>WOXC01006319.1:1200000-1579568 GCA_011680675.1 Gymnobelideus leadbeateri | reverse complement strand
AATAGTATTTATATATATTTGGAACATTTAATGTTAAGACCTCGAATTTCAGATCCATTTCCTTCCTCCCTTGTCACCCATTCCCTCTGGGGAGATAAGTAATTCAGTATATGTTGTACATGTCTAGCTATGCAAAACATTATCATAGTAGATATATTGTACAAGGCTGCTTGTAATTTCCTCCCACTCATCCCACCCCCCACCTGGTCCATTCCCTACATGATCCTGTCCCTCTTCTATAGTGGGTACTTCCAACCTCCCCTCCCCCTAAGGATGCCCTCCCATCAATCATTCCTCCTCTCATCCCCCTTCCCCCTATTCTGCTGCAGGTTGAGATATCCCATTTAGTATGTATGTCATTCTCTCCCTGAACCAGATTCAATGAGAATGTGGATTTGCCTTTTTTTCCCCTTCCTTTTATCACCCTCCCTTGCAACCACTTCCGCTTGCTTCTTCTACATGAGATAGTTTACACTGCCCTGTCTTTCCCCATATCCTCTTGCCACTTTCCTCTCTCACCTCATAATTTCATCCCTTGAGTATTCTCCCTTCCCAACAAATTCAACCTATGCCCTCTATCCATATACACACACATTCACATATGTATTCATATGACAACACACCCTTCTTCCATTATTTTCATAGTGAGAAAGATATCATCAGTCACAGTTATTGTTTTTCCATATAGGAATGTAAATAGTTCAACTTTGATAAGTTCCTTTTGATTTCTTTTCCCAGATTACCTTCTCAGGCATCTCTTGCTTCTTGTGTCTGGATGTCAAATTTTCTATTCAATTCTGGTTTTTCCTCAAGAATGCTTGAAAGTCCTCTATTCCACTGAATGACCATATTTTCCCCTGAAACAAAATACTCAGTTTTGCTGGGTAGGTGACCTTGGGTTCATTCTCAGTTCTTTTGCCCTCTGGAATATCATATTCTATGCCCTTCGATCCCTCAGTGTAGAAGCTGCCAGGTCCTGGGCTATTCTGATTGTGTTTCCACAATATTGAAATTGTTTCTTCCTGGCTGCTTGTAGTATTTTCTCCTTGATCTGGGGATTCTGGAACCTGGCTATAATATTTCTGGGAGTTTTCTTTTTGGGATCTTTTTCAGGAGGTGATCGGTGGATTCTTTCAACCTCTATTTTGCCCTCTGGATCTAAAACATCAGGGCAGTTTTCCTTGAGAATTTCTTGAAGGTGATTTCTAGGTTCTTTCTTTGATCATGGCTTTCAGGTAGTCCAATAATTTTTAAATTGTCTCTCCTGGATCTATTTTCCAGGTCAGTGGTTTTTCCCATGAGATATTTCACATTGCCTTCTAATCTTTCGTTTGTTTGGATCTGCTTAACAGCATCTTGATTTCTCATAAGTCATTAGCTTCCATTTGCTCCAGTCTAACTCTGAAGGAATGACTCTCCTCAGTGAACTTTTGAGATTCTTTTTCCATCTGGCAAATTCGACTTTTTAAGGCATTCTTCTCCTCATTGCCCTTTTGGGCCTCCTTTGCCATTTGAGTTAGTCTATTTTTTAAGGTGTTGTTTTCCTCAGTCAGGCTGTTGACCCTCATTTCATACTTTTCCTGCATCCTTCTCATTTCTCTTTCCAATTTTTCCTCCACTTCTCTTATTTGATTTTTAAAGTCCTTCTTAAGGTCCTCTATGGCCTGCAACCCGCTCATGTTTTCCTCTGGGGCTTTTGGAGGAGGACTTCTGACCTCACAGTCCTTTTCCCGCTCTATGCCCCCAAAATAGGAGTCTAGGGTTGCATTTTTCTGTTTCCTTTGCCTTGGCATGTTGCCACTTGATTACCTGACTTTTGGGCTTGTTGCCACACTATGGCTTTAAGGCCAGATAGAGGAATTTTCGTCCCGAACGTGTGGGGGGCAACTTCCGCTTCTGGCAAGCTGTAAAACCCACCCACAACTTCCACCCTAGATCACAATCCAGATCCAGAGAGATTAAAGCAAGAGCGATTACCCCCCCAAGACTGATCGCTGGATCTCCCTACAATTAATTGCAGGCCAAGAGCTGGAGCTGCCTCTGAAAACTACAAAATGGCGTGTCTCCTCAGCGGCTTCTAGCCCCCAGGGGAGGGAGCCGATGCATTCCCCCAAAAACAGGTCCCAAAGTCCATAGGACACTAACCTCTTACTTTGTCCTAGGCATGTCTATGTTGATAATTCTGGAGTCGCCACAGCTGCTGGTGTTCTGGGGTTCCTCCAGCCGGCTGCTGGCCCTGCTGCCCTGGGGCTAAAACCTCGGCTCACTCAGACCTGGGCTCGGCTCGGCTCCTCCACTGCACGCTGCCAGGTCTCAGACCGCTGCGTTGGTCCTTCCTGCAGGGCTGCTGGGCTGTCCTCAGCAGGAGGTTAGCTTCTCTTTGTCGTTCTGTGGGTGCTGGGGCTCCAGAAGTTGTTCAGAGTCCCCTTTTACATAGTTTGGGGGGAATCTGGGGGCAGAGTGGCTTGGATGAGCTGTTTCTACTCCTCCATCTTGGCTCCGCCCCCCCCCCCCGACCACATACTTCTTGAGGGCCACCACTGTCACTCCTCATCTTTGCATCCCCAAAGTCTGACAGAGTGCCTTGCACCCAGAGGATGCATTATGCATGGGTGGAACTGGAGGTGTATGTGTCTCTGTGTGTATGCATGTAGCACTGTGAACATGTACATATATAAACACATACGCATATGAAATAAATGCATATAGCAAATCTTTTCAAAATGCCTAGCACCTTTTTTTCTTGGATACAAAAGAAAAGTCTATTTTCCCTTTAAAAGTTATTTTAAAATTTTAATTTATGCTGCTACATTGTAAGTTCTGAACTATCTTCTTTCCTTCTCTCCATCCTGCACTAGAAAAGACCACCATTTCACACAGATATACATGAGTGTGGATGTGTGTGTGTAAAACCACACTATGTACACATCTCTTTATCAGACCTTCCTTGAGAGGTGGAGAGCATCTTCCCTCCTAGGTCCTTTTTTAGTTGATTTGAATATTTATAATACTCAAAACAGTGGAGTTCTTTCTTCACAATTATTCTTGGAACAATATACAACATTCTTTGGGTTCTGCCTCTTTCAATCCTCACTTTCTCATGCCAGTCTTTCTACGTTTTCTAAAATCAACCTGCTCAGCATTTCTCACAGCACAACTTGTTCAGCCAGCCCCTAACTGATGGGCATTTCCTCAATTTCCAGTTCTTTGCCAGCACAAAGAGAGCTGCTATCAATATTTTAAAACATGCAGGTTATTTTCCTTGATCACCTTGGGAAACAGACGGAATAATTGTAGCTCTTTTCTAAGCTGTTACAGATACTGTGAGTCCATACAAAGATCCAATATTTGCAAGACAGATAAATTACACAGATTATCAAGTACCTTTGTCTTTAAGTAGCAGAACATAAATGTTCAGCCACAGCAAAGTCAGAGCCACAAAATCAATCCCCCATTTTAAAAGGAAACGAGAATTTTTAAAAACTAATTTTTGATTAGTCCTAGACAAGAAACAACATGCTCCTTTGCTTTCCAATTTGTCAAGACAGCAGAAATTTCTAAAGTGCAAGAATAACCACAGTTCAAAGTTGGGCTGTCTTCAGTAGTGATTTATGCCACAGAAACACCATTCCCCAGTATCCATGAGGGGAAGACCAAGAAAGAAAAGGGAGCTAGATGACTGTTCTCTTTTCCTACTCAAGTTAGGCTATGCTTCTGAGGCTTTATATAAATGAGCCCATGCAGTCCATTATACACACCTTGTCCAAGCGGCTTTGAAAGGTCTCCATACAAGCATGTGAGGATTGGGTTTGAATGATGATACCTGTTACAAGAAGAGTGTGTGTGTGTGTGTGTGTGTGTGTGTGTGTGTGTGTGTGTGTGTGTGTGTGTGTGTGTGTTCAACAAGTGTGAGGGGTGGGAGTGGTAGGAGTACTCAGGAGTTAGGAATAAAATGACCAAAGAAGAAACAAGAAAGTGGATCATGGAAACATTCTGTACAATGCCCAGGATGGAGGTGGGTAACCCGCAGCCTGAAGGCCTTTGGATTCAGTCAAAGGGCTGACCTTGAGGACGCTGAGGGCCACATGTGGCCTTGAAGCCACAGGCTACCGGGTCCTGGCCCAGGAGAAAGGTGCTCCTTATATAGACACCTGGAGAAGCAGTGAGTCTGCCAGTGGCCTGTTACATGATGAGCTATTTTTTCAGTGCCAGCTCCGCTCCACCATTGGTCTGTTGTGTTTTCACACAGAATCCTCTTTTTCTGAGCTACTCTACATGTCCACTTTTCTAGATATTCATAAAATTCAGAATAAAATGGTTTCTACAAACACAACCAAAAAAGCCAACATCTACTTTTATACTTCTATTAAGCTCTATGGCAAGGAGAATGTAAATAAAGTGAAAACTAAAAGATCCAACTGAAGCACAAAAGAAGCTGAGGAAAGCACCATGACATGTGCAGGACTTCTGTGGCTTGTCCAAGCAACACCTGCTCAGTTCAGGCTCCTCGAGGGTGAGCTTTGATAACAAGACTGATGAAGTATGTTGGATCAAAGGCAAGTGAGAGGAGAGAGCAAAAAGAGGCAGCAGAAATGTCCCCTCCTCGCCCCCCACCCCAGCAAGAAAGGACAGAATAACAAACTAAGACAGGAAGGAAAAACAGCCCCAAGGGGTGGACACAGGCCACAGAGACCAATTAAGTCCCAGCATGGATCAAAAGCCTTGTCCAGAAGACAGAACTTATCCTGTAGCTTGGAGAACTGGCAGGTAATGCACACCCTCCTCACTGGAAAGCCACCAAGTGTTTTTAAGGAGTTACATGGAAATGATTTGCAACCTCTGGAAAGTTCATTCAAGAATTGGCATCTCTCTGAGTTAAGTACACTGCTTAGCCCAAGACAGTTAAAAAGGATTAAAAGCCCAGAATCTCATTCACAAGTCTTCTTAGGAGACCCTTTCAATGATTATTAGAAATACCAGGGGTCAGAGTGAAAATGTTGGCACAGAAGCAGGAAAATGCCATATGCTCCCCCCATAACCACCTCAAATACCTATTAAAAAATGACTCTAAACAAACTTTAGGGCTACAGAACCCACAAAGTGACAGAGAGAAACAAATCTCCCACTGAAGTTAGCCCAACAAGCAGACAGGAAGGGCCGAGCACAGCCCCCTGGGAGCCAGTGGTTTTACTCTCAGGGCAGCCCTGACCAGCCGTAACTGAAGGGACTTCAAGAGAGTAGATCAGCAGCAGCTGTGTTGGCTTCCAGAAGTATCAACCCCAAAATGCTAAAGACAAAGAGAGGTCAGTGTGGAATTTGGGAACAGGGAGTCCAAGAGTGCAGTCTAGCCTCTGCCCCCAAAGGGAGAAGCAGTTGAGGCACAATGGCCAACTTGTGGCTACTTCAGAGCTCCTGGCCTGTAGAGTGTACAGGGACCAAATGACCATTCTGAGGGGTAATCACTCTTGCTTTAACCTGCTTAGATCTGGATTGCTGTCTAGAGTGGAGGTCCTGGGATGTGTACCCAGGTGCCAGAGCTTTTAGAGGCTTCTGAGAGGGCAGCCAACTAATAGCTCCAGCACCTACAAAAACCCCAGCTATTTGGGACAAAGCTCTCCTCCCTGGAAGCAGAGTTTTACTGTGGCAAAAAGCTCAAAAGTCAAGTAATTGAGTGGTAACATGAGCAAGCAAAGGAAGCAAAGCAAATATAGCAATCTTACTTTAGATTCCTATTTTGGAGACAAAAAGGATAAAAGCATGGAACAGGAGGAAGACAACAAAGCCAGAACTCCTGCACCAAAAGCTTCCAAGAAAAATATGAGCTGGTTACAGGCCATAGAGGAACTTAAAAAGGATTTTGAAAACCAAATAAGAGAAGTGTGGGAAAAACTGGAAAACAAAATGAGGATGCAAGAAAATCATGAAAAGTGAGTCAACCTGACTGAAGAAAATAACACCTTAAAAAATAGAATAACTCAAATGGCAAAAGAAGTTCAAACAACCAATGAGGAGAAGAAAGCCTTAAAAAACCGAATTTGCCTGATGGGAAAAGAATCTCAAAAGCTCACTGAGGAGAATCATTCCTTCAGAATTAGACTGGAGCAAATGGAAGCTAGTAACTTTATGAGAAATCAAAATACTATTAAACAGATCCAAACAAATGAAAAAATAGAAGGCAATGTGAAATATCTCATGGGAAAAACCACTGACCTGGAAAATAGATCCAGGAGAGATAATTTAAAAATTATTGGACTACCTGAAAGCCATGATAAAAAAAAAAAAAAGAACCTAGAAATCATCCTTCAAGAAATTCCCAAGGAAAATTGCCCTGATGTTTTAGACCCAGAGGGGGAAATAGAGGTTGAAAGAATCCACCAATCACCTCCTGAAAAGGATCCCAAAAAGAAAACTCCTGGGAATATTATAGCTAGGTTCCAGAACTCCCAGCCCAGGTCAAGGAGAAAATACTACAAGCAGCCAGGAAGAAACAATTTCAATATTGTGGAAACACAATCAGAATAGCACAGGACCTGGCAGCCTCTACACTGAGGGATCGAAGGGCATGGAATATGATATTCCAGAGGGCAAAAGAACTGGGATTGAAGCCAAGGGTCACCTACCCAGCAAAACTGAGTATCTTGTTTCAGGGGAAAATATGGTCATTCAGTGGAATAGAGGACTTTCAAGCATTCTTGTGGAAAAAAACAGAGTTGAATAGAAAATTTGACATTCAGACACTAGAAGCAAGAGATGCTTGAGAAGGTAATCAGGGAAAAGAAATCAAAAGGAACTTATCAAAGTTGAGCTATTAATATATATACACACACATATTGGAGGGTATATGGGCATATGAATACACATGTGAATGTGTGTATATATGTGTACAGGTATACATAGATAGAGGCCACAGGACCAATTGAATAGGAAGGGATAATATTTAAAAGGTGAAATTGAGAGGTGAGAGAGGAATATAATGAGAGGAGATGGGGAGAGACAGAATGGGGTAAATTATCTCATATAGAAGAGGCAAGGATTAACTGTTACAATGGAGGGGAAGAATAGGAAGGCAAAGAGAATGAGTCAACCTTACTCTCACTGAATTTGGCTTAGGGAGGGAATGACATACACTCTAAATAGGGTATTTTCCCCTACAGGAGAGTAGGGGGGAAGGGGATTAGAGGGGTATGATGGAGGGGAGGGCAGGTTGGGGGAGAGGGAAGTTGGAAGCACACACTTTTGAAACAGGACAGGTCAAAGTAGAGAATAGAACAAGTGGGGGGCAGGATAGGATGGAGGGAAATAAAGCCAGTCTTTCACAATATATCCACTATGGAAATGTTTTATATAGCTACACATGTACAACCTATATGGAACTGCTTATCTTCCCAGTAAGGATGGTGATGACAGAGGATCCCTCCAAAAAAGGGATCCCACTGTGACCCTTGAGCCTACTGGTGACCTCAGCCAGGAGGTGGCCAGAAGCTTCTTTGTCTGAATGCTCACTAATGTGCCCTTTAACAAAACAGTCTGGAATTATACAAATTAAAGTCATACTCAATGGCCTAGAGCTTTGTAGACTCTTTTCTGCTTGTTAAAAACGTGGGAAACATTCACACATTTCCCACTTCCCCATCCTGTGGCGTCTCTGAAGCCAGCGTCGTTAAGGCCCCCACAAGAGTGCGAGGAACAAACACCCTTCAGGATAGCAAATTCACCCCCTGAACCCACACCCTAGACAACAAAGTGCCCCGGGAAAACTGGGTTCTAGCTGGGCTTTTACCAAGTGTTACCTTGGAGGACAAAGGAACTTCTATGCCTCTGTTTCTTACTCAGGAAGACCTAAGTTCAAATCTAGCCTCAGACACTTCCTAGCTGTGTGACCCTGGGCGTGTCATTTCACATCTGCCTCCCTCAGTTTCGTCATCTGTAAAAGCAAGGACAATAACAGCATTCACCTGTCAGGGTTTCTGTAAAGACCAAAGGAGAGAACTTAAAATGCTTTGCACACCTTCAAGTGCTATTATTGTTGGTGGTATTCAGACTCTTAAGTGTCCTCAACTATATTACACTTTTTTTTGCCATTATTTCTATGTAAAACCATTTGGAGAGTAGAATAAGATCCTTCAGTAGCAATGACTATTAAAAATACAGCTATTGGGGTAGCTAGGTGGCACAGTGAAAAGAGCACTGGCCCTGGAGCCAGAAGGACCTGAGTTCAAATCCGGCCTCAAACACTTAACACTTACTAGCTGTGTGGCCTTGAGCAAGTCACCATCTATCCAATAGCACACAAACTTCCAAACGGAGCACTTTATAAAAGAAAGGGATAAGGCACTGTGCCTAGGTAGCAGAGTTATTACAACTGTATGAAAAAAGAAAAGAAATAGGAATGGTCTCAACAATGACTCCCCATCGCTGTTAAGCCCAATATTACAAATAAATTTAAAAATACAACTCAAACCATCCACCATTGTAAATCCCCCACCTCTAGAAGATCTTCTATTTCAACCCTCACTAACTGTATCATGCTTTTGCTAAATGTTTAGCATAGAAACAACTTTGTTTTCTCTAACCAAGCAAAAAACCTGGATGGCAATAACTAATTAGCACTCCAATTTCCAATGAGCTCCCAGGACAAGAAGTGAAGTACTATGTTTACCAAAAAAAGCTCAGGTTATGTGGGGGACAAAATGGAAGAGAATGAGGGGAAAGAGAGGTGCTGGACTCTGAAACATCTGATATGTCTGTATTTAAACAGAAATATAAAAATCTGAGGCATCCCCAAAGCCTTGTGTGCTTTTCAGCTTACCGAAGGCTGGCACCATAGGCAGAGGGCTGTCCTAGAGCCAGGAAGACTCGAAAACAAACTCACTGTGTAATTTCTCCTGTGAAGGAAGTCCTTTAACCCCTCAGTTCTCCAGGAAACTCTCTAAGACCTTTTTGTTGTTGTTGATGATGTTCAGTCGGTTTTTTTTTTTCAGGTGTGTGACTCTTCATGACCCCATTTGAGTTTTCTTGGCAGAGATATTGGGAGTGGTTTGTCATTTCCTTCCACAGTTCATTTTACAGATGAGGAAACTGAGGCCAATCAGGTGAAGTGACTTACCCAGAGTCACACAGCTAGTTAGCATCTGAGACCAGATTTGACCTCAGGGAGATGAGTCTTCCCAATTCCAAGACCAATGCTCTATCCACTCTATCCATCTGGCTGCCCTCGAAGACCTAAAGTTATAGTAAGTTGCCATCTGCAGGGATGGATGAACTTTCAACACTGTGTGTACTGCGTAACACTTGAAGATTCTACCTCTTCCTCCTCAAAGAAAATTTTTTTAATCTAACAATTAAGATATATTCCAAAGTGAAATATAATTGTTAATTATTCCACTCAATTTTTACAAAGGAACACACATTTTGTTATACTGCCTTTTTATGTGGGACATCACCATTTCACCAGGAAGAAAGGAGTAAATGGAAGGAAACCAGTTTATATGAACATGTCAAGGAAGGAAAGGGAACAAAATAAAATTAATCCTAAAAAAATATTAGCAAAGAAAAAAATAGGGGCAGCTAGGTGGTGTAGTGAATAGAACACTAGCCCTGGAGTCAGGAGGACCTGAGTTCAAATCCAGCCTCAGACACTTAACACTTACTAGCTATGTGACCTTGGGCAAGTCAGTTAACCCCAAATGATCTGCCTTCCCCCCTCCAAAAAAAAAAAGAGAGAGAGAGAGAGACAAAAATAAATCAAGATTGGCAGATACATGCTATCAGATGCTTCATTATTCTGAACCATCGAACTAAAGCAAAACAGTTAATGTCACAGTTAACCCATCAATCTACTTGCAAAAAGATGCTATTTGTTTCAGGATTAAACTCTTCTTCTATTTAAAGTTTAAAAGGTCTTTCCCAGACTTCCCCAGTCTATAGGCATATTTCCTATCAAGTTCCACAGAAATTTAAATTTATTACAATGCCCCCAACTATTCACATGTGACCCAAACTGGGCATTCCCAAGGTGGAGATCAGCATTCACACTCAAATGCAAATGTTTTTATCCTTAGAACTATCACTTTCTTCTCATTTTGGATCTATATCACTAGACTTTTTCCCTTCCCCAAAAAGGTTATCATACGTACCTCAAACAAGCGTAGGTCAGCAGGGACTCTGTCTCCCACAGACAGACAAACTGTATCCCCGGGAACAAGATCTCGTGCAAGTGTATGTTCCAACCTTCCTTCTCGAACACTATAATTAAGAGTACAATTAGCCAGAACCGAGAGAGCATTACTCATTTTAAAAGAAATCTCAACAAAGTGAGACAAAATCCATTATGACCATTACTATTATGATTCATCATCTGGGAGGCAGCTAGGTGGTACAGTGGATAGAGCACCGGCCCTGGAGTGAGGAGGACCTCAGTTAAAATCTGGTCTCAGACAGTTAACACTTACTAGCCATGTGACCTTGGGCAAGTCACTTAACTCCCAATGCCCTTCCAAAAAGCAAAAATAATTTTAAAAAGGAAGAAGAGTAAGGATACATTCCTTGCTGTTGATCATCCAGATGGCTCATCTGACAGGAAATAGTTGTAAGAAATGAAACATCTAAAATGTGAAGTTAAAAACTGAGAATTATGAAGACTTTGTCTTCTGTGGCCAAAACTAGACTTGGGACATGACAAAACTCTAAGATATGCTAGATTAAGCTAAACGTTTAATAATAAGTACATGGTTTCAAAAATTCAAAAGATTCCGCATTTTTATGTAGTAAATATTTTTCTGCAAGTTGAATCAACATCTTTGATATTATTAGATAAACCTAGATCCAAAACAAATTCATTCTAAAGAGTAACTCTCGACTTCTGTTTTAAAAGGGGAGAAACATTCACGTCAAAAAAGAAGTCTTACCAATGACATTCTGGTGGTACAAGTTTACTCAATTCCTCAAGCGATTTTTCAGAACGATACTCCTGTTAAAATGAGAAATACAAAATCAAAGGATGAAAAATTCATCTTCACACAAATTCTGAGTCTTGGTTTCTTCATCCAAAAAATACCATCTAACCATCAGGATGTCATGGGGGCCAAAGAATACAATGGATACATTTATATGACAGAACGGTCAGGCACAATGTAAATGTAAAAACAGTAGCACATCGTGTCATGTAAAAAACCCGCTAAGTAATCACCGATGGTTGACTAAAAAGGCTTTCATCTCCATCAATTCTCTCTCAATTCTACATACTCTTTTCACCGAGGGCATCTACTTCCCAAAGAAGCCTGTGAAAAAGACTAAATTACAGTAAATTATAGTTAGCTTTAACAACCTTATTGTCTGTCATTCATTTTGACCAAAACTATGAAGACGAGAATTTGATATGGGTCCCTAACTTAAATTATTTGAGAAAATTAAGAATACTAATCAGTAAGTCCAGACGTTTTAAATCATTAAGAATAATCACATTGAAGACTCAATTCATATAATATTCAGGTCAGGGATGAATGCAAAGGGATGGCAGAAATAAATGCTGGCATCACTATAAGGATCTGAAGATACTACAAATTTAATTTTCCTCACAAGCTCACAAAGAAAGAACACAAGCTCATTAAATGAGAACAAGCCTCCAACCGGTTTTCCCTAGTCTCCCATACAACCAAATGGAGGGAAAGCAGAAATCTCAGGTCTTGGCTTGGAACGAACAGAGCCCCCTTTCACTTCTGGCTGGAGAAGGCGACAAAGTCATCCCCCACGTGCACATGCTCTCCCAGCCCATCTGTGCTAGTCCTCCATGGGATCACAGATCCCTTATGAACACTTAATGCTCCATGGGTTGACAAAGTAAGTCAGGCAGAGGATCACTCTAATATAAGAATTGGCTGGCTCAGCCTGACTTTGGGCCATGTGGAAAAATGACCCAGAGAGAGCTAAATCCATTCCTAGCACAAAGGGAATCTTCAAGGTATGTGAGGCTGTGTGGGACATGCCAATTACCCATAACCCAAGATCTTGTACCTTTATCCCAAAATAAGGCCGGGAGACACAAATGCCCTGGCCACTAGATCCTAACTGTGAAAACTAAAGAGCTATACAATCACGTTCCTCTTTTCAAGTCTTCCTAACTTGAATGAAGCCCACACTTCTACACTAACATATCTATTTATAGCTTTCTAGATGATAAAGTATAAAGAGGAACAAATGCTGTGTCATTCTCCAAACCCAGCATAGCCAATCAAGAGTTCACATGCAGGGAAAACAGGAACCACCATAAATTTCACAATGGGATGGAGGACACCCTCTTCCCCCACCATCTGGTGGCCTAATAACAGAAAGTCCTCGACCACATCTGAAGAAGAAACATTATAAACTCTGCAGGACACAGGACAAGCAGAGAGTCTCTGCTGCACTGTCCTGACAACTACTTCTTGTTCATGGATAAGAACCCTTGCAGTCTCATCTAACTCATACCTCAACCCTGCAGTGTTGGCTAAAAGGACTTCTTTCACAACTGCACCATTACGCGGTCACCACCCATTGTCTCATTTTGATAACAGACACTTGCAGCTGCAGGACAAGAATTCCCCCAGAACCCCACTTTTCTGTCTCCTCTGCCCCTCCCTCTCTTGTGAAAGGTGTTCCTCAGATCTCCTAAGCAGCTGCAGAAGGCGGAAGTGAGCCTCAAAGCACTGAAATGGAATCTGGACCCTAGGAAACTGATGCTATCAGTAATCCATGTCTTGGCTTTCAGATGGCCTCCTACATCTGACCCACAATCACTGGACCCCTGCCAAAAGGGATGCCGAGAGAAAATTCCCCAAAGTGTCACTGTGAGACAAATTCAAAGAAGGAGTTACCAGTTCTTAGGGGGGCCTAGAAGACAACCATCCACCCTGGTCCAGAACATGGACCTCCAGATATCATGGCCTAGAAGGTGTAACCCATTGGTCCTTTCTGGAACACAAACTCACAAGACTCACTTTATCTAATCACTGCCTGAAATGCTCCTATCCCTTCCCATTCATCTGGCAGCCACCCCTCTCTCCAGGGCCCACCAACCATCTCTTCCTCTGGGAACAATAATTAAATCAGTGTTACAACTACTGCCAACACTAAAAGGGACTATCTCATTTCCATTTTTAAAAATTTGTGACCCTCCCCTACTGACCAGGACACAACTCACATACTATGCACTAGAAAATGCTTTTCAGTCCGTCATCCATTCTGAAACAGCAACAGTCTCTCTCAGGGTTTAGGAGGAGATAGGGAATAAAAAAAAAAGATCAATGAAGCCACGTAACAGCATGCACACACACACACCATCACCACCATTTTTGGGAAGTACAAGAATCCACCGCCAGGCTCAGACACAACTGAACACAATCTTTCTAAAGCTTTCAGGTTCCTTACTAAGCACCAAATTAATAGTGATGTAGCATAAAATGGTATATCCTGAAATCAACATAATGTACACAAACCAGACTCTCCCTTCTCTACCTTGTTTCAAAATTAGAATTTTAGGGCAACAAAGGCCCTTTCACAAAATGGGACTTATTAAAGAAAAGTCAATGACACAAAAATAAATATCATTTCAATAATAAAAAGCCCCATCTTAATAGGGCACAAGTATCAAATTCTATTTTTTAATATCAACCACATCTGGCCAGGGGAAATTTTAAAATGCATTTATAGTTAATATTAACTTAATTAACATATTAAGTAAATACTTTACTTAATATGTTCTATATGTTAATGTAGACTACAATCTTTTCAACTAGGTCATTTTCTTTCTTTTTTTTTTTTTTTTTTAAAAGCAATTGGGGTTAAGTACTTGCCCAAGGCTACACAGCTAGTTATTTTTGTGTGGGTGTTAAGTATCTGAGGCCAGACCCAATCCCAGGTCCTCCTGACTCCAGGGTCAGCGCTCTTACTTACTGCACCACCTAGCCACCCCATCAACTAGGTCATTTTCACAAGAGTATGGTGTGCCACAGGCATGCTGGATATATACATCCATACAAGTAACACGGCACTATTGAGATTTGTTTAATTAACAAGTATTTCTAGAAATAAGGCACAGTCAGTGCAAAAGCAGAGAGATGGGAGTGCCTGCTCCATGGTGGGAATGCCGCAAAGGCAGCTGGGCTGGACCAAGGATGTCAAGCCCAAAGAGAGAGCAGGGCACTAAACAACATAGAAGGATCCCTGTGAGTCACACAATGACTTATAAAATCATATATTAACATTAAAGGTGTCTTACTGTATTTTTTTTACTTTGTTAAATATTTGCTAATTAGGTATAATCTGATTTGGGCCAGAGTGTTATGTGCCACATGCTGCCCAGCAGAATGAATGTGGAAAGGCAAGTCAGGATCATTTTGTGAAGGGCTTTAAAAGTCAAAGAGGAAAGTTTCTTTTTGGTCCTAGAAATGAGTTTCTTGAGTAGAGGAGCCACATGGGAAGATCTTTGCTTAAAGAAAAATAAAATCACTTTGGTAGCCATTTGGAGGCCTGATTGCTGTCGGAACATCTGGGAGTCAAAGGTCACATCAAAGTTATGAACCCAGAAGGGTGGAAGAATAGGGGTGTGCTCAGGAGACAGAGACATGTTCAGAAGACATGTTTAGGCTGAGATCCCTATAGCACAACTGGCTAAAAATATCTGGGGCTTCACTTGGTGACGTGGGATGGGAGCTTATAGATCTGTGAGTTATTCGTAGACACGTCATAGTAATGAGGTCCCCAAAACAGGATGAGAGAAGTGGGACTGTAACAGAGCCTTGGGGGGTGATATGGGGTGATGAACCAGCAGGAGGGATCAGAGGGATCAGACATGTATTAAGACAGGAATCAGAAGAGGTCATGAAAGCCCTGAGAAAAGATTATCCAAGAGAGCACGGTGAGCAGCCACAGACGTGGCAGAAAGGTCAGAAAGGGTCAGGACTGGGGAAAGGACCCCCCCCCCCCAATCTGGAGACTCAGAGATCACAATGAACTTGAACTCTGGGGAGAGCAGTTTCAGTGGATAAGGCCAGAAGCCAGACTGCTGAGAGACAAGGAGTGAAAGGAGCAGAGAGCTCACAGCATCTCTCTTCTCAGTAAAGTATATGATGACATGCTCATCAAAAACCATGAGGATGAAGACATGAGAGAAGTCTAGAGAGGAGGACAAGAGCTGCCCTGTGGGCATAAGGGAGGGTCAGATAATGCTATAGGAGGGAGATCCAATCAGCCCAACTCCAGGCCCAAGGAGGAGCAGAAGAGGCGTATGGGGGCTGGTGACGAAGAACAGTGGTGGTTAACATTTATAACACATCTTAAGGTCTGTAGAGTGCTTTGCATACATACAGAGTGACCCAAAAATCTTAGTGTGGCTTTAGGTTATTAAAAGACACCCTGTATCTTCTCAGTCAATCCTTACAACAACCCTGGGATAAGTGTTATTATTATAATATCCACTTTAAAATACCCATTTATTATAATACCCATTTAAATGGAGGAAAAGAGATTAACTCATTTGTCCAGAGTCATTAGCTTTCTGACTCCAAGTCAACCATTTCTAAGGAAGCAAATAAATTCAGGGCAATGGCCCATGAGAGCACTGAGGGATGGAGGGCTCAGAGCTCACAGTCTCCAGGGGATTAAGCAACAGAGGAAGAGGAGTGGGTTTTGTTCATGACAGCAAACTACATGGGTACTAACAAAGACATCTCTTGGCTTTGGCCATTGGAGTGTGTGCCTATGGTGGGGTAGAAGAGAAGTTTAATAAGTAGGAGGCGAGGGCATCTAGAGAAGGCAGGAGGAGAGCAGAGACAAGAACGAAAGGAGAAGGGGCTGAACCCTGGCTGAGGACAGCCGCCATGATCCTGGCTGGGCAACGATTCTTTAATTAATGGAGTGAACTTCAAAGAGGAAGCTGTTTCACAGTGGTTTTTCTCTATTTTTATCAAAAGGAGTAAACTAAAGTACTATCATGTGCCTGCCTCACCCAGGGGTGAGCAAATCTATCTGGAGCCCTCTGAAGGACACATGGTTGGCCATACATGAGCTCCGAAGGTCTGACTACTATGGACATGAGACCTCCACTTCTCCTGAGGGGCAGTGACTGCACTGGTATTCCACTGCCATCCTAACACCTTCAGGTGCTGTAGCCTGTTCCATGGAAGCTAAGCAGATTCTGGGCACGTGGAGCTCTAAGAAAGTTATTAATGCAGCTCACAGGCAGGCCAGGTTCCGATGATCTGATTTTAACTGGTTTTTCATATCATACTGCGATGAAGTATAAAACAATTCACAAAGGAGTGAAACCAGCAACACAGGCCATGAGACTGATGAAAAGTTCCATAGAAGATGAATTATCAACAAGCCAAAATTTCAAATGAATGAGCTCCAACCTCCGAAGGTCCTAATTCAGTGACTCAGTATTTGTGTGTATTATGACATTCAGGTAAGAAAACAAACACCCCTCTCTGAGCAGGCTCTAAGCCGCTATTCGTCAGTATTTAGGTATTATCAGATAAGAAGATGCCAGGCAATATTCCTCGTAGTTGACACTCAGATAAAATTTAGTTTACATCTGTTTACACCCACGCTCATCAATAAAAATAGAAAATCTTGGCATTTTTATTTCTGTATTATTAGACCAACTCAAAAACAGGACAGCTGCTCTTCAAAACTGCCCACTAAGCTTTTGTTTCCTATCCTACTTCAGTGGGAACCACTCTTTGATCAGATTGGAACATCCCATTGTTGGAGTAGGGAGAACAGTCCTGAGTGATCAGAAGCAGCTTAGGTTTCAAAAAAGGAATTGAGTAAACAAGTGTACCATCCTACTAAATGGATTAGACATTATCCTGTTAGTCACGGAATTCTATAGAATTTTCTCCAAAAGGTCCTTCATAAATGCCCACTGATTTCTACCCTCCCTACTGGCTTTTTCCAGTCAACATAACTCTGTGAAAATGAAAAGCAACAGAATTATGGAAGTTCTAAGACATGATTAGGTAAGGAAAAAGAATTTTAAAATATCTAGCTGTATTCTGGGCTTTTAACTACTCTATGGTTTTGTTTTAAATATTTTTTAGTGATCCAAGAGAATTCCAAGGACTCATGATGAAAGAATGCTATCAACTTCCAGAGAGAGAACTGATGAACTCGGAGTATAAACTGAAGTATAATTTTTTTGCTTTCTTTTTTTCTCCTCTTTTTGGTGATGATGGCTAATATGGAAATACATTTTGTGTGATTTCACATATATAATATTGTTTGCCTTCTCAGTGTTTGGGAGAGCAGTGAGAGGGAAAGAATCTGGAACTCAAAATTTAAAAAGAAAAGAATGTTAAAATAAAGAAATAAATTAAGTTAATGAATATTATTGCAACCATAAAAAAAGCTAAGTCTATTCATTTCATTTGCCCTACTACTTATCTCCTGAACTCTCACTCATTTTATTGGCCTTCAAGGGAGTCACAGAATTAAGCGACCTTTCCCACATCATGCCACATTTATCAAAGGTTAAATTAAAACATCCATTTTCATCCTAAAAAAACAGACTGCTAAAAAAAAAAAAAAAGAATAATAACAAAAGCTAGAATTTGTTGGAGCGGCTAGGTGGCGCAGTGAGTAGAGCGTCGGCCCTGGAGTCAGAAGGACCTGAGTTCGGATCTGGCCTCAGACACTTAATGCACACACAAACAAGAACCTAGCCGTGTGACCTTGGGCAAGTTACTTAACCCCAATTGCCCTCCAAAAAGCAAAAAAAAAAAAAAAAGAAAAACAGACTGCTTACCTGAACAAAGGCAACTGTAACAACGATAAGTATTGCCTAAAAAACAAAAAAACAAAAGATAAAAGCAATTAATCTTTTCAAAATGAAAGTTATCCTCAAAAAAGAATAAATATTTAAAATCTCTTCAATTTAGTGCTCATATCTATATAAAGACAGTGCTTATACATGTGATTTCATTGGTGTAGGGACCTTCCAGGGGAGGAAACTCCCTATTCCAAAGCATTTCTACAATGTTCCAGTCCTAGAGCTGCTCAGGGTACTGAGCAACTTGCCATAGGTCTTCCTGGCATTTATAAAGTAACAAACAAAGAGCTTTGCTTATGGACGTGGTCATCTTGAGAATTACTATACAGGATGAGGCTTTCCTGTGCCTGTGGAAAACGAGGCATTGCCCGTATGACGAGGGAGCAGAATGTACACTTTACAGCAGTTGGAGAGGGGTTAACATTTCTGCCTCGTCTGTCCAGCAAAGTCTGGTTCAGTCTCAAGAACTGGGCCTTGGTTCTTCAGTGAAGGCATCCAACCCCTCAGTCTCACTAGCAAGGTCAGCTCTGATTGTAAATCACTCACACCAGTACTATTTATATAAATACACATAGTCAATTATACCTTATTTGCACATTTGACAAAAGAAATAAGGCCAAGTAACTTTCAAACAATTTACAGTTAGCTTTCTGAAGTCAATAAACTTCATGTAATGCATGTTTTTCTTTTAAGATTACTTCTGGGGGAAAAAAAAAATAGGGCGGCTAGGTGGCGCAGTGAATAGAGCGCCGGCCCTGGAATCAGAAGGACCTGAGTTCGGAGCCGGCCTCCAACACCTAATCCGCACAAACAAAAACCTAGCCGTGTAACCTTGGGCAAGTTACTTAACCCCAATTGCCCTAAAGGGGCGGCTAGGTGGCGCAGTGAGTAAGAGCGCCGGCCTCGGAGTTTGGATGACCCGAGATCAGATCCGGCCTCAGAAAATGAGCACCCACGCATAAATAATGACTAGCCGTGTAACCTTGAGCAAGTTACTTAACCCCAATTGCTTTTAAAAAAAAAAAAAAGATTACTTCTAGAGGTAGTGGCTAGGTGGCACAGTGAATAGAGCACTGGCCCTGAAGTCTAGAGGACCTGAGTTCAAATCTGGCCTCAGACACTTAAAACAAAAACTAGCCGTGCGACCTTGGGCAAGTCACTTAACTCCAACTGCCCTATCTTCCCCGCTCCAAAAAGAAAAAAAAAGATTACTTCTGATACACATATTCATTATTCTCTTGCATCATCAGTATAATAAGAACACTTTGATATTTCAGTGTTATAAATAAGATAAAGGGGCTAAGCATCTAATTTAAGGGAAAAGGGACAAAAGAATGACTAAAAAGTAATGAAATTACTTAAAAGTCAGGTGATTAGTCCCTATTAGAAAATCAACCAGAGCAAACAAGTTGGATAGAAATACAATAACTTTATAATGCAAATTATAGCTTTGAAAAAAATTTTATTTTTAACTTAGCAATAGTCAGGCCTTTATCTCATAGTCACACAAAATGAGATCTACAACAGGGCAGTAAAAATGGTTTAACTTTTAAAGTGGAACAGTGTGGTTTAAAAGTATACACTTTCAATCTAGGACTAATGATACTGAAAATCTGGCATATATAAAATAAGATTTTAAATGAAGAAGTATTTTGAACCCTTGAGTAGGTTATGATGATGAATAAGAGAATTTATACACTAATTTCCTTAAACCATGGAACAATATTAAACAATTCTAAATTTGTTAGAATTCAAGCAAAATCAAAATGAAAAACTAAAGTCTGCTTCAGCACAGCTTCCCATTCCAAAAACCCTTCTAACTCTTACCACAGTGATGCTGACGGCATCATCAAACTGGTGCATTAACACGCTGATGACTGCAGATGCCAGAAGCAGCATTATAAGGGGATTTTTAAACTGAAAGGAAATGTAAAACCATTAGCAGCTGAGCCATAGTCAATAAGAACAAAGTTCTTCTAAAATGACAGATTCCTACCTCAGAAAACATTCTAAGGGGGAATGGAGGAGGTAGGAAATGGAGACAGATCCACCACCAAGGTCCAGTTTGTGAATCTTTTCCATTTTGAGCAAAAGTCTTATGTAAAACAAGTACATTCACTCAGAACCTACTCCTCTAAATAAATAAAAGCTGTCTCTAGCAGGGAAATGTCCAAGCTGGCACTCAAACACAGCTGTCAGCCCTCTCTCTGGATACCACAGCAGTACTTCTAGGGAGCCTGGCTAGTGAAAAGGGCTGAGAAAGAACTGAATCAATTGTGAAATTACAGGGATGGTGGTAGAGCTCTTATGAAATTTTCCGTGAGAATGAGGCAGGAGAAAAAAGCAAAAAGGTTTAGAAGAACCTGGAAGAACCTCCAGATGATTGGGATTGCAGAGGCAAATCTCACACACCCACCCACAAAGCCCTTCCTCAGCCTCTCTGTGCACAGCCTGCATTCCAAGGAAGTCCCCTCCACAGCAGAGAATGGGGCAACGGAGCGTATGACAGGAAGGACAGCAAGGATTCCTGTGAGCAGTATCACAGATATGACACATCATCTGTTGCCACTAAAGATTTTTAAGGCAAGAAGAATTTCAAGGTGAGGATTTTTAAGGTCACAGTCCTCTGCCTGGCATTCGAGGCACTCCACAACCTAGCACCTGCCTTTCAAGGATTTTGTCATTCTCCTTCACACACTCTATACTCCAGCCAAATTTTATTACTGTTTCCTGGAACACACCCCCTTTCTGCTGAATCTCTAACCATCCTTTAAAGGCACCTCAGACCTCGCTCATCTGAGCCAGGAAACCAGAAGCAGAGGGCCTTGTTTCATACTTCTCCACTGGCCAAAAAATAATACTATGAAGGCATCTATATTTTGCTTTTCTTCTTCTATGAGACTGTGGGCCCCCATGGAAACTGGGCTTGTGTCTTAGCTAAACCTTCTATCTGCTCCTGGGGCAGATCCAAGAGACCACTGTACACAGTAACAGCCACACTGTGCAATGACTAACTTTGATAGACTTAGCTCTTCTCAGTAATGCAAGGATCTAAGACCACTCCAAAAGACTCATGATATAAACTGCTGTCCAAATCCAGAGAAAGAACTATGGAGTCTGAATGCAGATCAAAGCATATTATTTGCTCTCTCTTTTTTCCTATTTCTTCTTTCTTGTGGTTTCTCCCATTGTTTCTAATTCTTCTTTATAATAGGCCTAATGTAAAAATAGGTTTAATATGAACATATATGTTGAGCCTAAATCAATTTACATTCTGTCTAGGGTGGAGGGAAGAGATGGGGAATAAAATCTGAAACTCAAAATCTTATGGAAGTGAATGTTGAAAACTAAAAATAAATAAATAAATAAATGAATGAATGAATGAATGAATGAATGAATGAATAAATATATATATTTTAAAGGCACTTAAGGATGGGGGCTGACTTTGGCCCAGTAAGGTATAAAAGCAAAGGGCCAAGACCCTGAGGCTTAACTTAGGTGCCTCGAACATTCTTCTTCCAAGCCACTCAAGGGGCCAGGAGTGGTTTGTAGGTCAAGTTTAGTTTTCCCATTTAGTGAAACTTTTCCATTAATAGCCTGCGAAGGGGGCGGCTAGGTGGCGCAGTGAGTAAGAGTGCTGGCCTCGGAGTTGGGATGACCCGAGACTGAAACCGGCCTCAGAAAATAAGCACCCACTCATAAATGACTAGCTGTGTAACCTTGAGCAAGTTACTTAGCCCCAATTGCTTTAAAAAAAAAAATAGCCTGCTAAGAAGAGGCAAGTAAATACACTTATCAAATCAAGATATGTTTTTATCAGTCAAATGAAATAAGAATCGACTATGAAAAATTATGAAGAAAGTTTGCCATCTCTATTACTGTTTAAAAAAATTTAGTGTTCCCTTCAAAACTAACTCTACCAGTCAAAAATTCATACAGAATCTTATGACTGCATCCTCTACATTATCAGGCAGACAAATTAATAAGAAAGGTCTTTTAGACACAGGGATAAATGATCAGCTAAAGACAGTTCATTCCCCTTCTATAATAGCTATGATGAGCCAACAAGGAAGGAATCATCAATCACATATGATATCCCAACTCATCTTGATGTACATTTCCCAACTACTATGTGAAGATGCCCATCTGAAATGACTGCTCTTGGTATGAGAATTTTAAGATTCAGCTCAATAATCCTCTTGCAATAAAAATCAACAACAGCACCACATACCCTGAAGAGAAAAATTTCAAAATTAAGATGTAATGAGCACGGCTGACAATGCCTGCAGGAGTCAGAGGGAGGGAAGGTTTGCTTGAAAGCAAAGGAGGAAGAGCCTTACCTGAGAAATATACTTCTTCCACAGCGGCTCATCTTCACTGATGTCAAACTCATTCCACCCATGGAAAGCTCGCCTGTGACACACTTCGCATTTGTTTAGGCCATTCTGAAGATCCGCCTATTGAATTATGCAGAGCAAACTGTTATTATAGAGTCTAATGTCAGGCTATTTAAGTTCTTTTATTTTATTCCTCAATGAAGGAAGAGAAATGACAGAAGTCAATTACAAGCTCTGTAAAAAGGAAGTTACTGCCTTGTAAAATCTTTCTCCTAAAATCAAACATTCTCTAAAGCACCAAGGCCCAGTTTAGACTTTTTTCTTTGTAGGATCAATCACAAACACTCAAGTGAACAGAGATCCCCACTCCTGGAGAGAAGAAAGCCATTATCACTGGCAAATAGTACATGTTTCCCAACCTAATTAATAGAAAATATAAAATGAGCTGGATCTTGGGACTTGAAGAGACTTAATCACATTCTGCATGCCCTGATGTCAATTCTCATGACTTAATATCACTGTCAACAACAACAACAAAACGAAAGCAGCAGCTACACCCAAGAGTAAGCAGTTTCCCTGGTTAAAAGCCCTGCAAGAACTCACTCTAGATCTCAAATCCTAAATTTGCCAATTTAAGTGATTCTAAAATGATGTATACATATTTGGTGTATACATATCAATAAGTAAACATTTACTACATGACTACTATGAAAAAAAACTTCAATTTCTAAAACTATTTTTAAATTTAAAATTAAAAAAAAATTTTAAATCATTATTTCAGTATACATTAAAGTCCCTTGGGATCAAAGGAACAATATTTTCTATTAACTTTTAGTGAGGAGATAAAAAAGGTTATCTTAATAAGAATATAAATAAAATGTGTTTTATTATTTTGGGGAAAAATGGTTAAATTTTAAGAGTACATCTGAACTCTACTTTTACCCTGCTCTTACAAATATCATTATGAAGTCAAAGCAGGATTTTTTTAAAAAGCAGAACTCTATCGAATAATACAAACTGACCTTGTCAAATCCATTTTTTAGTAACAGCAGTACAGTTCCCACAATCTTGACTGAATGTATCACAGTCTAACTTGTTTTCTTTTTTAACAGCCAGCATCCCACTCCATCACTTACTTGAAGAATGCTTACAACTTCATTGACCGGTAATTCACTTGCTTTTTTTGATGTCAATACAGGAATCATTGTCTCATTTTCACCATTTGGTAATTTTTTAAAACGTGCAACCTGAGAGATAAAAAGTAAAGTCTAGACATGCAAAGAGAACATATATTTCACAATCAACAATAAGTGATGTTGTCTAGAATTTCTACAAATTAAATCCCTAACACTTATCTTCAGTTTTTAGTAAAGAATGATTAACATGCTCAGATTCAACATAGGAAAAAATAGTCTAATTATCTTCATAATTCTTCCTGAAATCACTGTATTTATTTTCAAGATTATACATTTCAAAAACCAAAGCAGATGAAAATATACCATGTTCCACCAAAGAATACATTTCACAAGTTTAAAAAAAAAGGTTCTCCCTTATAGAGCCCTAAAAACCCATGACAGATGTCCTACCTATCCAATCCCGAGGATTCTCATAATCCTGCAGCTCATCATCCCTAATGCATGGCTAAGAGTACACAGGCGAGCTGAATGGAGGCGGCTTCTCATTGGAACACCTCCCTGCTCCCTGCATTAGTCACCTCACTGCCCGCTGCCAGGGCCCCACACTGACTGTCTGGCCTCCAGGAAGGGTAAGCAGGGCACAGGGAACCTGGGCTCTGAAGCAAGAATTTCTCTACAATTTCCTGGGTGTCCCCATACAGCTCAAATTGCCTTATCTGCCCTTCTAATCTCCCAGTTCCTCAATCTCAGAACTTTTAACGTAGTCTCCACTCTACAACAATCACAGAAAGAAGGTCACACCCTGAGTCTCACCATGAACCAGTTCTTCCAGTTTCAATTTCCCAGATCAAAACCTCGGATATGCCTCCATTTGGCCAAGCCCTCCTATTATTTGAGCTTTTCCTAGATCCTGCCCCTACTGAAATTATTCTCTGTGCTCCTTAGGAGCTGCAATCCCCTCCCCACTACCCCCAACACTTTCTCAAACTCTAATCCCCGCCTCTAATTTCACCTTCCCTCCCTCTTTAATCTCTGCCCTTGAGCAATTAACTCAATTCCAGAGTTCTCCATTTCCCTCAAACCCCAGCATCTTTGTCCTGTGGCTGGTTATCACAGGCCCAACTTCAGGCTGGATTACTGCTATCACCTGCCAGACTTACATTGCAGGAACCCAGCTTACTCTTGCTTTGGTCTTCCATACAGAGATTTTCAAAACCTAACCCAGTGAATTCCTCTGCACATTCACATTTTTGTCCTTCCCCTTTTGATAAACAGTTCTCTTTGTGTCCTCAAAATGCCAGTGACAGCCTGTCCCTCCGGGAATGACTTCCCTTTTGGTGTTCCATGTGATTTTTCAGGAAGTGGAGACTAGGTTGAAAGTTTTGAGATTGAGTAACTGGGAGGTTAGAAGGAAGATAAGGCAACTTAAGCTGCCTGGGGACACCCAGGAAATTGTAGAGAAATTCTTGCTTCAGAGCCTGGGTTCCCTGTGCCCTGCTTATCAGCTTTCTCCAAATTCTAGAACTCAACGTCAGGGGATGCCCAGATCGCCTCACCTTTTCTCTGTGTCAAACTCCAAGGGCAGTAATGGTTCCCATTATTTCCAAACCAGAAACCAGTCCCTCCTTGTTGCCTGGAATCAATTTTAGTATAGAATCCCCCTCTCTTGATCCTGCTGCATTTTGAAGAATAAAATTATTTTTAAGAAAAAAAAAATCAAGAAGTAATTAGCTGCTTGCCTATTGACGAGTCCTCCCCAAATCTGTGGATAATGAGTCTCCTATTACAATTCTTCAACTTTTCATAGTAGAAAAACAAGATAGTGAGTTAGGCCAAGGAGGCTGGAATTCTAACTAAAACACTAATTAAATTCCTTGCCTATGCTGAAATTAATTCTATTGGGAAAAAGAAAGAAAAAAGAACATATATGAAATATTATACTCTCCACATAAAAGAAAATACTATGTAGACTTTCTTTTGGGTCTGGTGCAAACAAAAGGTCCATCAAAAAATGGAGATACCACTTAGAGCACCTACGTCAGAGCTGTTAAGAGTGTTTTATATGCCTTAAAGCATGACATGAGTGTTAGCTAAAACAACTATTAAAACACAAACATATTAAAGGTCTAAGTACTTTTGCCAGTTCTAACAGGTATTTGAACTTGAAATATATAATATGTGCATATATAAATATGGTACACAACAAAATAGTAACTAAGGATCTACTTATGGGTAATAGCATTTACATATATTATCTACTTATGGGTAATAGTATTTATATATATGCAATTTCTATATTTCTACATAATTAAATTATATAAGCTTTACACATGTTAATTTTAATATAGGGAAATCCCTTTATAATTATTTAAGGGAGGATTAATAACATCCATTTTAATAGCCAATTGTTAAATGCAACTGGTTTCTAAAGTAAATAGTCATTTAGCTTAAAGCATATCTGGTTCATTTGCTGTCTCCACAGCCACCCCCACCCCCTAACCCTCCACATTAAAAAAAAAAAAAAGGTCCCTTGTACAAAAGAAAATGGCTTTTAGCAAACTTACCTCAACATTTTTTCAAAGCTCTTTTTAGAAAGATCTCTTATATTTTCCCTATCTACATTCAAAGAAATGCATCATAATGATCTTCTAATATTCTTTTATTATTAAGTCTAAAATTCTCATATATGTTCTGGTTGTAAAATAACTAGAATACTAACAAATGCGTCTAACAAAATCAGATTCTGAGAAAAACTATTTAAAAAGGAAATCGGAAATTGGGCTGCCCACAGGGAGGAAGCAGAAAGGAGATACTATTACCTCATGGATAATAAGCATACGATGTGGCCAAATGATCAAGATTCCTATAATGTTCACCTGGTATACAAGCTGCACTTGCCTCTGGTAGGCACCAGAACACTGGGGGAAGCACACACAAGAATCAGAGAAGACTAATTCCACCTCTGGGGATCAGAATGGGAATTCCCAGCCAGGAGAAGCTGGGCAAACTCTCGATGGTTCTGTCTTGTAGCACAGTCATCTATACATACGGCGACTGAGAACTGTCTGTCCACTTTTCATCTGTGTATTGCCAGCACCTGGCACAAAGCCTCCTTGTTTGTGTATGTCTGTAGAATTTAAGGATGAAGGGATATATCTTAGCCCAGGGAAATAAATCAACTGCAAAATAACAAATGTCCTGAAGAGATAGATTACAGATATTCTAATATTTGGGGCAATGAAATCTGGACAACCAAACAGAAAGCTAATGCATCAAGACTTGGTATTTTCCCAAAGTAGGTTCACATTAGGAAGCAAAGATGTTGCAAGAAAAACAGCTGAGAAATAAAATCATATCTACAACTAAGGGAAGAGCTAGGGAAACAGGAGGATTGGTGAAAATATTCCAAAAGGAAGATGTAAATGGAGAAACATCTAAGTTAAAGACATTAGAAAATAACTGTCAACTGTGCTTTTGGAGGTCAAGAACTTCACCTCCTCTGTCATCTCACTTAAGCCTAACAACCCCATGAGGTAGGTATTACTACCCAAAATTCAGAATGGAAATGACTTGCCCAACATCACACCACACCCTGATAAAGATAATAGCAGACTTTGTAGCCCAGGTCTTTCCAACCCCAAGTCCTACACTCTGTCTACTAGGTCCAACTATGAAGAATCCAAAAAAGAAAAAAGAAAAAAAAAGTCAAAATACAAGTACAACCCCTGGCCTCCAACACACACACGCAACCAGATGCTGGAAACAATGTCTTAAAAACCATAAAAATTAACATTTTGCTATTAAACAAGATGGATTATTTGTTGCCCTTTCTAAATCAAGAACAGTTTTCAGAAAAATCTTAATGTTCTACTTTTCTTTTGGAAAAAAGAACCTAAATCCTGAGCAGTTAAGCAGCAGCATTTCTTAAGAACTGTACTGTTGGGCTCTACCAAATATGTTCCCAATGAGTTTACAATCTATCTTGACATAAAACAGAATGGTAGTATGTTATATGTAACAAACCCTCATTGGCTCTCCTAAAAATATGCTGCAAACATATTTATTTATACAGTTTGTTAACCAAAAGCTAGCTGTTTGCTCTCCATAATGCTTCCTATTCCAAATATGATAGAGATCAAGTTCTAAGTGTATCAAAAATCACAGGAGAGGGCCAAGGGAAGCACAATCAGGGCTCCCAGTATTTTATCCAGAAGCTAAAAACTGAGAATTTCAGGAATCGGTTTATTATCTTTTCCTATGAGACTCTAGTCAATGGGGAGCTACCTTAGCTATATATACACATAAATGCTACCAAAAATTTGTTAAATCCTAGATTAGTAAAATAATCTGAAAAGAAACGTTCTAAGGCCAGTTTCACTATACTTGACCACTAAAGAATCATTTATTTAGAAAGGAAATGTAAAAAAAAAATTTTTTTGAAAAAATAAAGTTGTCAAGTATACAAAAAATGAATCCTTAGCTTTCATTAAAAATTCAGCCATTTGAAGGAAAAAAGCTTTTATCAGTTAAAAACTAATGGATCAAGTAAATACCTCATTTATAGGTATTTCCATAAGTTTTAACCTCTCCTGAATTTAAACACAAATGGAAAGATTTTGAAGTATGAGGATTATTTGGTTATTTCCCCCACTTGTTCCGACACAGCTCTATTATTCTCTTTTTTATCTCCCAAATAAAGGTATCATAAAAAAATGCCCACCTATAGGCCAAACTGAGACTGCAAGGTTATGAGTAGGAGTCTGACTGTGATACAACAAACCAAGAATATGTAATACAATTTTTTACTCCCCTTAGGAAAAACAGGTAAAGTGATTTACTAAGGAAAAAAAAATCTGGTGAGAATTACCTAAATAAAGGCTTCTTAAACTTTTTCCATTTGCAACCCCTTTTTGGTTTAGGCAGCTGTGGTTCTGGGTGGCCTGCAGGTGAGCATGCTTTGTGTTCAGAACCCAGGCTGCAGTGAAGGGCTAGATACCGCAGGGGCAAGTGCTGCCAGAGCATCTCAGATTCATCACCCGTTTGATTTTGGTGGCTGTGAACTCAGAAACCTTTTACTGTCACAAATTTTTTGAGGCTTGGACCCACAGTTAAGCACGGAAAACATTCTAATCCTATTACATTCCATTGCAACTGTTAGAATTATAATTTGCATCAAACTCTCTCAAGTCATTTGAGAACTACTCAGTACAACAAACATAATACAGGATTATCTCATTTCTTTAACATACTTAATGCAGAATTCTTTTTTTTCTCAGAGGTAGTATCAAGTATCCAATGTAAGAAATGGATGAGCCTAAAGGCATCCAGACCATCCAGGCACCCACCTTGATCCCCACATTCTTTCTGAGTAATAACTTCAGCTCAGGCTAAACTGCAGATGACACTCACCTCTGACTGCAGCCCCATGCCCAAACACCAGAGCAAGCTCAACTAGCTCTTCCTCAAGAAGAGTCTAGAGTCAGCATCCAGAAAGTATACTCTGATGTTGCTACAAACTAAAATTCCACTGCAGCACCCAACCTGTTGCAAAAAGCTTGTTTTGGTTAAATAGGTAGAATGTTTCCCCCGGAAGTTTGGGGATGGAATAAATATGGAATGAAATATAGCAATAGTAATAACTAACATTTATATAGTATCTGCTATGTGCCAGGCACTGTGCAAAACACAATGACCTCATCTGAATCTCAACAGTCCTGGGAGTTAGGAGCTATTAAGATCTCCATTTTACACATGAGGAAACTGAGATAGACACAAGTTTAGCTAAGTGACTTGCCCAGGGTCACACAGTTAATAAGTGTCTGAAGCTAACAAGTATGACTGTAAAACAACAAACCAATTATTTTCAGTCATAGGTCTGCTACTTTTTCTAGGTCTCTTGTTAAGTTACCAAAAAGATAAGGAGAGCAGTGATATAAATGCACTAGCATTATAAAATTTTATACAGATAGATATAGATATAGAAAGATATATATACACACAAAATAATATTATATTCCTTGCTTCAAAAGTGAGTGGGAATGGGGCAGCTGAGTAGCTCAGTGGATAGAGCACCGGCCCTGGAGTGAGCTCAAATCTAGCCTCAGACACATACCAGCTATGTGACCCTGGGCAAGTCACTTAACCCCAACTGCCTCAAAAAAAAAAAAGTTAATGGGAGCATTTATTAGAACTGTTACCATGTAGCCTAAGGAACCCCCTGCAGTAAATGTATATTGAAAGCCAGCTGTGTGCTAACAACATGCTAAGCACCATGAGGCACAAAAAAAGGAAGTTTATAATCTACTTTACAATAATAGTAATATTAAGTTCCTTGTCAATGATCCTATCAAATGCACAGCATAAATAGAATTCCTATTTTCAAGATAAGGAAACTGGGAAGTGAGTTTGCTCAAAATCACATTATTAGGACTCAAAGTCAGAATTGAACAAACCCAGATTTCCTGATTACAAGGTCAGCGCCTCTTCTCACTAAAACTATTTGGCCAATCATAGCTTATTAACTACACACGTTACATTTAATCAACACATAAAGTCAAAAGCATATTTTCAAGCGCCAAGAAATAACCTCAATGTCAGAAAAGGAGGAAACAGTATGGGACTGAGAAGCATGAGAAGGCTACACAGAAAGTCTGCAGCAGACCTGAACTCCGTCTAGGAGGACAGGAGGGATATAACAGACGGTACCTAGGAAAAAAAAAAAAAAGCCTGGTCAGGGCAGAGGGCCACAGGTCTCTTCCCTGGCTGCTTTTAGAAAGCCTTTTGTCCAAGCCACACTAGCCCTTCTGGCTGTTTCATCACCCTCTTGACTCATACTGGATTTACAAGCCACTAAACCCAGCAATCTTTTTCAGATGAACTTGATATAGCCACATTTCTCAATTTTGGATTTGTGAAACTGACTTTTTAAGCAAGGTACAAGACTCTGCATTTATTCCTAATAAATTTCACACTGCCAGATTTTGCCTACAAATTTTTCAGTCCAGGAGCAATTTTTTTTCCCAATTTGAACTCTGTTTTTCTAACACATAAGCTATCTCTCCAAGTTTTGCATCGTCCTCAAATCAGGTAAGGTTGTGTAGCTGACCCCCAACCCAAAACAAAAAGGGAAAGGATTCATAGTGCAAAAATAAAATTGTAGCAGTACTTTTTATTGTTATGAAGAAGTGGAATTAAAATAAGTATCAACTATTGGGGTATAGCTAAACAAATTGTGGTCTATTCAATAACAGAATATTAATGCACCATAAGAAATGAAAAAAAGGGCAGATACAGAATCCTGGGAGGATGTCTATGAATGAAGTGGGCAGAATCAGAATAATTCGAACAATAAATTACCATACTATGACAGAATTAAGAAGTAGGACTAACAACAAAGACTAATCGAGCCTCCAGAAGACTGATGATCAGTCATGTTTCTTATCTCTTGGCAAAGAGCGGATGAAACAGATGTGAAGAACGAGACATGAACCTTCTGATGTGGTCAGTATGTGTACTTATTTTACTTTGATTATATTTGTCACAATGAAGGGCTTTTAATATTTGGGGGGGGGTGAGAGGAACAATAGTAAAAGAAAATTATCCAAAAAAGAAAGCAAAAGAATGTTCAGAAATAAACACAGAAGTAGGCAAGCATTGGAACTACCATTTTAAATTTAGACTATACAACAACAAAATCCAATCTGAACATAGTAGAGATTGGTGATATATATAGTCCTTTTTTTCCTTGTGTAGGAAAATGTTCACATTTGCTGTAGTTCATCAAATTCATGGTAATAAAAAGGAAGTTTAAAAATAATGACTGGATAAGCCTGATATCTATGTCTTCAAAGAAATCACTGATTAAAAAATACTTAACAACAGAGGGCCAACCACAGATTCCTGGGGCATTCCACTAGGAACATTAAAGAATGAGTAACTCCTTTCAGTCAGTTTCCAATCTAATTGTGCTACTGTTGAGCTCACATCTCCATTTGCAAGGCTTGCACAAAATCTGGGAAGCCGATCAATCACACTTGCGCGATCCACTTGTTTGGTGACAATGTCGATCTGGCATGGCAGGTGCTGAAGCAACTTGGGCTTGCTGTCTGGGATCACTACTTCCATTTCTGTATGGTCACTAAATTCTTTAATTAAAAAAAAAATATTCTGAAATCTTGCCAGGGGAGTTTACTAGCTCCTTTGCTTTAAAAACTGGGACATTTGCCTTCTCTAGGTCCCCCAGGTCTGACAGTGGCTCAGGAATCATCACAACTCTATGAAGTAGGTACTAAACCTAACTCTCATTGTACAGGTGCCCCAAGGTACCTTACCTAATAATGCTGAAAGCAAGATTCGAACTGAGGTCTCCCTGAGTCCAAATCTAGCACTCTATTTGCCATGCCAGGGATTCATTATAGGCCAATAACATTTATGAAAAATGAACATTTTTACTTCAGCTTTTTTTTTTTGCTACTAAATGACTGATCATACCAGGTTCTAAGCTATGCAGGCATTAAGCTGGATATCTTTAGAAAACGTATTAATTTTTTTCAGACTATTTAGAATAATCAAATAGTGGCTTAATAGTCTGAAAGGAACAATACACACTCAATCAACTGCAAACATTTTTATATATGTTCAACTTTAAACATTATCAACAGGCCCCCTAAAATCTAAAGAAAAAAGAATTCATCCCAAACCTATCATTTCAGACGCCAAAGACAACAGGTTGAGCCATGATAATTAGCAAGGCTATCCAGATTCACAGATGACTAGAAGCCACAACGAAACCACATGTCCTGTGCAGTACCTGCCACCTCATCACTCTGGCTACTTCTACAGGCTGGAGCGCTCCTCTCCAACATTGTCTATAGTGCTTGAGAGCTGCTGCAGCAGATAATCCTTTGCCTGGCAGCCAGGGGGGTGAGGAGGCATCCTGAAAAATGGGAGAACTGGCCCAAGGGCAGTCCGTCACAAGATTCCTTCTCAGAGCCTGTCCATCTGGGAGGAACCTGTTGACAGGATGAATGATCCATCACAAGGCCCCTGCTCTGAAGACTACCACCCTGCAGGCTAGTCAAGGTTTGTTCTCTCTTGGCCCAGCTCTCTAGAACTGAGCATTGCCTCCACACTGGGGGGGGGTGTCTAAAGATAACTAAACATACTGCAAACTCAGAAGTTCCATCAATATAAAATTCATGAAGTTCAACAAACAATGGTATAAATATTCATATCAATAGCTACCTTTTGGACATTAGAATGTAAGCACATGGAAATCTTCTGCCTAGCCAATGTAGACGAATGTATTAGACAGCTGATGTTACAAATTGCCATCTACATTCCCCATAAGGCAGGAACAGATAAGATACAGAAAAATAAAAAAGTTACAAGCTGTGCTATTATTATAAGCATTCAAAAACCCATATGTTTATTCATTTAATACTCATGTAAAAGAAAACCTACTTTGATGGGCTTAAGATTTTGATGAATGTGAGTACTCTCTCCAAAACAGTATTGCAATCTCTCCATTACCCTTCATCTAATAAGACTTTTCTACAGTATCCTGTAAACCTCCAAAGCTGGGCTGCCCAACATGCTGGGGACCCTCCTCTAGAACACCTGATACTACATGAATATTAATAGAGTGGGAAAATGTGGTCATAGTCAATATCAGAGAGATTATGAGATAAGCATACTAGGACATTGTTGGTGGAGTTGTGAATCAGCATGACCATTTGTACAAGTACAAAGCAACTTGGAATTATGCTAATAAAATGACTTAAACTATCCATATCCTTTAACCCAAGATTCTAATACTGGCCTCATACCAAGGAGGTCACTGATATGAATAAAGTCCCCAAATACACCAAAATATTTACAGCAGCACTTTTTTGTGATAGCAAAGAATTGGTGAAGTGTGTGAGTGAGTGAATGAGTGAGTGAGTGTGTGTGTGTGTGTGTGTGTGTGTGTGTGTCATCAGAGGCAGTATTTTAAGACTTGTAACTGTATGTCATCACTGAAGAACAGGGATATTAAGAAGATGGGCCTGTTTTTTGAAGAAGCACTGCACGCCTTTCCAAAAGCAACTCAGCCCAGTCTCTTCCTCCTCCTCTTTGATTTTGAGTCAAGTTTATTATTCATATGTATTGATAAACCAGGTCTATGCGTTGTCCACCAACTACAGAGTCTTGGCAAAAGACATTCCTCATCTTATTTTTTCCTGTGTGAATAGCGACAACAACAACTAGTATTTATGTAGTGCTTTAAGAATTGCAAAGCTCTGAACACATCTTATCACTTGATTGCATTTGGCTAAGAACAATTCCTGGGTGATTATGGACCTCAATTAGGAGGTTCTGAAATATTCCAGGGCTTTATGTTATCAGCACCACGCTACCTGCCAAAAGAAATGGGGGTGGGGAGGGGGATGGGGTGCCAACATCTATAATCTCTTGTCACTTAGCACATTGTCTAACACACAGTAGGCACTTCATAAATGTTGACTGACCGATTTACGAGACATTTTCCAAGAAAACCTAACCTAAAACCTCTGGCAAGCAACCACCTCTCTGTTTCATGATTTGATTGACAGAGTGGAAAAAAGTTAATTTATATCTTTCAAGGAACCTTGTAGGATTTTAAATTATGCATGCGAAATACCTTGCTGGAAGAGAGCCTTTAAGGCAATATTCTATTCTATCAAATCAAAATCATTTATTTTATAGTTAAAACCAAGCACTGCTTCCTCTATATCTTGAGTCAACTATGTGAATATAAAGTCAAACCATGATGTAAAAAGAATGTCATTTGCACAAGTCTGCCTGCCCCCTTCTCATAACTTCAATAAGAATGCACTTATAGACTCTGCTCATAAAAATCCTTCAATTTCAAAGAAAGAGATGATGCCTTTAAAATCAACTTCACTGCCCAGGGAATGCTGGATAATAAGAACAGGTGTACACATCAGAAGTTATTTAAATTCTCTGGCTAGCCCATGATAATAACTAGGTCTATCTAAAACTTTTCCAAGGCATTGTCATTCTCCCTTCTTTTAGATATCTTAAAAACAGTCTATATATAATGTAGCTTAGATTTTTCTTTCGGGGGTGGGGAAAGAGGCTGCCCTCCAGCTTCCTCTGGATATCCTAGGACTAATCCAGCAGCTCTTTCCATTTGTTTTCTTTAGTTCCATTTCCTCGTGCAGTACACCCAGGATTAGTATGTGAAGAATCCAACTGTGGTGTTCCCACTGTGCCCGACCGTAATATGAAGGGAATCTGAAGATCTTTCCTGCCCTTTAAAAGGCCCGTGTAACCTGCTTTGAGCTCTGGCCCAGCCCACAGCTGAGTCCTATGAAGTTCAGTGTGTGGGAGGAGTTTACCCAAGAGAGAAGACAGCCTGGCAGAACATGAAGAGAGAGTATGCCAGAGCTGGAGAGAGGAGGCAGAGAGAGGCAGGGCAGCTAGTGTGTCTGAGAGAGGGGCATTTTGCTTAAGGAAGCTTGTTTGTGGGGAGGTCTGACTGAGGGAAAGTTTGGAGATGGCAGTTGATAATTGATAATTGATAATGATAACATTGATAATGTTACCAACTTCTTTATTACCACTGCGAATTTGGCTTTCTGGTATAGGAATAAATATCTTGGTTTAATCTTCAAATAAGAGAGTCTGTTTTATCTTGGGATTCAAACCTGTAAATACACTTGCATATTCATAGCAGCCGCCGTGGATATTGTATTGGCAAAATACTTATGATTTTTTTTTAAATCGGATATAAAACCCATTCTTAGTTGGGTTTGTTGTCCTCTGTTCAATTTCATCCTTAAATATCCTCAGGATAATATGTATTACTTGAGTCAATTAAAATAAATTTCATCATGGACATCTGGCAAAAGGAATCTATAGGTCTCATTCTGCACTCTTGAGTCCTTTACCTCTCAATCAGGAGGTGAAGAACATGTTTCCTCATTAGTTACACTGACCTGAGTTCCTAATTCTTTCAAAGTTGTCTGATTTTACTATATTATCACTGTATAAATTGTTCTCCCACTTCAGTTCACTGCACTCCTATATCTGCTCATACAAGTTTTCCCAGACTTCTCTAAAACCATCCCCTTCATCACTTCTTACTGCACAAAGATATCCTATCATATTTACATGCCATAACTTGATTAGCCATTCACTAGTTTATGGATACACCTCTCAGATTCCCGTTATTTGCCACCTGAAAAAGAGCTATACTTTGGAACATCCTCTATTAGAGTTTGTTTCACTTAGGATTAATCTCTCCCTTAACCTACCCTCCCCTCACCCCCATTCCCCCTTTTCTTTCCATCCTATTTCTCTTTTGGGTGAAATACATTTTTGTATGCAAGTATGCATATATGTGCTTATATGTGTATTCTTCCCTCCTTAGACCAGCTCATACAAGTTGAGGTTCAAGTATCAACTGCTCCACTCACCCCTCATTTGTCTAGATGTCTACCTGAGCACCTGATCATATGAGATAATTTTTCCTAACCTTCCTTTCCTTTCCCTCCCAATGTATTCCTCTTCAGCTCTCTTTCCATTTTTCTCTTAAGATCAAGACCTAAGCCCTACCTAATTAGATTCCCTCAAAGACCCCCTGCTGATGACAGGATTTAGAGGGGGACACACAGATCATCTGCCCACACCAAAATGTAAGCAGTTTATCCATGGTTAGTTCTCTGTGGCTATCCATTTGAGATTACCTATGTGTTGCTCTTCACTTCTATATTTAACTTTCAAAGCTTCTCCTCAGTCCTAGTCTTTGGTCAGAATGTTTAGAAGTTCTCTCATTCATTAAAGGTCCATTCCCCCTCCTCCCTTACAGGATTATACCCAGTTTTTCTAGGTAAGCTATTCTTGATAATAAAATCCTTAGCCTTGTGGAAAATTCCAAGTTCTCTACTCCTTCATAGCTGTGACTGCTAAATGGTATATAACTGTGACTGCGGCTCCTTGGTGCTTGAATTCTTTCTTTCTGGGCACATGAAGCATACTTTCTCTGACTTGGAAGCTCTAGATTTTGGCTATGATGTTCTTGAGAGAGTTTCCATTTGAGAGTTCCATTCAGAAGGTGGATTCTTTATATTTCCACTTTGCCCTCTGATTCTAAGATATCTGGGCAGTTTTCTTTAAAGATTTCTTGAAACAGAATGTCTTGGCATTTTGGGGGGTCATGGCATTAAGGCAATCCACTGATTCTTCACTATTTTTTTCAGGTCAATTGTTTTTGCTATGAGATACTTCACATTTTCTTCCATCTTTTGACTTTGTTTTTATATTTCTTCTTCTCTCATGGAGACATTAGCTTCTTTTTGGTCCATTCTAATTTTCAGAGATTTTCTTGAGTAAGGTTTTGTACCTCTTGAACCACATTATTAATTCCCTTTTCAATTCTTTCTTCCATAATTCTCATTTTATTTATGAAAATAGCTTGATCCATGCTTCATTTCTTCCAGAAATGACAGTTGGATTTGTGCTCACACTGTGTTTTCCTTTCTTTGAAACAGATATTTTGGGGTCATTCTGAGTTTATGTCTTGAGCATCCCTTTCACCATCACAGCTTTTTATGATGGGATTCTTCTTTTGTTGGCTCCTTCCTCCAGTCAACTTTCTAACTTTGGACTTGATGTGAGGGCTGGTGGTTATTGCACACTTCTGAAGGAAAGTTCTAGGTTGGTCCTCTTGCTACTCTCTTGGGATGCTAGATAGTATGTTACTCCAGGGTCTCAGGTAAAGACATCTCAGGTTGGGGGTCTGCTCCCAAAGGGGTCTCATCACTGCTCCCCTATCCTACAAGCTCCTTATCTACCTGGGTCTGAGCAATAGCAGACTGCCTCTGGACTCAGCTTCTCTCAGCCAGCTTCGGTAGCCCAGAGTGACAGACTCTAGGCTCTCCTCTGGTATGGGATTGCTGTCCTGGCTATTCCTCTCCAAGCTTCAGACTGGTAAAGAAGGTGGACCTCAGACCCCTGCTCCTGGGGTCCCCTGTGGGATCCCTATCACAGAATTCAGCTACCTGGGTGCAGGTCCCTTCCTCAGTCCACCATGGATCGCTGACTCAGTACTGTGTGCAGAAGGTAACAAAGCCGCCACTTGCCACCTGTCATTGTGCTCAATATGAGTGCCTTCCAGCACATTGGAGTGCTCCTGGCCAGACCCCAGTGGCAGCACATCTGTATCCGCCTACACCAACTTAGGCTGGAAAAATGATTCACTGTGATGTTTTCTTGGATTTCTCCATCAGGATTTGGTCTGCTTCATTTTCTAGACTTGTCTAGAAGAGCTTGGGAGGAAGAGAAGCTTAGTAAATTTCTTCCTGCTGTTTTGCCATCTTGACTCTGCTCTGTCCTGGACAGTGTTTCCATGTGTAACTTCCCAGCATTTCTTAGGTACATTTTCCTAAGTCCTGAGAAAAATCATCTGAGAAATCAAGAAAAAGGATTGTAATTTCCTGTGAGAATTGAAATTTTTCATCACAGAGATGTTACTAGTTCAAAGAAATCCACTAATGTTAAACTGAAAGCAAGAGCAAGGAATGAAACATGCAGAACTGAAAATTAAGGTCAACATTCACCAGAACCGGGGCAGACACATGGAGAAGTGGTGTTGCTTATAACTGTTGCCATGATCTCAGTGTGTGTTCATAGACTTGCTTGATGCTAATAATGAGTCATTCTTGCAAATAATTATAAATGTTAATAGACAGGGTACACGCTATAAAAATTCTATAAGCAAGAAAGAAGCTTTAGAAACAAGTCCTTAAATTGGCAATTTTGACACATGATTCTATATAATGCTGTTGACCTTATTGGGAGACCTAAAACTTATTTTATACAAAAACTACCCAAAAAGGTCTGAGGGCTATTTTCCAGTATTTGATTATTCACTATAGGCTACCCAGTTCTTTGTATATACTACTAAATTTACTATTTCTTATTTACTGAACAGATCTGTTAGATACCTATAATAAGCAAAGAATATGAACATCATCAGAAGTAGTTTAAGAAAGATAAAAAAAATCAGCTTGTTGCCAGATGTTTTAAATGACTGTCATAATATACTGGTTTACAATAACATACTGTACATTTACTATTATCTTTTTTAAAAATAGAAAACCTTTGGAACTTTTAGTATAACCCAATCACAGAAGAATGAGTTATTGTTTATTATAATGTTTTTTCACTATTCTTTGAAAACACATAAATGTGCTACAAAAAACACAACATTAGTTGGTTTCAGGAATTCTTGATGATTCCATATGCGTATTACCAAATCTGAAAGATTAACATCTCTGGGTAATCTGGGAAAACTAGAGATGGAACATCAAATTCAAGAAAAGCACGGACACCAGCTGGAGGTTTCCTAGAGAAAAAATGGACATGAATAATACACATGGAGGCCAGTGAGGCAGGATGGGGTCAAGATGTGAAGAGCGCTAAGTACCGAAAGATAATAGGGAGGCAACAGAGCCTGAGTAGGAAAACATGGACCTGTTCTTAACCAACTTTGGCACCTGCGCAGAAGATGCAGGGGCTAAGATGCTTTAGGCAAGCTACCAACATGCATCTATTAAGCACCTACTACTATGTACCAAGCACTATGCTGGATGCTGGGGGCACAAATACAAGGAATGAAACAATCCCTCCTCATGAGGAACTGACATTTTATCGGGGAGACAGGCAACAAGGCAGACTGAGAAAGCCACTGCAACAGTTCAAGCGAGAGGCAATGAAGGCCCAAACTCAGATGTAGAATAGGCCCAACACAACAGCCTCAGGACTTCTGGCTATTTCCATTTTCTATGTCCCATCCTCCAATTGCTGTGAGCTTTGACAGAGTGACACCCTGGTGGTATGCAAGGTACCTAAGACATATCACCATGGAATAGCACAACCAAAACTATACTACCAAAAGCAAGCACATCTTCCATAAAGGGCAAGAGACACTACACCAGGATGCTACAAATGATGCAGTAGGCCTCCCAAACAGTGAAATGAGAGGAAAGCTTCCAGAGTATTGGGTGGGTCCTTTGCAGGAGAATCAAACATAGCTACAGCACTCCCAAACCAGATTAAAATGTAACTGGAAAGTAGTTAACAAAATAAAAATACAATAAAACATAGATAATGTTAACTTGTAGGTTTCTAAGTCAATATGTACCTCAGGGATCCTTAAGTATTAATGACTCCTGTAGCTGAGTTTGACACCCCTGCTCTTGAGGCAGTGAAGGGGCATCATAACGCAAAGCACTGAGCCTGGAGTCAGTAAGATCTGAGCTCAGATACAGCCTCATACGTTGTGTGACCCCGGGCAAGTTATGTAGCCTCTGTCTGCCTCAGTCTCCTCAACAATAATATGGGGATAATAACACCACCTACCTAGCACGGTTATGGTCAGGCTTAAATGAGATCCTATGTGTAAAGCACTTAACACTGTGGCATGGTACACAGCAGGCACTTAATAAATGCTTGTCCTTTTCCTGTCGCTATGAAAATTTTACAGAAAGACAGAGATAAGAATCACACAAGGTCTATCACTTGGAGAGAATGGGATGCTGCAAGGCACAGAAGGAGGAGATGGCAGGGTCATGGCAGTGGAAAGAACAACTCAAAGCAAAGGAATCATAACATAAGAAGTCAGCCAACATGAAAAGCCTACTATGTGCCAGGGACTACACTAAGCATCTGAGACACTAAGACAAGCTAAAATAGCCCCTGCTGTCAAGGAGCTCCCATCTAATGGAGAAAGCCAGCATGCAAACAAAGTAATTTACCACAGCTAGCACTTATGGTCTCTTTAAGGTGTGCAATGTACTTTAGGAAAGCAGGGGCTAATATTATCCTCATTTTTCAGAGAACTGACGCTTAATGAGGTTAGGTGACTTGCCCAGAGTCACCCTGAGGCAGCATCTGAAGTTACTCAGGTCTGATTCCCAGGCCCCACCCTCCCCATGGGGGTGGCCTTCTCAAACCCAGACTCCCTCACCACCCACGCCGCTCAGGATGGGCAGGGGAGTGAGCAGATTCTAAATCCTTTAATCCACAAGGATGTGGATGGGACATCCCCCCTGGGAAGTGCTCACTGCAGGAGGATTTCAGGGCATAGCTGAACATGGTCGCTATCTGCACTATAAATCCTGCCAGTATATTTAAAGAAGCCAGATAGTAAGAAAGGATTTAATTGGCCCATAAATATGTGGTGCTGGGACACAACGTGACGTGTGGGTGAAAAAAAAGTCAAATGGGAAGGAGTAACACAGCTGTCCTGCTCGGGTCTCTGCTCCCAGACCTCTCCAGGAGGAGCGGCTGCAGCCCCATACACACAGCTGAGTCCTAGGAAGAAGCCATAAGGATGCCTGTGATCCAGTCCAGCCTCAGGCAGCCTGAATAGTCCTAAGTCTGCTCCCAGGACTGGCCGCAGGACAGCATGTGGACTAAGAGGTCTGCTCCAGGGGGAACAACGAGATACTGGCTCCCAAGTGGCAGATGGAGGCAGGCTATGTTCCTACAGGGGTCAGACTGAGAACTACTAGGCAGAAGTCAGGAGGCACACTTGGGCTTAAAGTAAGGAAGAGCATCCACAATCAGAGACGTTTCCAGATGGAGAAGACAGCCATGCAAGCTCAAGCAGAGGCCAAGGGCTTTGGGCGACAGGTTTGACTTCTGAATCCAGAACTCAATAGGAGCTCCGACCCGAGGCCAGCATGAAGACCAGACTATGGGCCCCAGATAGCGCGGGGCTGGAAGGCAGCCTCGTTAACTGAGTCCCAATCAGACAGTGCCACAGCCAAGAAGCAGGGAACAGCAGCATGGCTGAGCCCAAGGCTACTAAATGCCAGCCTGAGAAACAGGAATCAGCACACTTGACCTTCATAAGCAAATTAAGTCAGGTTGTCAGTAGATCTTGCTCCTGCTCTCATTTTCAGGAGTGAAAAAGACTCTGAATAGAGGGAAGGTTTTCCAGATTAATATTGTTATCTGGTGGCCATCTAGCAACTGATTTCCCTAAAGTAAGATGGTTCTATGCCTTTTTTCTCAGCAGAATATAAATTGCTAATTGAGTCATCTGAGGGCAGACATGGAAGGAGTGTGGCAGAGCACCATACACCCCTGCACTCATCCCACTGCCAAGTCTGGTCATTTCCACCTCCACAAGTCTCTCCCACCACCAACCATCTCCAAAATAAGGCCATCAGCCCAGCTCAGGATCTCCAGGCTATGACATCAGTCTCCCAGCTGGTCTCCCACAGAAACAGATGGGCTGCAATCTGCATCACTGAAAGGAATAAACATTGATAAGCTCACAAATCCTGGGAAGACCAGAGTCCATTCACAATGCAAACATTTCTCTGCTTATGAACAGATGCATTTCAGGAAGGCATATCACATCCTATTCATTTATGGCACCCACCTATTTATCAATGACCAAAGGTCACATGAGGACTAAGAGCCAAAGGGAAATATGAACCCAAGTCCCTGACCCCTACTCCAGTGGGCATCCCACTATGCCACATCACTTTCCCATGCCAGCTCTCCAAGGAGACTGAGACACATACACGAGCAACTCTAATATCAGGCTCTAGAAAGAAGCAACTCCATGAAAGAGATGAGGGAAAGAACGGATAGTTCCTAGCAAGTGTCTGAGGAGCACTAAACATAAGCTGCACTTGAGAACTGAGTCTTAAAGCAATCAGGAGGCAGAAACGGGGGAAAGACATGGCGCATCTCTTGGAATCCCAAGTTTCCCTCCCAAGTCGGCTTAAGGACCCACTTCGTGAAGCTGTCCTGGCCCAGGCAGAATCTAGACCACTGGGTATTCTCCCTAGTTCAGCCAGTGGCTCCATCACTTAGAAGAAGAAAAGATTCCTACTCAATAGTCTTGTTACAGTTGAGTCCAAACCTCTCCACATTTTGAATCCAAATCTTCTCCACAACCATCAGATAAGCCATTAGAAGAAATGGTTTGCTAAAACCTCAACTGCATCTACATCATTCCCTGGACACAACAAGCAACTCACCTTTATGGAGCAGTTATTCGGTGCCAGGTGCCATGTTTGACACTGGAGATAAAAAGACAAAAAGAAAAAGAAACAGACCCTGCTCTGAGAGGGCTCACCTCCTGTCAGGGGAGATAAGTGGACAAAGAATGATAGAAACAGGATAAATACGAGGCAGTTAGGAAAGGGGAACATGAGCCATTGGAGGACAGGGATAAGGAGCAATGCCCTGACAGAAGATGGAGCTGAGGAGAAGGGATATGCTAGGTGCAAGGAAAAGCACAGGGACGGGGGGGGGGGGGGGGGGGGGTGGAGCCAAGATGGCGGAGTAGAAACAGCTCATCCAAGCCACTCTGCCCCCAGATTCCCTCCAAACTATGTAAAAGAGGACTCTGAACAACTTCTGGAGCCCCAGCACCCACAGAACGACACAGAGAAGCTAACCTCCCGCTGAGGACAGCCCAGCAGCCCTGCAGGAAGGACCAGCGCAGTGGTCTGGGACCTGGCAGCATGCAGTGCGCAGAGCACAGGAGCTGAGCCGAGCCGAGCCCAGGTCTGAGTGAGCCGAGGTTTTAGCCCCAGGGCGGCAGGGCCAGCAGCCAGCTGGAGGAACCCCAGAACACCAGGAGCTGTGGCGACTCCAGAATTATCAACATAGACTTGCCTAGGACAAAGTAAGAGGTTAGTGTCCTATGGACTTTGGGACCAGTATTTAGGGAATGCGTCGGCTCCCTCCCCTGGGGGCTAGAAGCCACTGAGGAGACACACCATTTTGTAGTTTTCAGAGGCAGCTCCAGCTCCTGGCTGGACTTTCAAGCATTCTTGAGGAAAAAACCAGAATTGAATAGAAAATTTGACATCCAGACACAAGAAGCAAGAGATGCCTGAGAAGGTAATCAGGGAAAAGAAATCAAAAGGGACTTATCAAAGTTGAACTATTTACATTCCTATATGGAAAAACAATAACTGTGACTGATGATATCTTTCTCACTATGAAAATAATGGAAGAAGGGGGTGTGGTCATATGAATCCATATGTGAATGTGTGTGTATATGGTTACAGTTATATATGGATAGAGGGCATAGGTTGAATTTGTTGGGAAGGGAGAATACTCAAGGGATGAAATTATGAGGTGAGAGAGGAAAGTGGCAAGAGGAGATGGGGAGAGACAGGGTAGGGTAAACTATCTCATGTAGAAGAAGCAAGGGGAAGTGGTTGCAAGGGAGGGGAAGAATAGGAAGGCAAAAAGGCAAAACCATATTCTCATTGAATTTGGTTCAGGGAGAGAATGACATACATACTAAATGGGATGTCTCAACCTGCAGCAGGATAGGGGGAAGGGGGACAAGAGGGGGGATGATGGATGGGAGGGCATCCTTGCGGGGAGGGGAGGTTGGAAGTACCCACTATAGAAGAGGGACAGGATCATGTAGGGAATGGACCAGGTCGGGGGTGGGATGAGTGGGAGGGAATTATAAGCAGCCTTGTACAATATATCTACTATGATAATGTTTTGTATAGCTAGACATGTACAACATATACTGAATTACTTATCTCCCTAGAGGGAATGGGTGACAAGGGAGGAAGGAAATGGATCTGAAATTTGAGGTCGCAACATTAAATGTTTCAAATATATATAAATACTATTATTAATACTCTTTTGCTTGTAATAGGGAGATAAGATGTGCAGGCAAAGACTCACCTTCCTCTAATGGAAAAGTCGATGGGGGTATGGGAGAAGGTATGGGAGAGAGCAGATTGGAGAGAAGAGATATCTTGTGGGACTGCTATTCTGGGAGGTTGGGTAGGGGAATAACGGGGGGAAAATGATTGTAACTCAAAATCTGGCGGAAATGAATGATGTAAAACAGAAGTTAATAAAGCATTTGTTTAAAAAAAAAATAAAAATAAATAAAAAAAAAATTTAAAAATAAATAAATAAATAAAGCACAGGGACCAGACGGGGGCAAATAATGTGGCTGCACCAGAGCACAAGAAGGGGGGCTGGGAGGCAGGAGGTAAAGAATTCTGAAAATAGCTTAAAAAAAAAAAGCAGCTAACATTTATGTAGTACTTATTATGTGTCAAGCACTGTCAAAAAGTGAGGTGTTTACAACTTTAATCTTACCATGAGGCACCAGAGAACCACTGAAATCTACTACATGACATGGTCAGATCTACTCTTGGGAAAATCCCCTTAGCAGCAACGTGAAAGACAGACTGGAGTGGGAAGGGATTGAAGGTTGGCAGGCCACCCAGGTGACAAGTAAGGAGGGTCTGAACCATAAAAAGGCTCCTGTTCTTGACTTTCTGGACTTCAATGTCATGCTTCCACTGCTACCTCACCCTGGACCTTGCCTCAGTACCTCAGGTCTCCTCACCCTGTGACATTCTACTACCCCTTTTGCCCTCTTAGTTTAGAGTATCCCTCTACAAGGCCCATCCCTTTTCTTTTCTCCCCCCAGTTTCTCTTGAAGCTTCCATTTTGTAAAGGGTACCAGGCTCTCCTGATCCTGTTCCTGACTTTCTGTATTTAAAATCTTGCCCTCATATCAGATACCTCCATTCCCCAGCATCTTCCACTTTTCAGTGCCTTTAGAATGTAAGTTCCTTGAGAACAGGGCACCTTTCTTTCTGATACTATTTGTACCCCCAGTCGTTTGCATGGTGCCTGACACACATTAAGCATGGGATAAAGGCTCGTCTCCTTTTTCCTTGTGTGCAGAGAAAGAAGGGGTAAATTTTAAGGGATGTCATGGGGTTACAAACAACAACATCTGGCAACTCACTAGATATGTGGGGGAAGGGAAAGGACTCGGTAACACAAAGACCATGAACCTGCAAGGACGGTGGTGCCTTCAAGAGAAGCAAGTCATTGTGAAAAAGGGGAGGATTTTGGAGAAAAGAAAACAAGCTCTGTTCATACATGCCGGAGTTTGAAGTGTCCCTAGGACATCCAATTTGAAATATCCAATAGATAATTAGTGATGTGGAATTGAAGCTCAGGGAAAGGCTGGGGCTAGAAATATAGATCTGTGAAACATGCACATGCAGACAATAATTTAACCCCATAAAACATTATGAGGTCACCAAGAAAGCCAGAGGGAGAGGAGACAGAACCATCAGAAGGCATGAGATGAATGATAACCAGCCAAGGAGCCTGAGAAAGAACAGTCAGACCAACAGGAACAGAACCAAGATGTGGCACAAAAGTCAAAAAGCAGATTGGCTGAAAGAACTGGGTATATTTAGCTTGAAGAAAGGGGGACACAATAGCTTGGAGAGCTATGTGTTACAGGGGACAGGCTTGCTCTTTTTAGGACCCTAGGGTAAAAACAGGGGCGATAAATGAAGTTTCTAAGAGGCCAATTTGGGCTGGAGTTCACCCAGAGCTTTTCAGAAGCATGTCCAGAATAGAATGGACTGAGGTAGAATGGAGTAGGGGGTGGTGCATGCTCTCCTATTTGAAGATCCTGAAGTATAAACTGGACAATAACTGCTTGGTTCTATGACAATGAAGATTCCTTTCATCTACAGGTTAACAGAGATGACCTCAGAGGTCCATTCAAAAATAAGGCTGTGATCTGTGTAGTAGGAGTAACCTTTGGCTAAACATTAAATGAACTGGGGAGAAGAAAGGTAAAGTGACCAATTCAGAGACTGTTACAACAATGGAGCAAGAGTAAAAGCACCTGCCTTAGTGGTGACTGTGGAAAGAAGAAAGCAGATGGAAGGGAATGCAGAAGAAGGAAAGACAGAACTTGGCCAAGGACTGCCAGTGGAGAAAAGGAAGAGTCCAGAATGAGTCTGGAAGAAGTGTGGCATCAATAGAAATGGAGAAATAAAATGAGTATATTTAAATAAATCTAACGCCTGCTTTTTGGACATGTTGCATCTGAGATGTTAGTGGGACACTCTTGCAACTGAAATTATATAGAGATCACCTACTACCCTTGAATACAAAACTACTGTGCAGGAAAAACAGGAACCACAATTATTTTGCAACATCTTGAAGTAAAAATCCTCCAACTACCTGGTGGCCTAATAGCAGAAAGTAAGGAGAAATAAAATAGAACAAAGTACGCAAGGACACAAATGGTCTCATTCATTGTTTTAACAACTATTTATTGTATCTGGATAAAAGATATGTACAGTCTGATCAAAGTGGCTACCACAACTCTGTAATTTTGTCAAAAAGAACTTATTTTTTCACAATTCTAAAGGTATTTATCATCTACCCTTAAACTGGGAATATATTCTTGTTCTGATAAATTCTATCAGTTTCTTGGCAAATATTTCCCCTGAAGCCCCCTTTTCTCCCTTGAATGATTCTCCCTTTCTCCGCCCCTCCATCTCTCATGAAAGATGTTACTTAATGATCGTAAGTTGCTGTGCATTAAGTGGGTCTGAAAAATTATAAAAAACTAAATCTGGGAGCAATGAAGTGGCACAGTGAATAGAGCACCAGCCCTGGAGTCAGGAGGACCTGAGTACAAATCCGACCTCAGACACTTAACACAAAAACTAGCCATGTAACTTTGAACAAGTTATTTAACCCCAATTGCTTAAAAAAAAAAAAACAACTAAATCTGCACCCCAAGAAGCTGAAGCTGCTATTCAATAAGCACCCTCAGCTTGATAATGATTTCTCTACTTTTAGCTGCATCTTCTATTTTGGACCCAAAGCCATCAAACTTTTGCTTACAGGGAAGCCTCTCCTAACAGGAGCTATTCCTCTCAGGGAAGAGAATTCCCTTCTTCCAAAAGAAGCAAGAGCTTTACAAAGATGTGTCCAAAGCTCTCTAATTTCCCCTATGGGCAAGGGCATTCCAGTTTAAGGCAGACACAACTAACTCTTATTTGAAGGCTAAAATCTAAGTCTACAGAAGAGAAAAAAGTAACCATTTTGAATACTTATTATGATTTAAATCACACCTAGGGCCCACTCTGAAATTGTGGTATCTGCTCCTAGGCCCTTGGTACTTCACTTCACTCTGTTATTTCATCCACATCCCTTGACCCCAGCTGCTGTTTCCAGACCATCCCCCCAGAACGGTCTCCATTATTCCCCCCACACACTTCCTCACTCTGACCTCAGGGTCAGTCAGTTTAACTATTCATGATCATCACCTCTCAAGTCCCCTGCCCTCTTATGGTGCTGCTTGTTCCCTGAGAAGCCTCAAACCTGAATCACTCCCTTCATCTGCCACCTTCATTTCCATACACATACAGCTAAATGGTCCTGGAGAAAATCATAAAAACCATGTTAAATGGGTCCATCATAGAGCTGTCAGATAACCTCAGTGTTCACTGCTGCCAGGCAATCCTCTAATCCCTAATTAATGCCTATCCCATTCACCACAGACTCTTCCAAGCCTTTCCATCCCTCAACAAGTCTCCCATGGCTTCTTCTCACTCAGCTGAACATCTTACCCAAATTGAAGCCATTCACTGAACCCCTATTCTCCCCTCCTCATCTCAAATCACCCAGAGGCCTTCTACCACAATTTCCACTTTGATCCTGTCTCACATGAAGAGGTGGACCTTCTCTTTGCCAAGGCAAACACTACATGCACAAGTGATCCCAACCCCTATCATCTTCCCCAGCAGACTGACCCCTCTATTATCCCAATTCTCTCACTTAGCATCAATCACTCCCCACCTGTTGGCTGCTTCCCCAGTGCCCACAAACGCATCCACTTCTCTCCCATCCTTAACCTTCCTCTGATCCATCTATGTGCACTAGTTATCACCCCCTCTCTCTCCTCTCTTCTGTGGCTAAACTCCATGAGAAGGCTGTCTGCAGTTGTGACTTCCTTTCCCCCCACTTTCTTATATGTTAGCAGTCCAGCTTCTAATCTCCTATAGGATTCAACAGAAACTGCTCTATACAAAGTTACCAGTGATCTCTCAACTGCCAAATCTAAAGGCCTTTCTCTTCAGTCCTCACCCCTCTCAACCTCTGCAGCTGTCAGCACTATTGCTCACTGGCTGATACTGGATATTCTCTCCTGCCTATCTGAATACTCCTCACATCACTAACCTGCAGAATACCAGCACACTTCAATCGCACTTGATGATCCCATCAGTTGTCACAGATTCAATTATCATTTCTAAGCTACTGGATTTTAAATCTATCTTCCAGCCATGAGCTCTTGGCTGCTGTTCAGTCTCCCATAGACATCATAAACTCAGTATGCATGAAACAGAACCTCTGGTGCAAAGAGCAGCACCTTCACCTTTGACTTCAAGGCCTTCCATCTCCTAATGTACTTGGCCCTTGAGGGACAAGGAAAGCTGGCAGGGAATGGGCCTTCTTTTTCCTGATGTGTAGGTTCAACCTGGATCTGCTACACCCTCTTCCTGCCTAGACTCCACCCTTTGGCATCGAGAAGGGTGGTGAAGCAGGGCCTCTGCTCTCAGGATGCACCTCCCTCCAGCCTCCACTTGGTCATACCCTTCACAACTCAATGACTGAACCCCTGCAGATCATCTTCCAAACCTCATCCCCACCTCCATTACCCAATTCCTCATTCCCAAGCGCCTCAACCAAACACCCCCCAGCCCTTCCTTCCCAGACCCAAACTTCCCTCATCCTGAATCCTTTTCTCTCCCAATCCTTATGTCTATTAGCTCTTCCTGAAATCCAGCTTCCCTCAACGACACTGGCTCCCTGGCCACCCAGGCCAATTCCAGCTGTGCTTCTGTGCACTCTCACTCACCGGGCCAGGTGGGGCGATCAGAACACTCCATACTTACCACTGCCACTTCCAGCACTCAGTCATCTCTTTTCCACTGAGCTTCATGCCATTCTTCTCTACCATTCAATCAAAATCTGTCTACAGACCTCCAGGTCACTCCCCTTCCTTCCTCAATGAATTTAGTGCATGGCTCACCATTTGTCTCTCCTACCCAATTCCTGCCCTTATACTAGGAGACTTCAACATAAATGACTCCTTCAAACTCCCTAACCATTTGGTTCCTCAATTTATTCATTCCATCCCATCTCAACCACACACAAGTAGGTTAATATCCTTGATCTTGCCAACAAATCACTAGGTACAATAAACATACCACATCCCCGTCTGAAAATTCCAAAATACCCTCATCCAAACAAAATATATTGGCTTTTCACCTCTCCCTTTGCCTTCCCTTACAAAAACCTACTGTTCAGCTACATTGTGACCTCCAGTCCCTTTGCCCTTCGATTCTCTCCCTGACCATATCTGCACTTGTCACTCTCTCGTTTTTCCTATCTTGATCCTTTCATGAACCAGTTCAACTCTACATTATCCTCCTTTCTTGACATCTATCCCCCTCATATCACAACCAAGGCCTGCCAAGTCTTAGCCTGGGATCATTCCCACATTTACAGTCTACACTCCTATACATGTGCTCCTGAAAGAAGGTGGAGAAAAATCACACAACCATTCCGACTAGGTCCTTTAAAAATTTATATTATACAACCTCAACTGGGCTTTCACTACACTGCTAAGCAATCGTATTATGCCTCCCTTTGTATTCTCTTCAGTGGCTCCTCCATACCTTTTCATCCCTCCTCAAAGCTTCCATGGCTTCCCCACCCACAATTCTCCTAGCTGAGATCCTTGCCTCATATTTTACAGAAAAAAAAAATGAGGCCATTAGCCATGGGCCCCCTCTTCTTTCCTTGTCTTCATCACCTATTACTCAGAGGTCTTCTATCTCTAACTCTTCCCTTCGTCCCTGTTTCACAAGATGAGGTAGCCCTACTCCTTACCAAGGCTACCCCTCCCCAGCTGTTTGGGCAATGCAATTCCATCCTGTCCCCTCCAAGAGACTGCCCTTTCTGTCACCCCTACTCTCTCACTTTACAAACATGCCCCTGCCTCCCCCATTATCAGTAATAACTCATTACCCAAAACCCAGTTTGTCCTACAAATAACTGTACACATACAACTATCTAGGCCCTTCCACCCTAACACAAGTCAGTGATCATTCAGCTAGCTTCTTGATGTAGTTTTATTAAAGGTTCTGAGTACAACTTGGAAAACACATCTTTCCAAAGCCTGAGTGAAAGAAGCTAGTGCTTAGAGGAGAGTGAAAAATAAGTCCCTTCATCAACAAAGGAAACCATTTTACAAAGACTTGACAACAAGCAAATTTGGGGAAGGAGTGTTGCTGAGAAAGTGCCAGGGGCCACAGCACCAGGAGGTCCAGGACTCTCCAGGAAAGTGGCTCTGAAAGAGCATTCTGTTCCTGGCTTCAAAGCAAATGACATGACTGCCGGACTTTGTTCTTACAGATCCAGAAAGTTTGGGCGGGGGGGAGAGGAAGGGAGGTTTGATCCTCAACTGTGTCTTTATGGGCTTAAAATGGAATACTGATGAACTACTAAAAGCACTAAACTTTTCTGATTGTTTTATTAGTTGTACACTAGAAAATGGAACAATGGTGCCATAAAAATAAGTAAAAATCTAAATCAAACTGTAATTTCGGGAATCTTCTGACAGAGAACACCTGAACACAGGACCTAGTGCACCTGGTCAGTGCACACAATCTCAGGAAAATCATTAAGCAACTAGGAAGAAGAAAAAAAGGAAGAAGTTGCTCCTCTGGGCAACTCTTCCCGGATCCCCCCAGCTCCACCCTGCCTTCCAAGGCCCTTCCCTGGATAGCCTGAGTCCAAACTCCTCCAGGGCCTGCTCACATTTCCTCACTTTGGAGCCTCCCTCTACAGTTTCCACAAATTTATTTGCATGTGCTCTCATCTGCCCTTTCTCTGCATTTATGAAATCCTCTTTCTTCAATCTCCAGCTCAATTACTACCTCTTCCAGGAAGTCTTTCCTGAGCCCTCCAGCTAAAAATGATCCCTCTTCTCCAATGGTGCTCAGCACACAGTCTCCTTTGCGATTTAATCTCCCCCACAAAAAAAGATAAGCTTTTCTCCAAGACAGTGAACACCTACAGGGCAGAGGAGGGAACTAGTGCCTGGTCTGGCCTAGGTATGTAAAACATATTCTGATCCAATTCAGTAATAACTATTTACCAGCACATGGCACAATCTAGGATAACAGATTTAAAGGCTATCTTGTCCAAGCCCTTCATTGTACAGATGAGGAAACTGAGGCCCCAAAAGATGATTGACTTACCAAAGGTCACACTAAGCAGCCACAGTAAGGTCTGAAGCCATATCCTGACTCTCAATCCTGTTCTATTCAATTCCACTGTTCTACACTGCCTCTGTATTAATAAAATAAGACTCACGGGGGCGGCTAGGTGGCGCAGTGAGTAGAGCGCTGGCCCTAGAGTCAGAAGAACCTGAGTTGGGATCTGCCTCAGACACTTAACACACACAAACAAAAACCTAGCCATGTGACCTTGGAGCAAGTTACTTAACCCGGATTGCCCTCCAAAAAGCAAAAAAAACAAACAAACAAAAAACCCCAAGACTCACAACACCTAAATTTACCCACTCCATAAAGTTGCTGTAAAGATTAGATAAAATCACAAATCTAAGGAGCCCCTAATCTGCCACCTGTCCACCGGCACCAGCTTTGCTCTCCCATTCATCTGATTTCAAACCTGTGGAGTCAACTAGATGGCCCTCATCTCTCCACCTGGGTGCAATCACCAAGGTGCTGATCCCACCTGTCCCTCCCCAGGCCCAGGCTCATGGCTTGAATGACTGCCCCAGCTGTGCCCCCGCCTCCCTGCTCTGGCACACTGGGCTAACTGCTCCTATCCTGTTAAGTCATCGCTCCCATGAAAACCCTACAATGGGTCTCAGAAGCCTGGACTTGCTGATTTCTATCAGTGGCTATGCCAATGAAATCACAAACCACAGGCCCAGGTTCCCCCCAGCAAAAAACAAGGTCAGACTGTTTTATTGTTACTGATGGTACAAAATGCAATATTATAATACAGCTTGATTTTTATTTCTAGCAATAAAAGCAAACTCAGAATTACTTATCCTAAATTACTCTGTGGGAATCCTAGAGTTGGCAGAGACCTTGGAAATGTAACAGTCCAACCTATTTCATTTAATAATTACTTTTACAACATATCAAATCATAATCTTGCCTAATTGAATATCTTCAGTAATTGAGCATGCATTACCTAAAGAAGAAGCATATTCTATTTTTTGAGAGCTTTATTAGGAAGCTAATTTTTAGTGAGTTAAAATCTACCCCTCCTCCTGACCTCTAACCACGGATGGACTTACTTCTAGCCTTTGAAAATTAACTTAACAGGACAGAACATTGGGTCAAATTTAATAAGATAAAATACAACAGAGATAATGTAAAGTGATACAGTTGGATTCAAAGTCTGATATGAGGTAGGGGAGGCATGGTGAAATAGTATTTTCCCAGAAAAAGACTGGTGCTTTGGTGGACTCTGAATGTACTAATGATGAGTCCAGGGGATGATATGGGAGTCAAAGAAGTTCATGCAATGCTGGGCAGCACTATCCGAGGGACTGCTGTGTCCACTAGGAAGGGAAGGGAACAATGGTCCTGTTCTGTTCTGCTCAGATCATGTCTGGAGTGTGTCGTTCAGCTCTGACCTTACTATTTTAGGAACAACATCGAGAAGCTAGAGCAAAGGTTTTTAATCTTTTTGTGTCACAGATTCCTTTGCTAATCTGGTAAAGATTCCTCAGAATAATGTTGTTGAAATGTATAAAATACATAGGATTACAAAGGAAATCCATTATACTTAAATTCAATTACGAAAATATTTTCATAAACTGGCTCACAGACTCCAGGTGAAGAACTCCTGCCCTAGGGCATATCTATAGGAAAGCAGCCAGAATCCTGACAGACATGGATGGCAGGCTATATGAGGGTCAAATGAAGAAGCTGATGACAGAAGAAAGTACTCGGGTGTGGGGGCACAGCAGCTCCCTTCAACCACATGAATGGGGATGAAACATTTCGAGGCCTCTGAGGGCAAGGCCAGGAGAAATGGATTAGAAGTCACAGAGAAGCAGGTCCAGTCTTAACGCTGGGAAGACTTCTGAGCAATCAGAGCTGCCTCAAATATGAATTAAGCACTTTAAGAAATTTCTGTGTAGTTGTTCTAGTTGTGCCTGCGTCTTCATAACCCCACGTGGAGTTTTCTTGGCAGAGACACTGGAGAGGTTTGCCATTTCCTTTTCCAGCTCATTTTACAGATGAGGAAACTGAGGCAAAGAGAGTTAAGTGACTTGCCCAGGGTCATAACTAGTAAGTGTCTGAAGCTGGATTTGAACTCATGAAGAGCCTACTATATGCAAGGCCCTATGCCAGTGCTGGTCATCCAATCATGAACACTCTTCTACTGAAATACTCTAGTAGTGACGTGCCATCCCAACAAGTTTTGATCATATCCAAGCCTCTGACACTTCCCAGCAGTGAGGCCAGAGCCAAAATAATTCACCAACCTAGCCCTCGAATGGGGAATAAGACTGGAGAGGTACTATAAGGCCTCGATGAGACAAGGAACATAAAGCGCTTTGTAGACCTGTATGAATGTCTTGTTACTATTCGAGCTGCCATCCCTGGGGATTAGAACTTACACATACCCTCCCCCCCAAATTCTACAGGTTCTCAAGGCCAAGCTCCAGCCCACCTCCTCTACAGAATCTTCCTTCATTACTCCAGGCTCAGAAATACTACCCAGAAGAGCAATGGCCCACTGATTCTGCTTTTCCAACTGGACTACAAGCTGTGAGGTCACATTTCTTCTGTATTTTCTGCAGTACCAGCACAATAAGAACTGAGCAGGTGCCTATGATGTAAGAGGTGTGTAACAAATGAATACTGTTATCATGCACATCACTATGCCTTTGATGTTCTGCAGAGTGCCATTCCAGGCTAATTTCCCAGCACTCCTATTAAGGCCCCAGCCTTCCTGGCTGCTTCCCCTGCTCAGTGGGTACTCTCCCACTTCCACATGGTCACAACCCCAAAGCGAAACCCCATGGGTTCTAGCTCCTCAGTAAAGTGCCCAAGTGTTCTTTCCTCCTCGGAAGTTCTGTTAGGATGTGAACAATTCGTCTTCCCTCCACCATGTCGAGGTTCTTTCAGCCAGGATGGTACTTGCTCTTCCCCTCCTGCTTTGCATCCTGTGTCCCCAACCCATTCATTAATCCCGGCCCCACCCCATGGGTGCCTTGTACATAACAAGTGCATGGTAGGTACCAGGTGATTTGAAAAAGTAAAGAAGCAAAGCTTTGCAAACTTACATTAGGTTTCCAAAGATTGAGGAAATTCCCATGCTATAGTAACTTTTAAAAAAGTTTCTCAGTCCAGCATATTTCTACATAAAGGGGGAGGGACAAAGGGCAGAGAACAGTTAGGAAAGGGTTAAGGAACAGTAAGGGCCTTCCCACCTTGCAGTCCCCCTAACTCAAGGTGGGGCTCAGATGTACCACTGCCAGACGCAGGCAGCTTAGCTCATCTCTCTTTTGCTCTGAAGTGATTTTCTATCTACTTGGTTTATATTTTGTATTAACATAACCATTCATGTTATTTCCACAGAAGAGAACATCCTAAGCAACTTGAAGCCAAGTCTACAAGCATTTAGTAAATACTGAATATTGAGTCTACAAGGAATAACAAAACTGGTTCACTGGGTCTTCATATTCCTGGTACCTAGCTAGCTAGTTAGCACTGGGTCTGGCACACAGTTGGTGCTTAATAAATTATTGCTAAATTCAATCTCCCCATTTTACCAAAAAAGGAAACCAAAGCCTAGAAGCTCTCACAGAGCTAGGTAAAGAAGGCCCTCCCAGTTCTGGTTTCAGCCCACAAAATCTCTCTACCCATTTGGTTCCATATTTCTTCGCACTGGTTCTGATAAGAGTTATATGAAAAGTGCATTACAAAGTTAGTCTGAGCTCAGAACATGACTGTGTTGCTGTGAAGTTTCATCTCACAGGTGAAATGTGAGTGAGGTGGGGGACAGAGAGGGAGGGATTATGTCCCAGAGAAAGTACTCGATTTGTGATCAGAGGATCCCTGTGACTTACTACTTTATGTGACTTTACAGCAGGTTCCTTAACCTCTCTGGGTCTCAGTTTCTCATTTGTAAAATGAAGGGAATGACCTAGATGACAAATCCAAATCCTATGGTCCTTTGCCTTTGTTTTCCCTTGATGAAGGAATGCTCCCTCAGGAGAGAGCAGCCTCTTGCAGACAAGCCAGCAAACCCCTAAAAAGGGAAGGGGGAACATACACACAGCATACCCACATTTGCCCTAAAGAAATAATGGGAGGTGGCTGAATTGGACACGTCAGGTCAGTTTTCTAAAGAAAATCAAATTTTAACAATCTTCCAGACTAGCAGAAGTAAAACCTATGTACCATCCAAGTGTATTACAGCAAAATCCTGAGTGAAAGGGATCCAAAGCAAAGGCAAATTTTAAAATGTGCAATATTGGTATCCTTAAAAATTAAAACAAACACACATATTACCATAGGACCTAAGTTGACAGTTGACTGAAATAAAGGATCTCTGATTACCTGTTCTGAAGTAAGGAAAAGACAGGGTACAACCTTTATCTTAATTTAGTCCCCCTACTTTTTTATTTTCTGGAAGTGAAGCAAGAAGTTCCCCTTCATATGACCATCCCTTTGGGTTTGTTTTATTCATCTTAGGCCATTTCTTATTGGTCCCTCAAGAAAAATTAGCATAAATTCAAAAAACATTTCAATTTCCAAAACTGTGAGTACAACATTAAATATTCGGGGGCAGTACTCTGCACATTTGCTTCATGGACTGTGGATGCCATTTCTAAAAGCATACATGAGGGGCGGCTAGGTGGCGCAGTGAGTAGAGCATCGGCCCTGGAATCAGAAGGACCAGAGTTCAGATGCGTTAAGCACACCCAAATGAAAAAACCTAGCTGTGTGACCTTGGGCAAGTTACTTAACCCCAAGTGCCCTCCAAAAAAAAAAAAAATCGCAAAAAAAAAAAGATTAATAAAAGCATACATGAGCCTCTATTAAAGGCTGAACGCTAAGAAGTAAAAAAAAGTGATCTTAAATTTAAGTCCTATTTACAAATCTATCATAACAGCATATTTGTTTCCAATAGGATGCCTTCACTTAAAAAAAATAAAAACAACTATCAGTGCCCACGAATAAATAATATGCTATTACCAAAATATTTGAATTTCTAAGTCTATTTCACAGCAGGAATCCAGGTTGTCATGAACTGACCTATAATCAAAGGATAGGGCCTACACTTAAGCTAACCAACAATAATTTTTTTTACCAATATAAAGAACCTCCAATCATTTGTTAAGTTTTTCTTTTCTACTGAAAATATTATCATAGTTTGGGGATGAATTATACAATAAGCCCAGTTTAAAAGTAATGCTCTTCTCCCTTCCTAATATACTTGGGTTTCTATAACCCGTACAATTTTCTGTAATTTTCACAATACAACCTTTTCCATAGCATATCATAAGCTCCAACTAAGTAAAAGAGACTTCATAGATACAGTGATAGTAATTACCTTAAGCACAAAAGAAAACAATTTATATCAGTCATTTATGCTTTGCAAGAAATTAAAGTCTGGCATAGCTGAGGAAACAGATAAGCATGAGACCAACACTAGCTCCATAAATTCAGAAGTGAATGTGACACTGGTGAATGCTATATTGTCTTTATTCTTTCCCAGAAGTTCTTTCCTGTTAAAATGACAGTATTAATCTCAGACCTCACCCAACAGGTTTTTCTCAATTTCCTTATAAGTAATGACTGTCCATGTGAAGTCTTAAGATAAACCTACTTACGACCAATGCTTTTAAGAACTAAATACCAAAAGGGAAAAAGTGAACATAAAGAAAGGAAGAAAGTCCCAGCTGGGGGGCAGAGGGTGGGAAGCAGCACTTTTTCTTGAGATACCCAGCAGTCAGCTTTACTGGACTTAAAAAAATCGTTCTAACTAAAATCGTTCCTACCATCATCCCCTGTCACCAAGTTCTGTGTTCCCCTTTCACCAACTCCAAAATAATGTAATATATACTTTTAACTAGATCATTCATACACTTTAAAAGCAGATTAGGTTTGTGGCTAATTAAGTTCTCAAATAAAAATCAGCTTAGGCCCCAAGAGGTGTTCCCTAGGAACACTTTTGTTCCATATCATTTCAGTGAGTACAGAGTTGAATTCTGTTGACATTAAGTGAATGATAAAAACACAGTGAGCCAAACCAAGTGTTCTGGGGAACATTAGGCAAGGAAAGGGCCCCAGCAGGCTCTGCTCCCCCCCTGCTTAACTATTCACTGACAGCACGAAAAAAGAGCAGTAATATTCTATTGACAAGAGTGAAAACAAAATAATTACTTCTATGCCTCAGGTTATAGAACATTTCTATAACCTGGCTTCTTTTTCCAATTAAAGGGACTTACTTAAAGTGGTTTATCATCAATAGCTCCTTACATTCCCTCCAACAAAGGAATTTCTAAAAACTGGCACTCCTATTTTAAAGCACATTCCTAGACAGTTACCAGATTTTTAGCCAGGAGCTATAGCAAACCTACCTTAAAAGACTGAATTTAAATGAAATGTACTGCCATTGTCTATTACTGAATTTTTTTTAAACTCAAGACATATGGGAAATTCCTTTCTAGATCTGTAAGCCTTACCTATAATCATAGTTCTGCATAGATTTTAGAGTTTCCTCTAGGTCAAAAGAACATACAGTGTTAGTTAAAATAGTTCTCCATCCACCCCCAGGCCTCCCCAAGGGTACTAAGTATCCTTTGAGAAAACAAGTCCCTTTCCTTTGGAAGGAAAGGAAAATATTCATTCTGGAAAACAAAATGCTTTATAAAACATATTAATTGTGAACATGTTTTCAATTACAATACACCTTTAAACTGTAAGAAATGTTTTGGCTGCTATAAGGTTTGAAGCTTCCAGGGAAAAAGAGAACTTATCCATCCATTCCATACTCCTACAAACTGTGAGAGGCTGCAGCATTATGCAACAGTCCACAGATGACTGACCAGCACCACTTCAAAGAGTGTAGAGTAGGCTAGCCCCTACTATCCCAGAAATGGAGAAGTAAACCCTAGATATGCTTGTAAGAGCTGGCAAGGCAGCAGCTCAAACCTGTCTGGGTCTCATTTGCATCAAAGTTCAACTGGGCCATGGAAAAAGCCCTGGAGAGGTGATAGTGCTGACAACCACCTCGATCTTGGCCCTTCCCCCCAGAGTGAGCTGAGGGCTCATCCTGCTGCTTCCTTCCTCCCCAGAACCTTCTGTATAAACTAGGCACCTGAGGAGAGAATTGGCCACAGCTACACCCCCCTACAGGCAACAGACTGGAGACAGCAAGAGCAGAGGTGTGAGACCAGCGTCTGGGAATGGGCAACCAGATTTTTAAAATGTCATAATAATAAAAGCAGAAACACATAAAGCAAAGAACATTTAATTTCAGATTGCAGACTCAACTCTCCTGGAGAGAAGTCCCCAGTCTGAGCCTGGATTTAGTTGTCCTTACTCAATAATAGGTAGCACCATACAGCATAGGGCACTGGGAAGACTCATCTTCCCAAGTTCAAATTCAGCCTCAAACACTAGCTGTGTGACCCTGGCCAAGTCACTTAACCCTATTGGTTTCAGTTTCCTCGTCTATAAAATGAGCTGCAGAAGGAAATGGCAAGTCACTCCAGTATCTCTGCCAAGAAAACTCTAAATGGGGCCATGGAGACACAGACAACTGTGAAACGACTCAAAAACCCATTAGCCACCAGACTTGGAACAATTCAACGTTCATCTCCAGCCTCTCCTTTAACTGGCCAAACAGACTTGACAGACTTGCTACCTGCTTTTCAGGGCTGTGAGAAAAAATGCTTTACACTCGTAAGTGCCATAAAAATGTTAGGCTTCGAGACATCAACAACGTATATTGATTGGTATCAAACCCAGACTCAGATTCTCTCCTGCAAGCCAGGACACTACCCTCCTCCCCCTTCCTACATCACACAACCCACAACTCACTTGTAATTAATTAAATTGAGTTCTCTCTACTATTCCCTTCCAGGAAATAAGGAAACAAAAAGCAAATGTTTACAAATCTGCCTTCTTTCTGCTTCGATAAGAGTGAGTTACACTGGGAAAGCAAAGGTTTTAGGACACCAAATCCAGCTCTTCGATGGAGATGGATTTAGATATTTCATGTCTTGACTATTTCTGCAAGAAAATGAAATTGCTCTCCATTCTTAATAAAGATAAAAAGAGACAAAAAGACCTAGCTTCATCAAAAAGTGACTTTTCCACATTGGCAAACAACCTCACTTTCCCCACCAAATTTTGGTGCCATAGACAATTAAAACAATATTTACACCTCTAACTGACATCTTTATAATTCTGGAGTGTACATCTTCCAACACATGTTAATGGTCCAGTACAATCTGACCGACTCCAGTACAACTAACAACAAAACAATACATAAGATTATGCCAAATATGTTCAAAGGTTAGATTATATTTCCAATATAACCTAGGGTTCTCAGGTTCCTACATCTATAGCACCTGATATTTAAAGGCTATTTTAAGCCTCTTTCAATTTAGAACAGACTTTCTTCAGTCATAAAACCAAATTTAAACAAAGTTCCTTCATGTCAAAAACTTTCAAAACAAAGTTATGTGTTTGGGTCTGTTATCCATAAGCATGTCTTACAAAAAGCCAGAAAATGCAAGTAAAAAGGGATTCACCACAGTACAAAGCCATCTAAATAATGTTTATTCAGGAATTGGTCAAACAATAAAGCCACATGAAACAATTACATGTACACATACACGCCAAGGTCCACAACTAGTAACAAAATAACATATACACTGGTATACCAGCTAGAGATCTCATTCTATTTCAAAACCAGTGTTAAAAAAAAATAGGGCTCAGGAACTACCATAACATATTATTTCATTATTGGACAAGGGAAAGAAACCTTTCAACAATTTTACAGCCCATGCCCATTAAGCGCTAGATAAACAAAGCATCCCTTAGGAAGGTAATCAAGATGCCTAAAAGATAAAATAATGATTCCTCTAAAAAAATGAAGAGTTCACAAAACGTGGATTTATCATATTGTTACTGAAAGACCTGTTTTAACCAAGAGCCTGCTTTCCGCACTGGTCAGGACGGAGCAGCCTGAATGCTTGCAAGTGTTTGGCTAGGTTCAGAACAGGTGTCTCTTTTTCACTGGACCTGCACAGTCATTCTCAGCCCTGCCAAGGAGCTGGAGCGGGCCACCTGGGGCACAGCAAAGACTGCGGGGAGGCACGCGATCAAACGAGGGTCTTAGAGCTTTAGTCCAGACCACGGGGGACTTGGTGAGAGGAGAGGCGGCACCCTACCCACAAAGGGCGGCCTTTCTGCCAGGGAGGACAAGGTGCGCTGCAGGATGAGGTTCTGACAACAACGTGCCAGGGCCAAAAGGGGCTCCCAGATGAGAGGAGGAGGAGGGAGAGACCCGGCCCTGGAAGCTACATCTCGGGACCAGAGAAGGGAAAGCTGTCCTGGCCCAGGGACGCCCCGCGATCACTCTGAGGGAGGGAATGTCGGCAGAGAGAAGGACCTCAAAGTTTCCGAAAGCTGGGGTCCGAGAGGGGGCCAAAGGGGGGGATACCAGCTCCATGTGAGCTCCGAGGGTCCCGTGCAGCCGTGCTCCCCGGACTCCCCGCCAGTCCTGGAAAAGGGCTTGCTGACGGTGGGACAAAGGTGGAGAGGAAGCACGAGAAACCTCGAACCCCACTCAGGAAGGCCGCTGGGTCCTCCGCGGATTGCCCCCACCCGCCCTGCCCACCCCACTCCGGCAGGCCGACCCGAGTGGGGTCCGCGGCCAAACTTTTCAACGCCCCGCTGCCTGAGCGCGCCCGCGGGTCCAAAGCCGGAGGACGGGGCTTGCGCAGCCCCCCGCCCCGCAAGAAGAGGGGACACTCATAAGGGGGAAGGGAAGGGAAGTCCAGAGCCCCGCGGGGCCACACCCTCCACTCGGGCCAGCCCACGGGAGCCTGCCCACGGCCTTTACCTTCATTTTCCATCGAAACTGCCCCGGGGTTGCTGCTGGCTACAAAGTCTCTGGGGTCGGCGTCAGCCGGGGGTGATCAGAAGGAGGAGAAGGAAGAAAGAGGGGCAGGAGAGGGCAGCCCCGCAATGCCCGCCGTCACCCCCGCGCGGCGCGGGCCACGCGTCCCACGGCTGCTCCCACCACCCCCTGCAGCTGCAGCATCTGCAAAAGAAACCGGGAGAAGCGGCGCTGGCGTCGGGGCGGAGGCGACACCCGCGCCCACCCACTCCCTCGTGGGCACCCCCCGCCCCCAAACACGCACAAGCGCGCCTGCTCCCGCCTCCAGCCCACGCCGCGCCCCTCGGGGGCTGCTCCTAGGAGAGGAGGGTCGCCCACTCCGCCCCCCTGCTCCCCCTTCCCCCCATGGAGCGGCTCCCAGCAGACGAGAGGGCGGAGCCCCCTAGCCCACGAGACTCCTCACGGACACGCGAGGGACGGTCGCGCAGGCCGACGCCCCCATCCCTCTCCGCCCATCCCTTCCCCCCTCCCTCCTCCCCACCGCCCGAGCGCGCACTCGCGGGGCCCGCGTGCTCCCTCCTCGCCCCCGACCCCCCTCCCGCCTGCGCGCGCACCCCGGCACCCCCAGAGGGGCAGCCCCCGTAGACTCACCCACCGACAGAGACCCGGAGAGGGTGGCGGGGCGGGGCGGGGCGGCCCAGGATAGGGGGTAGGAAGAGGAACGCCCCGGGCTTCAAGAAGGGGAGCCGGCGTGACCGCGCGTGCGCGCGCTCCCGCGGGCGGAGAAGCCAAGGGAGGGAGCGCGGAAAGGAGGAGGGACTCCAGTCACGCTCGCCGCGCGCGCGCCTGCCCAGCCCCGCCCCTGGTCCCGCCCTCGCTCCCAGGCCCCGCCCCTTGGGCCTCCAAAGCGTCTCCCGGGACCTCGGACTCGCTAGAGCAGAGCAAAGCGCCCGCTTCCCACTTCCGCAGCCGGAACAGGGAGGGGCGAGCCTAGAGGCGGAAGTGACATAAGGGGCTGAGGTCCCGGAGTGCGACCTCTTTCCACCCCGCCCTTCTCCTCCTTTTCTTCCTCGTGTTGGATCCGTCCGATCCAGTCCCGAACTCGTTCGGACCTGGCTGCCCCGTCCCCTCCGCGGGGCCTAGGCCAATTTCCCGCTCTCTCCGCCGCTAGAGGGCGGGCGAGGGGCCCCCGGAGCCACCGCCCCCCAGGGTAGAGGATCACCTAAACCAGCGCGCCCCGCTGTGGCGGCTCTCCTTGGGAAGGCCCCGCGGGGCCGGCGCGAAGAGGGAGGGGGCCCCTGACCCCGAGGATTAAAGAGGCGGGGGCCAATGGACAAACCCACCCGCGCTCCCGACACTGCAGCAGAACAGTGGAAGGGTCCTTGCGCCCAGCCCGACTCGTGTCCGTGACCTTGGCTAGCCCGCTCCCAGCATCTAGGATGCCCGAGGACCAGAAGACTTTCCGTCCTCCGTCCCCCCCCCCCCCCGCCCCAGCGCCCGAAGCGAGATAGCTCGTGCCCATGTCCACTAGAGGGCGGGACACCGACGTCTCCCTCCTCTGGAGCTCGAGGGCCCTCCCCGCAGCCCCCAGGAGATCCCAGGCTCAGAGCCCGTGACATCCCCAGTCACGTTCCCGAGAGACGCTCCCTTGACAGATGAGTGGACCACGCGCAACAAAAACACCGGCATCCGCCCTGGCTCCCCAGGGCCATGAGACCTGCTTGTCAAGGTCAGGACTTAATTCCCTTCCACGAGAAACTGTGCAGGGAGGAGGAGGAGGAGGCAGGCGGTGCTCGGGGCCTCCCCGGGAGAGGCGGGCCTGCCGCCCGCGGCAGAGTAACGTGGGGGGAGAAAAGGAGGGTACAGGATCCCCAGGTTACCCCAGGGCCCTGCTGTGCCCTGCGCCCTTGGATTGGCCGGCCCCTCTCCACTGTACATAAAGCCTGGTTCGGTAGGAAGCCGGGGCGCGGATTTTCTGCAGTGCAGTCCGAAGTGTGCCGGCTTTAGCACTCTGAGAAACAACTCCTCGGGTGGCTTGGCTTCACATCCAGAGGCTGCTGCGGACACAAAGAATCTGGGATTCGAGTGGGTGAGACCCAGAACGGACTGCGAGCGAACTATCCAGTCCCAAAGGAAAGGAAGCCCGCGCCTCAGCCCACAGAGGCATTCGTCGGAGTGATGGGCTAATACCAGCATCTTTTTAAAGTTATTTTAAAATCTTTCACACCGATTCTTCCGTGAAGTAGTCATGAGCACTGCCTTAACTGTTTCACCCTTTTCACCTTTCCTTATCTTTTGCTACGAAACTTGCCAGGCTGACTCAGATTAGATTGATTTCTGTCAAAGAAAAGTGTCAAGTGTGCATAATACATTTCACCTCAATCAATCTGATCTTTTAAGAATTCGTTCCATCCTCAATTAACTTTGAAGCATTGGCATGCAGAATGGAGGATTTCACATGCAAGAAGTGGTTTCCTATAGAACTTTTAGCATGAGGGAGGCTTTTAGGGAAAGGAATAAATTGAGAAATATGGGTTCTGCTCTTTTAGTTAAATCAGAGTTAGGAGCTGGTATTTCATAAACCTGTATAGTAAAAGAATATGTAGCCCTTAATGGTTTTAAAAATGAACCTGGAGAAGGTTCTATTAAGCAGTGATGTTAAGCACTTTTAATAAAAAAGAGGACCTTTAGGGATTGTTTTGTATGCCAGCCAGAGAATAATCTTAAGAGATACTTTTACAGGTAGTTGACTAAAAAGAAATTTGTCCCTTTTAGCATAATTTTATTAAAAACAAAAGGCAAGGGGCGGCTAGGTGGCACAGTGAGTAAGAGCGCTGGCCTCAGAGTTGGGATGACCCGAGATCAAATCCGGCCTCAGAAAATGAGCACCCACACATAAATAACGACTAGCCGTGTAACCTTGAGCAAGTTACTTAACCCCAATTGCTTAAAAAAAAAAAAAAGGCAAGGACATGATCACTTTTTTTAAAAATTTGCAACAGCATAACCAAAATACTTTTTCCAACCAAAAAAAAATGGTCATCTTTTGTGTCGAGTTTTAAAAATATATATTCTTGCCAGAAAGAACTCATATAGAGTTAGTGTCTAGCAGCAGGCAGTAGAATTACTACATACAGCAATGGAGTAAACTTTTAGAAGTGACAGAAATCTGAACAAACAAGCTGTTTAAAAACTTACACACCAAATAATACATCTGTAAGTGAAGTCTAGACCAAACTGTTTAAATGCAAATTGAATTGTTTTTGTTTAATGAATTAAGTTAGCTGCATGCAATTAACTCCAAGCAGATACTTGGAGTATCTTTTAGTTCTCAGAAACTGAAGGGCCTACATGATTTCCAGGGTCCCTTTCCTAACTTGCCCATGTCAGATGTAAGTGAACAAAATGAAATACCAAGCTCTAAATCAGTGTGCCCTACATTGGTTGTTACCTTCTTCCCCTTTGACATAAATCCAAGTTTTTAGGAAGGACTTTTTTTCCTAGATCCCAAACATCTGGACTAGCATTAATTACATTACACCTCCTACCAATCTCTTCACCTGCTATGTTTCACCTTACTTTTGTTCTCTAAGATGCTGGAGAAAAGATGTTCAGATATTATTAAATTTTGTTTGTTTTGTTTTTTTTGAGGGATAAGGTAGGGCAATCGGGGTTAAATGATTTTCCCAAGGTCACATGGCTAGTTTTTTTATGTGTGTTGTGTCTGAAGCTGAATTTGAACTCGGGTCCATTCCCCTTGCCTCCTGGTTCTAGCACTTGAGTTCTTACACACTTCAAGGAAAAGCTCTCAAGATGTTTGTTTATAATGATTACTGCTATTTTCATAGCACTTTAAAATCTGCACAGCCATTTTTCATTTGAGCCTCACAACCCTGAATGGTAGAGGCTACAAAGAGAAGGCCCTTTTTTACAGAAAAAGGAAACTAAGAATCAGAGATTAAGCAAACATAAACTTGAGAGTGAGCATTGCTTCGTTTTTTGGTCTTCTCGATTCTATAGGCACTTAACTGACCTGCCTGTGATCATACAGCTAGGTAATATTAGAGGAAGAATCTGAACTTTACATCTTCCCTGTACAAGCCCAGCACTCTGTCCACTGCACCAGGCCACAAATCCAGAAATACACAAAGGTTAACACCATTAGCAATTCATAAAAAAGAAAGCTCCCTAGTAGTTTTTTGTTGTTGTTGTTCATTTCTTTTGTTTCTGTTTTTAACCAGAGCTGTATTAATGTAGGGAGCTCCCTGAATTGAAATCTGGCCTCAAACAATTACTAGCAGTGTGACCCTGGGCAAACCCTGTTTGCCTCAGTTTCCTCATCTGTCAAGTGAGCTGGGGAAGGAAATGGCAAACCACTCCACTATCTTCGACAAGAAAACCCAAAATGGTCTCACAAAAAGTAGGTCACAACTCAACAACATCCAAAAGGGGGCTCCCAGTGAAGAATTTCTTTTATGGACATAGATTAGCATGTGCTCTGTAATTTGTAGTACCTAAGAGTTGTCTGGGGCATTGAGGAGTTAAGTGACTTGCAGTGTGTCTCTATCAGAGGTGGTCTTGGCCCCAGGTCTGAGGCCACACACAGAAGCACCATCTTTAGATTAGAAGTATACTAATTTCTAATTAGCTTCTGTTCCTCAGATCTGCCTTGACTCAGGGGGGAGGGGAGGATTTCCAACGGCTGTCCAGAGTCTCATGTGGTCAAATCATACAACACTTCTCAAAGTGAGCCCCAAAGCAAAGCCCCTGGGTAAGAGAATGTCACAACCCTCTTAACCCACTGCCCAATCACAAAGCACCAAGTGTGGGCATTCCTGAAAAACAAGCCTCCCACCACAGGCTCCAAGTGCACTTAACCTAGGGGCAGGGAAGATCTGAAAAATTTACATTCCTATAACAAGATCATAGAACACTACAAGCTACAAAGAACCAAAATTAGAGCTGTCCCAAGACTCAGTGAGCATAAGGAGATAGCAGCACCTTGGGATGCTTACTTGAATACAATAAGTGGGGTGAGAAATATCATGCTATGAATGGAAAAGAAGCCGGGTCACTCATGACTTTAAGAAACAACAATAGGTGGAGAGCCTGCAAGTTCTACCCAGGAAGACCAGACTCTGGCGCCATTGTTGATTCTCCATTGAGGATGAGAGGACATAGAAGACAATTACCCAGGATGGGTTGAGGGTTAGTTGGGAAATGAAGATGTTTACCCTAGAAAAAAGGCTTCCTATATTGAAGCAGTAGGAAATAGACGAGGACTTACCTTTAAATATTTGAGGGACTGTCAGGTGGAAGGACAATCAGTCTAGTTCTGCTTGGCTACAGAACTCATAACGCCGGGCAAAATAAAAATTACTGAGATGCAGATTTGGGTGCAGTTGAGTTAGGAAAAAAATTTGGAACAATTAGATCTTTCCAAAAATGGGATGGGCAGTCTTGAGAAGTAACAGAATCCTCCACACTATCAACAGCGAGTGGAAACATCACCACTTATTTCTTGGTTATGTTGAAATATTTGAGTGTACTAGGAGTCATTCCATTTCTCTTTACATTGTTGCCCTCTGTTAAGTAGGAGGACTTTTAGAAAAGCTGTATTTCCTTAACTTTTCAAAGATGAAAAATACTTTTTTTAAAAGTAAGAGTTGTTCTACATTCCTATACTTTGAAAATTACAGATAGGAAATAGAAAAAAAATCTGTTTCCACAAAGCTTGCTTGTTTCATGTTGTTCCATTATAAGGAATTGATATGAAGGTAGAACTCTAGAAGTAGTTCAAGACTTCACCAGGATCCAAAAAGTTCATCCCAGGACATAGAGGTGAAGAGACCTCATTCCTACCGAACATACTTGCCCATGCACAATAGAGACTTGGGGAAAGAGATCAAATGAAAGGTCTCATGATCTGGCAGAAAAGGTGCTTGGAATACAAGAGTTAGCAGATTTCAGAATGCATTAAGGATAGGTAATTTATCACAACAAATGAGGGTCAGGTGTGGAGTTAAGATTAGAGGCATTTCATGGCTTAAAGGAACTTTAATTTTGAGGTGTATTTATAAGACATTCCTGGTTAGTAGACCATGTCAGAAAATACTCACAATAGTTATTTCACATGTCCATATATGCCATATTTAAATCAGGAAAAGCAGAATTAGTTAAAATATGGTTTTTACAAGCTAGGAAAATTTCTAAGCTGAAGGAGAAATCTGAGGTCAGGACTGGCCCAACCCAGAACAGAGTTCAAAAAGATGGTGGGAAAATACTGTTTCCTAGGTGTTATCTTAGACTTCTGGAAGCAGAAGTCAGTGTTATAGATAATCAGTATCTCAAACTAAATATGAAGGTGTAAATAGGAGGAAAGGAAGGGAAGCAGTTTTGCATATTCTGAATAATGTGATATTATGTGACAAAAGATGTCACTAAGAACTGTTCAAATTAACCTGCAGAAATAATGTAAGCCAATACATAATTAAGTTACTAGAGATATGTAGGAGTAGCCTAAGATTCAGAATCTCAAAAGTGGACAGGATTTCAGGTATGAGTTTGGACTTTATGACCTCTAAACAAGAGCCTCCACTCTCATAACCCCAACAAAGGGTCATCCAGCCTCCATGTGAAGATTCCCAGAGAAGGGAAGCCCCCTTTTCTCCCAAAGTAGCCCATTCTAGATTTGGACAGCTCCAGAAATCAGGGGTTTTTTCCCCTCAATTGAGCTAAAAAGTCTGCCTCTGTAACCTTCATGTATTGGTCCAATTTAACCAACCCAGTCCTCCCATATGAAAGTCCTTTGAGTACTAGAAATAGATATCATGATTCCTTCAACATCATGTGTTCACGAAGCTAAACAAACATCCTCAATTTCCTCAAATGACAATCTAATTCAGTTGCTGTCCTCCAAAAGCTCTCAAAATTATTAATGTCCTTCCTAAAATGTGACATTCTGAAACAAATACCCCCCCCCCCCAGGTGGAACAAAGAAGGCAAAGTACAGCAAACTCTGACCTCCATCATTTTGTACATTATCCCAGTACCTAACGTGCCATTAGGTTTGGGAAGATATTTTGGCTGTTATCTGCACTTCTGACACTGAACCCCCCTTTAGTCTAAGCCCTCTTCACCTCATATGTGGATGACTGGGGTAACCTGCAGATGAGCCTGCCTGAGCTCTCCCCACTCCAGCCTCTCCTATGATCAGCCATCCAAATGATTCTCCTAAGGTGCAGCTTTGACCACGTCCCTCCACTACTCTGAATTCCAGAGACTCCCTGTCGCCTCCACAATCAAATGCAAAATGCTCGGTTTCACATTCAAAGCCCTTTATAACCTGGCTCCCTCCTACCTTTCCAATCTTCTTAGACCTCACTCTGACATGTAATTTTCTATCCAGCGAAATATGTGGCCTTCTGGCTCTTCCATGAACAAGACACTCGTTTTCTCAGCTCTGGGCATTTTCTGTTTGCTGCCTGTAATTCTGTTCTTCCTCAGCTTTGCCTACTGACCTCCCTCACTTCTTTTAAGTTCCAACTAAACTCTTACCTTCTACAGGAAGCCCTAAGCCCTCTTAATTCTAGTACCTTCCCTTGGTTATTTTTTTTCTCTATTCATCCTGTATTTAGCTTGCTTTGTATATAGTTTGCAAGTTATGTCTCCCATTATATTGTAAGCTCCTCGAGGGTAGGAACTGCCTTTTGCACAGTTTGGAGTATCCCCAGGGTTAAACATAGTACCCATTTAATAAATTTGCCATAGTAAACCCATCACAATCTTTAAAAAAGAACTTTACGGGGCGGCTAGGTGGCGCAGTGAGTAGAGCGTTGGCCCTGGAGTCAGAAGGACCTGAGTTGGGATCCGGCCTCAGGCACTTAACACACACAAACAAAAACCTAGCCGTGTGACCTTGGGCAAGTTACTTAACCCCCAATTGCCCTCTAAAAGGCAAAATAATAATAATAATAATAATAATAATAAAAAAGAACTTTATCATTCATTGACAGTGAATCTCTAACATTACCCTTTTATGTGAAGGGCATCACACTTCCCTCCTTCCTAGTTTTCTCTCTCCCCTAGTTATGCAGTATAGATGTGCTTTTTGAATCATCATAACTCCCAGGTCTGCTTAAACTGTTTGCGTTCAGATAGAGCTACTCTGAAGGCTTAATAAAAAGCAGCTGTAGAAACCTTGTTTGTCCAAAGCACAAGCCTTCATTGTTCACCATCCATTGTCCACTCTTGTAGTCACGTGGGGGCAGGAAGGATGATTCCATCTTGGAGACCTGACCCAATCCTAGAGTCTTTGTGACCACCAATGAAAGGGATATTTCACATTATTTGTTGTTCCATTGTTCAATGCCCTCAGAAATATATGCGAGATGAGGGAGGCCTTTCAGATGCTTAATCCTTACACTGATGTTTATTCATTTGCTCTTAGCTACTCTTAAGAAGATGCTCCATAAGAAAAATCATGTTCAAGCTGCAGAATCCCTACAGCCCTTGGGTTTACACTGTCCTCCAATGAGAACTTACTTGCCTAATTCTTTCCCACACCCAGCTTGGTTAAAGGGGAGGGGCTAATTTTGTGAGCAACAAATTATTTTAACAGCATCCTAATTGGTCACCTGACCTCAAGTTCCTCCCCACCTCATTCCACCCCACCTACTGTTGCCCAAGTAATTTTCCTCAAGTGCATGCCCATGAGAGTCCCCTACTGAGCCTTCCTACTGCCCCCAAGGTAAACTAGAAATCTCTCTGTTTAGCTTTTAAAGTCATAAACTGGCTCCAGCTTGTGTTTACAGGCTCATTGGGCATCACTCCCCTCTCCCACTTTGCCGTCAAGTCAAACTGGCCTTCTCTCTGTTCTTCACGTGACACACCCCATCTCCCACCTCCTTGCCTTTGTCCTGGCTGTCCCATATCCCTGGAATGCACAGTCTCCTCCGCTCCATCTCAGAGGTCCCCCACCCCTTTTCTAAGATGAAGCACAGGTACCATCTTTTGCATGAGGCCTCTCACAACCGTTAGTATCTACCCTCCCCAAATTATTTTGTATTGAACTACTTTGTATTTATTTGCATTATTCTCTTCATATCTATCTTGCATATATGTATGCAGAGTGTCCCAAAAATCTTAGTGCGACTTTAAGCTTTTAAAACTTATTAAACCCTGTAACTTTAAGCTATTAACTTAAAACTGCCTAAGTCTGTGGGGACATCCTGTATGTGTCCTTGCTTCTCCTGTTAGAATAGGGATGTTTTTGTTCTGTGTATTTGTATCCATGGTGCCCAACACAAAGTAGGTGGTTCATAAATATTTGTTATTGATTGATGTTTCTTTTTTTGAATCAGAAACTTTCTTCATTTGCATTATAGAAACTGTATGTCATATTAGAACCTGGAGCTCTGTTTACTAAACTAGAAATGCTTTTCTTTAGAAATATTGTGTTCTTGATCATATATGTGTGTACACACATATCTATATATGTATAGGAGGGTATATGTGTATATAAATATGTGAGTATGGGCATATATATGTTCATGTATACATAGAGGGCACAGGATGAGCTGAATATGAAGGGATGATCTCTAAAAAATAAAATTAAGAGGGGAGAGAGGAATTTATTGGGAGAAAGAGAAAGGGAGAGATAGATTAGGGTAAATTCTCATATAAAAGAGGCAAGAAAAAACTGTTACAATGGAGGGGAAGAGCAGAGGTAAAAGGGAATGGGACAACCTGATTCTCATTGAATTTGGCTTAAGGAGGGAATAACATACACACTTAATTGGGTATCTTACCCTACAGGAAAATAGGGGGGGGTAGGGGATAAGAAGGGGGATAATAGAAGGGAGGGCAAATTCAGGGAGAAGGTAGTTAGAAGCAAACATTTTTGAGAAGGGATAGGGTCAAAGGAGAAAATAAAATAAGTGGGGGGAGGGATAGGAGGGAGGGAAATATAGTTAGTCTTTCACAATATAACTACTATGGAAATTATTTTGGGTAACTACACATGTACAGCCTGTATTGAATTGCTTATCTTCCCAGTGGGGGTGGGTGAGGAAGGAAGAAGGGAAAAAAATCTGGAATTCAAAGTTTAAAAAAAAAATGTTTAAAATTTTGTTTTTTCATCCAACTGGGAAATAAGATACACAGGTACTGGGGTATAGAAACCTACCTTGCCCTACTAGAAAATTAGGGGGATGATGGGGAAGGATTTAAGAGAGAACAGATTAGGGGAAGGGGTATTCACTAGGCTTGCTATTTGGGGGAGAGGGTAGAAGAAAGATGGGGAGAAAAAATTGTAACTCAAAATCTTGTGGAAATGAATGTTGAAAACTAAAAAGAAATAAATTTTAAAAAAAGAAAAAGAAAAAGAAACTACCTGGGTGGCAACATGCTCTCCAGGAAGCAGTGATCCTTAGTCTTAAGAGTTTTTAGATAATGTTAATAGCATAGGGAGTCAAATTGTAAAAGACCAAACTGGTCCTTCCAACTCAGCAGACATGCTTCTGACCTAGAAGGAGGTAGGGTGGTTGGCAGCATTTGGCTGGCTCCTGCAGGAATTTGGAAATTGTGGAGGGGCCAGGGATTCTTCAGAGGGAGTCAGTGCCTGGCACCATGGCCTAGCCCATAGTAAGTGCTTAATAAATGTTTGTTCATTGAGAATGATTCTTGGATAATACCAATTATCTCAAAAGCTGGGAAGGGAAAAGGGAAAAGAAAAATCTTTTAATTGGATGAGAAACAAAAAATTCCCTGTCCTTTTCTCTTTTTATTCCCCAGCCTATTAGTCTAGCCACATTTACTGATGTTAAGGCAGACCAAAAGTTACAAAGCAAGACAGCTGGTAACATAAGCCATGGTTGTTTCTCCATGAAATCAGTCTTTGTTTTCTTATTCCTTGTCAGGATAGCTAGAACAATACTTCATTGACCAGGTAGTATCAGGCACTTAGCCACACTGCTTAGAAGCAAGAATAAGTAGACAAAAAAAAAAAAAAAAAAAGGAATTCTCTTGGTTATAAAAACATTCACTGAGTCATTTGATAAAATTGATACCTTTAAAATTTTTCATTTACAATTTCAGAGGCTACAGAAGTTAAAAAAACACCATGGTTGAGAAAAATGTGTGTTGGCACAATGTTCTTCAGTATATTCACAGGGCCCTGGTGTAGTACATCATCTTTTAAAACCCCCATCTATCATTTAGAGCAATTGGAGTGTAAACTCTGCACTCATTTAAATGGTACTTTCAGGTCAGGATGTGTTTCAGTACAAAGCTATAGCTCAAGATTGCCTAGGACATAATTTTAAGGACTACATATTACTTAAATTGAGTGTAGTGTTCACATATTGAACATGGGAATTAAAAAGAATTTTTTTCTGGGGAGGAAAAATCTCATGCATAGAAAAAGATATTGCCAGTGTATGTATTATCACTGAGTAGAAATCCGGGATAACATGAAAGGCAGTTGTTAATAGCCACAATAGCTATCTTTATAAAATTATGTCATTTATGCAAAAAATAAATGAATTTGGGAAAGTTTAGTCATAGCCTTAGTTTTCTTTAATTTTAAGAATTTAATCAGAGTAATGTTTGGGGAAAATTATTGAGATAAATTTAACAGCAGAGGAAAAAATTCTTTAGGCAACAGTATGCTCTTTCCCTCTATTTGCACAAAAGCACATTTTTAATGTGCTACAATAATGTAATTATGGTATATTCTGTTTATTGATAATTGTGCCAGTAGGCCTCAGTATGTGCTCATGAGTAGTATTTTTTTCAGAAGCACAGGTTATTAAGTAAAGACCTTTTCATTTGAGTCTATCAGACACTAAAATGAAAAAATAGCAGTTTACTGTGAACAGAATTCAGTAGAGTGCTTGATCCATCTCCTGAGGAGACTCAGTGCTGAGAAGGAGGAGAAGGAGGAGGGCCTTACTCATTGTAAGACAGTTTTATTCAGAAAAATTTCTACAGAAGATCTCTGAGAGCATTGTGATACAACTGCAACACTTGTTTATTTTCATTACAGATATAACTTGTGATAAGTGACTTAAGTGAAAGAATGGAGAATAGCTTTGGGAGTAAAAAAAATTTTGTATGAGAAAGTATCTTAGGAATCATCTGGCCTAATATTGTCATTTTGCAAAAGAAGAATTCCCCAACTGACTTGCTTTGCCTAAAAGGTCATTAGGTAAGAGAGTAAAAAACAGGGCTTTTGATTCTAAACCCACCACTTAAATGGTTCTTAAAATATGTGGTTCCCAAGACCCTTTCTGGGGATGCACAAGGTAAAAACTATATTACCAAGATGCTTTAATTTCTAATATGAAAATATCAACATATAACCCACATAAACAAAAGCTCTTTGGAGCAGTGGGGCTGTTCTTGCCCACCTGATGCTTTCTACGGGCAGGAGAATCAGTCACTCTGGTTCTCGCCCCTCCCCTTTTTGGTGGGCTAGGGTACTCTTCCTCTTTTGAAGTATGACTTTCCAGCCACTCTCCTGGGCTCTCACCTATAGGTGAGCTTTCCTCTCAAGCCAGGTCTGGAAAAGACAAGAGGGGGAGCAATAGCCTCCTCAGTGCCAATCCAGCTGGTTAGATAACCAGGACTAGAACTTATGATGGGCAGCTAGGTGGTTCAGTGGATAAAATGCCAGGTCTGGAGTCAGGAAAACCCGAGTTCAAATCAGGGCTCAGATTTATACAGACTTACTAGCTGTGTGACCCTGGGCAAGTCACCTAACCCTTTTGCCTCTGTTTCTTTATCTAAAATGAGAAGGAAATGGCAGGACTGTTCAGTATCTTTGCCAAGAAAACCCCCAAATGGATCACAAAAAGTCAGATACAACTAATCAACAAAAACAAAGAAACTTAGAATTCATTGCCAGAGAAATCCTTGTGAAAGTTCTCTTTGCCCTGGCAAGTTATAAAAATGAATTAACAAATGTTTGACTCCTGGGGCTTGGCCTTAGATTGCATTGCAGTTTTAAATTTGCCAATTTGGGAGAGAAAATAAATGTTTACAGCCAGAAAGGTAAACACACTTCTAAAATAAACCTCCTTTGGCCCTCCCTAAATTCTCCCGGACCTCCTGGAGTTTACAGTCTAATTGCTCTAGATGATGGACTTGGTTTAAAAAAAAAAAAAATCCCCTCCCATCCCTTCAATGGCTAAGAAGCCCTAAGTTCATAAACAAACAGAAGAATTGAAAACTATTATTAATCAAATGAAAGATCTCTCCAAATCACAAATAAGAAAAAATGAACCCTAATTTGGAACAAAATTAAACAGAACCAGGAAAATAATATTTACCGTGACAAGTTAGGTAGTGAAAGGGATAGAATGCTGGACCTGAAGTCAGGTGAGTTCAAACACTGCCTCAAACTCTTAGTAACTCTGTGACTCTGGGCAAGTCACTTAACCTCTGTCTGCCTCAATTTTCTCAACTGGGAAACGAGGATAATAATAGCACCTCCCTTCCAGGTTGTTGTGAAGATCAAATGAGATAATTGTTAAAGCATTTAGTGCAGTACCTGGCACCGAGTACATGCTATATAAAGATTAGCCATGATTATATTAGGAAAACCATAAAACAATACTATGCCCAGAAAGTTAAGAAAACTTATCACCCTCCCTTTATTAGGGATAAGGACTCTTGTTGTCCAATAGTGTATATCAGAAGTCATTGGTTTTACTGAACTGACTTTTAATAAAACAAACCTCCCTACCCCTTTTCCCCATCTTTGTTATAAGGGAAGGTACTCTAGGTAGGGAAAAGGAGAAGGATTTATTCAAGAATGAATGTGCTATAAAATTAAAGGCATCAATAATAAAAGGAGTACCAAGCCTGAAGTCAAGAAGACAGATTCACAGGGCGGCTAGGTGGCGCAGTGAATAGAGCGCCGGCCCTGGAGTCAGAAGGACCTGAGTTCCGAGCCGGCCTCAGACACTTAATCCGCACAAACAAAAACCTAGCCGTGTAACCTTGGGCAAGTTACTTAACCCCAATTGCCCTAAAGGGGCGGCTAGGTGGCGCAGTGAGTAAGAGCGCCGGCCTTGGAGTTGGGATGACCCGAGATCAAATCCAGCCTCAGAAAATGAGCACCCACACATAAATAATGACTAGCCGTGTAACCTTGAGCGAGTTACTTAACCCCAACTGCTTTAAAAAAAAAAAAAGAAGACAGATTCAAATTGAGCCTCAGACACTGACTAGCTGTGTGATCTTAGGAAAGTCACTTCGCCCTATTTGCCTGTTTCCTCTCCTGTAAAATGATCTGGAGAAGGAAATGGCAAACCACTGTAGGATTTTCACCAAGAAAACCCCAAAAGGGGTCGGTCACAAAGAGCTAGGCACGACTGAAAAGGACTAAACAATACAAATCAATAATAAAAAGAATTAATATCTCTGAAAGCTGTTCCACTGACAGGTTGCTCCTGAGTGTGACCAAGGAAAGAAGGAAGCTTACATTTTAAGCAATAAATCAAGTAAGTCCAAGCTAAAGGTTTATACTCTGTCCCTTCTGGGAGGCACAGGACTGTTTGCTGAGGGTATGTAAAATGTCAACTCCCTTTCCCAACAAGTATTAACAAAGAAAGAGTTCCAGGAAAGTTTCTGTTTGGGTGGTGTACTTGGTGTCCAAGGGAAGGCTCTGGATATTCAGAAATCTTTGCCTTACCTGAAAGGTCTCCATAATTATGATACAAGAATTAGAAACAACAGAGTGTGTATTAAGGGCCAACTCTGTGGAATGTGTGAAGTGTTGTGGACAACTGACTGTAAACTCAATTAGGGCAGAGATTAATAGGATCAGCTCAGTACAGAAATTAGGACAAAGGTAAATCCAAAGGAGAAAGCTGAAGAAAGTGCTCTAAGATGTTTAAGAAGGGAGATATCACCACCTGCTTTTGTTGGGGTAGAAGGGAGAAGAAAATAATATGAAAACCTAAGTTCAAATCCTACCCCAAACACTAAATAGCTATGTGACTCAAGGCTTCAGTTTCCTCATCTATAAAGTAGGGGCTATAATAATACCTACTCCCTAGGGTTGTTCTGAGAATAAAATGAAATAATATCCATCAAGAGTTTTGTAAAACAAAGTGCTACATAAAAGTATAGCTGCTGTTACCATTATTATTATTAAAGGAAAAGAAAGACTGCAGAAGGAGGAATCTAGTCTAGGCATGCCAGAGAGCAGGAACAAAGGAATGGAGGTTGATACTAGAGAGGTCAGGATGAGAATAACAACAGTCCACCCTGTTAGAATATAGAGTATAAGATGGGGAAACAGGATGAATGAGCTTGGAAGCCTTGATTGAACCAAGCTCAGAAGCCAAGATCAAGTTTCTATTTGTGTCTAGTGAATGACAAGATGAAGAGAATTCAGCAGAAATGTGCAAAGTCAAGGGCCGTAAATTGGATACACACACACACACACACACACACACACACACACACACACACACACACACCCCTGCTCAAGGTTCTGCTGGGTTAGACCATATCTTACTGTTTACATTCTCAGGTGACACATTTTAAGAGGAACTTTGATGAGCTAGAAGAGGAAAGTGATAAAGGTGGTTTGGGGGTTAGAAACCAGACCATACAAAGAAAAGAACTAAGAATGATGAATCTAGAGAAGATTGAGGGGAGAACATAAGAGTTTAGCAACAAAGATTTCTAGAAATTCAGTGTAAGAGGAAATGCCCTAATAACTAGAGCAGTTAAAAACTGACTAGATTGCTTAGAGCAGTAAGCGTCCTATCATTGAAGATTTTCATCCAACACTTCTTAAATTATGGGTCCAGAACCCACATGGGGCGAGTAACTGAATGTGGGGGGGTTGCAAAAAAATTGGCAACTGTAAAAGGCTTCAGAATGCATAGCAACCAAAATTTAATTTAAAATTAAATGCATAATGAATTTGAGGTGTTTCTGGGAACACTTGGCCATGTTGTAACATGAGACTTCACTGAAGCCGTGATTCTAAACACACAACATGCACACTTTGTGCTACCCATGCCATCATGCCATGCAATAGCAGCAAAAGTTAGAAATACCTCAATTCAGATTTAAGACTTTTGTATGTTATGGATTGCAGTGTTTTCACTGTGCATACAGCATTTTCTGCTCTTACAAAAACATAATAGTTTAGTTTAAAAAAAAAATAAAGACTTCTAATATTTTCCTACTGTCATTCATCAGCATATAAGTATCAAATTAGTGTACCTTTGGATTGTATTGAGTTAGAATGTTTGACTTTTAAAATTGCCGCTACCTCCTTTCACAGAAACATAGGTGTTTAATTGAAGCAAGCAATGACAAAAGCCTTTAATAATATGTCTCCACATCACCACTATTTATATATGTATGTGTGAACATCAATTTTCTAAAAATTAAGCACAAACAAATGCAACTTCATAAACTAAAGCTAGTATTTACTTAAAATTATTAGCAACATTTATTTATATTTTAGGACAAAAATATTTTTTGGTTACGGATAAGTGGCTAAATTTAGATAGAAGAGGTAAAAGTACGGATGACAATGAGGCAGAGTCTTTGTTACCAGGTTGTAGTACACCTAAATTGACAAGAAAAAGAAAATGTTGAATCATTTTTGCAATATGGAATTACCTCTAATGATGATGTGGAAAAACCTCTTTGCTTAATTTACAATGAAGTTTTGGCTGTGGGAGAGCATGAAACCAGCCAAACTAAAATGATATCTTAATATCAAGCATGCAGCATATACAATAAACCAAAGGAATATTTTTAAAGGCTGTTAAAAGCTTCAAATAAACAAAAACAATGTTTTGAGAAATTTGTTACTGTTAACAAAAAATATTTACTTGCAATTCACAAGACTTCTTATTTAATTGCAAAAGCTAAAAAGCTCCATAGGAGAAGATCTTGTATTACCTGTTCCTATTAAAATGTCAGAAATAGTTCAGGGGGAAAAGTATGGGGATGAAATTCCCAAAATCCTTCAACAAATGATACTGTTTCCAAAAGAATTTCTGAAATTAGTAATGACCAGTTCTAGCAGCTTATTACCAGGCTTAAGGGTAGCCCAAAATTTGCAATTCAGATGAAACAACTGATATTTCTAACATGGCACAGCTGTTATTTTAAGATATGTTTATGAAGGAAGCAAGGAAGCACACGTGAGGAATCGTTTTGTTGCCCTTTGGAAGAGTAGATGAATTTTTCACAAAGAAAAATTACATTGAAACCTGTACAGATGGTGCTAGAGCAATGATGGGCAAGAATGTTGTATTTGTAGCAAAAATTAAAGCTGATGGCAATGAACATCACTTTTACTCACTTCGTGATCTACCAGGAGACACTCAAAGCCAAAAATTTTGGCTATCACCAGAGTTAGATGTTATGCTTCACAATACTATCAAAATCATTGACTTCATGCCCTTAACAGTCGTTTGTTTTCAAACCTTTTAAAAGACATGGACTCTGATTACAAAGCTTATTACTACATGCAGAGGGGTAGGGTGACTCTCAAGAGGCTGAAGTTTAAACAGATCATGGAAATTGAAAGATGAAGTTGTTATATTTTTGACTGAGTAAAAATCCAATTTTGTTCATTTTTTTCCTAATAATTTATGGCTTTCAAAACTGTTTTGTCGGATATTTAAAAAAAAACTCAATTTAAACATGTTGCTTCAAGGAAAATATTATAACATTTATGTTAGAAGATTAAAAGTTTTACTAAAAAGTTAACATATGGAAGAATAGAATACAAAATGGTTCTTTAGAAATATTTATATCTAGAGATGATTTTATAATTGAAAATAACCTTCCCAAAGATTTAATTGTAAGAGTAATAATTGATCATCTGACGTGCCTGAAGGCACAGTTACAGAAATACTTCCCTTCAAATTTTAATTCTAAAAACCTAAGTTGGATTCATAAACCATACTCAATTGAAATAAACAACCTCAGTCATCTGCCATTAAAAGTTCAAGAAGAATTTGTCAAGTTATTAAGTAACACAGGTTTAAAATTTTAGTTTTGGACAGCTTTGAACACAATTTGTAGTATTTATGATAGAGGCTGCCTTGAAATGTAAATTCATTGCTTTCTATTTTGAATTCTCTCTTATGTTCTACTGTGCATGTGGCAATGTTTTTTTTTTTATTCATTTGTATTTTATGTTTAAAATAAAATATAACGTTATCATGTAACTTAAAAAAAAACTTATTGGTTGATATTTGCATTTATTCCCTATATATCTTGGATATCAATCTTTGATCAGACATATTTGTGGGATTTTTTTTCCCTCAATTAAAAGCTTCTCTTCTAAAAAAAAAAAAAATTTAGTTTCCTAAAAAATCATCAAATGAATTTTGGCTTGGGATTAGGACAATTCCCAACAATTTCTGAAATGGCCCTAAACATACTTCTGTCATTTTGTATTATGTATTTATGTGAAGCAGTGTTCTCAGTATTGACAATTATAAAATCAAAATATCAGTCACTCTGAAAAATACTGAAGATGCCCTATATCCTGAAGTATCAAATAGTCTGCCAAGATTTAATTCTTTATGTAAAAATAAACAAGCATATCCATTTCATTAGTATACAAATTTGCTTTCATCTTCAATAAATGGTAAACTTATATGTGTACCAAAGAATTGTTTTAAAATAAATTTCTTTATGATTTATTATCAGTAAATGTTTATTTTATATACCCATATGCCTGATCATACAGAAATTTCTCCTGCAAAAAAGGGTTGCCAGTGGAAAAAGTTTAAGAAGCCCTGTTCTAATCAGGCTCCTTAAGCCTCTCCCTCGTCCATCTTGCCTACTCCTGTTGAAGTAATTTTACTTAAACTCAGATCTGATGCTTAAAGGCCAGGTACAGCCTGGCCCCAAGCTATCATTGGACATTACACCTCCCCTCCTCCCCACCCCCACCCCCACCCCCGCCACAGTTACACTCTAAGACCCAGCCAGATTGACCTTTTCGCTATTCCTCACATCTTATCTCTGTACATTTGAGTTTACTGTCCTCCATGCTTGGAATCACTCTTTTTCTTCTGCCTCACAGGGTCTCCTTTGGGTCACAACTTCAGCACCACCCTCTGCATAAATCCTTTCCCTAGCCTCCCAACTGCTAGTACCCTTCCTACCAAACTACTTTGTATATAATTTTTAATATATTTATTAACCTCATATTTATACTACATATGTTTTATACGTATAGTCACTCCCATTAGAATGTAAACTTCCTGTGAATAGGGCTTGTTTCATTTCTTGTACCTGTATCCCCAGCCTTAGCACTGTGCTTCATACAGAGTAGCAGTACATAATACAATGTTGACTTATTGAAGTATCAAAGACAACTCCAAGATTTCATGCCAGTTAGGAAGATGGTGCTGTCAATACAAATCAAAAAGTGAGGGGGAAGGGCTGGCTTGACAGACCAAATTTAAGGCACAAGCGGTATAGCTGCTTATCTTGAAGGTAGCTGGAAATATGGGACTAGGGCATTGGAGAGTATCTGGATGGAGTTTGGGGATACAAGTTATAAATGAAGCCATAGAAGCAGATGTGATGACCGAGAGAGAGAGAGAGAGAATAGAGAAGAGCATTGGAGAATGCACAAAGAGCGAAATGAAGAACAGTGAAGGCAGAACCAAGAATGATGGGGTAGACATCACAAACACAGATTTAGGCTTGCCATCAGGAAAGGCTTCCCAACAATTACAGCCACCCAAAACCCCCATGGAATGGGCTGCCCTGAAAGGTGATGGATCCCCACTTCTTGGAGGGCTTCAAATACAGGCTACATGACCCCTTAGCAGGTATATTACAGTGGGGATCCATGTAAAGTGCATCCATCCAATAAGATGGCTGCTACAGTACCTTCCAACTCTCAAATCTGTGATTCTCTGAAGGAAGAATCAATAGAAAAACAAGCAGAGAATCAGGAGTGCCTGACAGGGGAAACCTAGGAAAGAGAAGAATGAGCAAGTCGGACTAAACTAGTTAGAAGATAAAATTTCCTCCCCACCTTCTTTTGTGACTCTTATCAGCCAAAGATCCTCATAGATCCCACAGTGATGCTACAGCCCCAAGGGCAGAGGGTCTGGGCCACCTTTATTTGAAAAGGGGCCAAAGTAAAAATGTTTAGGGCAATAATTGCCAGGGGAGGATGTGGGGAGAGAGACCAAAGGGACAGATTTGGAAAGTATACCAGGGGTGGCTAGGTGGCACAGTGAATAGAGCACTGGCCCTGGAGTCAGGAGGACCTGAGTTCAAATGTGGCCTCAAACACTTAACACAAAAACTAGCCATGTGACCTTGGGCAAGTCACTTAACCCCAATTGCCCTACCTCTCCCCCTCCAAAAAGCAAAAAAAAAAAAAAAAAAAAGGAAAGTATACAAAATATCACAAAATACACTCAAATTTCTCAGCACTACCACTGTCATCTATCAACGACCACATAGTTATAGTCAGCAAGCATTTATCAAGTGCCTGTTATGTGCTAGGTACTGGTCTAAGTGCTGGGGATACAAAGAAAGATAAAAACTAATGCCTGCCCTCAAGAAGCTCCCAGTTGGATGGAGACATAATGCAATATAGAGTTGGTACTCATCCTTCTATCAAAGGATTTCCAACTCTTCATTGTACATCACATTCTGTAGATCATTGACAGATATCCCAACATTGGACCATTGGTCATCAACAATGGGAGCTCCTTGAGAGCTTTGTGTCTGTCCCCAGCACTTAGCACACAGTAGGCACTTTGTGAATGTAGCTGCTCTCTCTGTTTTTATTTCTTTCCTTATCACAAGACAAGGCCCTCTACCAACACTATTTCAAAAGAGGGCTAAATTCTTTCCTATCAAAACCTAAACATCATGCTCAAAATTAGACATATAAAAAGGTCCACTGATTAAACGAACACCAGCCTGCTTCTAACTCTTTCAGAAAAACAGCTAGCTGGTGGTGGAGTGGATTGACCAGTGGACGTAGAATCAGGAAGATCAGAGTTCAAATCTAGCCTCAGACATTTACTAGCAGTTTGACCTTGGGCAAGTTACTTAAACCTCTGCCTGCCTCAGTTTCCTCAACTGGAAAATGGGGGCACCTGCCTCCCAGGACCTAGTAAAGTATATAAATGTTTATTCCCTTCCTTTCCTTCATTGCCTTAATTTAAAAATCTGAGATTTCACTGTCTCAGTTCTCTACTTCTTGGCATTGCTTCTAGACCAAATAGCCCAAAACCTTGTCAAGGCATTTTGTCAATTAAAAACTCAGATTTCAAGTAAGTTATCAAACATTACTCAAGAGTGTTATGTAAGGTTCTAGAGGCTTCTGATGAACTTTCCTTTGGTCCATGGGTCCTCTTTGGTCTTTCTTCCAGAGTAAGAAATGGCTGTAATCCCTTGTAATGGAAATGCAAATTTAAAGATCTTCCCTGCCCCTAGGCCCTTTGATAGGCTTAAGAGACTCTGAGAACCTTCCTGGATTTGAAAATATACTCTGCCCCCTAATAGGCTGAATGTGATCACATGGAGCCTGTGGCAGGAAGCTTGATTTTCAGGAATGCCCACACCTTGATGCTGTGTGATTGGGCAGTGGGTCAAGAGGGTGGTTACATTCTCTGATCCTGGAGAAGGCTATATAATCCCTGATGTGAGGCTTTGCTTTGGGGGTCACTGTGTGATTTGACCACATGAGACTCTGGGCAGTCGTTGAGAGCCCCCCGGCTTTGAAAACCCAGATATTGATGCTTCCCTCTCTGGTAACTGTGATTTGGTATGGAAATATGTAATGGTTGGACAGTTTGGAAGCCTGTCTGTTTGATCTCTTTATTTCTCTGTCTTGTAAATTCTGTCTGTATACTTTGAAGTTCGGGGTGCTGACCTTTTTCCCCTGAACTAGGTAAATGATATGTTTGATTGATTAAAATAATCTCATTAACCCACTTTGAGTTGCTTTCCTTTAGAAAAGCAGATCTAAGAACCTGTGTTGGCAGCCACCCTGGGGATGTTGGAGTGCTTGCTGCTACATTCCTCCAGCAAATATTTCAGTGTTTCATGTCCCATATTCAATAGTCCGTAGTAGTGTTTTGTATCTCATTGTTTACTGACCATTGTGGGTTATATATTGTTACTCTGGTTCTCCTCAGCCCTCTGTTCATAGGGATATTTTTCTCTTGTCCATAAGTTAGTGGGTGCCTTTCTTTTTTCTTCCCCGGTACAAACATAAAAGAAAAATAATGAGTTTTTCCCTGGGATTGATTGATGAGCCAGGCCAGAGTTGAGTTTTTAAAACTTCTCTAACTTGATACAGCTTTACCCTGAGTATCAGCTGCCCATTAAGCTCAGCTGATGGGCTCCTTTCCTTCTCTCCCTAGGCCATCATATCTCCATATATTCTATTTCCATTCAGGGAATTCAGAAAGCTCATTTGAAAGAACTCTAGATTCCAGACTTGCCTCTCCCAGGAACTGGCTTCTAAGTGGAGTGAGACTAGATAGATTATCTGTCAAACAAGAAAGTTGGACTAGATCATTTCAAAAATGTCCTTCCAGTTAAAGACAGCCACCCACATTGCACTCAGGGATTTCCATTTGGGATTTTTTTTAAACACTTAAGTCACATTTACATCATAAAGCATCTCAGGCTCATGTCTGGGGGGGGTCCCCTGCCATTTATAATACTGGTGGATATTTCTGCCAGACTCCTGGCTCAAAAAACTTTCCCTACTCACCTGCCCTACAATCTGAAATTCCTTTAGATTAAGGTCTTAAGTACTCTCTTTTGTTCAATATAATACATTTTTTTCTTTTGTGCTAAGTGGCAGAGAGGACACTAAAGGCACCTTTTAAGGCAATGGTGTGAGACAGTCTCAGTATTAAGACATAAAGTACTTGGGGTCAAGATTTAATCAAAGGCTACTCTTAGAATTTCATGGCACATAGGAGAAATGTTTATTAGTCATTGAAGTTGTTCAGTTTTAGTCATATCTGATTCTGTGTGACCCCATTTGGGGTTTTCTTGGCAAAGATACTAGAGGGGTTTGCCATTTCCTTCTTGGCTCTTTTGGACTAAATAATTTCAAAAATGTCTTTCCAGCTCTTAAATTTTATAATTCTTTGTTAAAGACAACCACTCACATTGCACTCAGGGGTTTCCATTTGTGACTTTTTTTTTAATACTTAAGTCACATTTACATCATAAAGCATGTAAAATTACAGATGAAGAACTGAGGCAGACAGGGTTAAGTGACTTGCCCAGAGTCACACAGCTAGTGAGTGTCTGAAGCCAGATTTGAACTCACTTCCTTCCCACTTCAGGCCCAGTGTTCTATCCAGCTAGCTGCCCATTGATTGAAGAAAAGTATAAAAAAAATTCCCAACTATATCATCAGTCTTCCAGACCATCCAACAACTCACTCAGTTTACCTAACAGATATGACAGACATACAGGAAATAAAGAGCCATGGTGCCTGTCCTCAACACGCTTACCAATTAAACACAGAACTAAACCTCGAAGGTCACCCTTCTCCTTCCAGTTATCCAGATTTGAAACCCCAATGTGATCCTTGTGTTCTCTCATCTTAACTGTCCGTTCAGCTGCCAAACCTTGTTTCTAATGCCATACTATGCCTCCCATCTCTCCTCTTCTCTGTACCTATGGAGCCACCACTCTACTCCAGGACAGAACTTCTTGCCAGAGGCAATCACCTCTTAATTGGTCTACTCTCAAGACTCTCCTGCCTCCCATCCATCCTCCACACAGCGACAAAGGGATTTTCCAAAAGTTCACGTATGAGCATGTCACTCCCCTACCCAAACACTAATGGCTCCCTATGGTCTAGAGTCTAGCCAAGATGGCTTTCTTGCCTTTCTTCACCTCCCCCCTCCTTATCTGAAATGCTTTCTCCTCACCTCCAGCCCCTGGAATCCCCCTTACTGATGCTAGTGTTTCTGTCAAGTGGCAAATCGATTCTATTTGGCCAGTTCTATCAGTTGGCAATTGATTCATCACCTTATGGGTGAGGCACTGCACTAGGCCCTAACAGTCAAGTACAAGAACGCAACGATCCCTGCTCACAAGGGACTTGCACCCTAATGGTGGAGGTAAATATATATGCAAATATACAGCAGAAATATAAAATCAATAAAGGCATACGTGCAGACTATCTAAATACATGGTAGTTTTGGAGAAAGGGTATGAGCAGTTGGAAGATGGTGTTTGAGAACAGAGTAGCTAGCATTTATATACTGGAAGGATTGCAAATTGCTTGACAAACCTTAATCTCATATTATTTTCTTTCTTTCTTTTTTTTTTTTAAAGAAATTGGGGTTAAGTAACTTGCTCAAGGTTAGTCATTACACGGCTAGTCATTATTTGTGTGTGTGTGCTCATTTTCTGAGGCCGGATTCGATCTTGGGTCATCTCAACTCCGAGGCCGGCGCTCTTACTCACTGCACCACCTAGCCGCTCCTCTCATATTATTTTCAAAACTAGACTGGGAGGTAGGTGCTATTATTATTCCTGTTTTAAAGATGAAGAAATTGAGACAGAGTGAAGTGACTTGCACAGGGTCACACAGCTAGTAAGTGTTGGAGCCAGATTTGAACTCAGGATTTCTTGTCTCCAAGTCCAGCGCTCTGTGCACTATGATACCACATTAAAGGAAGAGAGGGGGTCTGTGAGGTGAAAGTAAGGAGGGTGTGCCTTCCAAGCATGAGGGACAGCCTGAGCAAAGGTATAGAAGCTGGAGATGCCTCCCCTCCAAAATTACCGTGTGTGTGTGTGTGTGTGTGTGTGTGTGTGTGTGTGTGTGTGTGTGTGTGTGTGTGTGTGTTGTTTTCTCTAATTGAATGCAAATTTCCTGTTCATTTTTCTCTTTTTGTCCCCAGGCCTAGCACAATATCTGGTATGTAGTAGGTGTTTAATAAATATTTGTTGTTAAACAAACAAACAAAAAAAGTCAAATAATCCCCCAAACAACACAGTGAAAGATCAATGGGATAGAATGATAGAATTAGTCAAAAACATTAGGAAAGAGGTGATTCTTGAGCTGGACTTTGATGGAAGTATAGGATTTGGATTGGTGATGGAGGGAAGAAAGAAGATTAATATGAGCAAAGGTAGGAAAAAGCAAAACCATCACAGCCAGAGTCAGTACTCCCCTTCTTTCTGCTAAAGTCTTTGAATTAAGGGGAAGGCAGACATTTAGCAAGCACATACTACATGTAGAATAATATACAAGCTTCTGGGGAAGATAAAAAACTTCAGTAAACTGCAGCCTCTGCCCTCTGGATGCTTACCCACTGGTGAGCAATTGACACGATACACATATCTGAGATCCATGATCATCTGTGGTATGGGTATCAGAGAGCTGTCTAAAAAGTGTTGGGAGGTTCTGGGGGAAAATATGGTGGTAACAGATATGGTGGTGTGGGTGGGGCAGGAATTCCAGAAGGGCAGTCTTAGAATTGGTCCTTAGACTTCAACAGGCAAGGAGGGGAGGGAGGACGTCTTAGGCACAGAGAACAGAAAAAGCTACCTCCCTCTTTCCCAAGATATTTTCTAGCTTTAACTACTTAATTAAATGAATCAGGCACCATCATTTATCCCAACCATTTAGTGATGAGAACAGGAGCCAGCATCTCTAGAGCTCCCAGTGGGTGCCAAGCACTGAGCTCAAGCACTTTGCAAGCATGATCTTCACAACAAGTCTGTGGGATAAATGCTGTTACTTCCCCCATTCTGTAGTTGGGCAAACTGAAGCAACCAGAGGGGAAGTGACCTGCCCAGGCTCTCCCAGTCCTGTTCATTGCATGACTCTAGTGTGACACATACAAAAAATGTCTATAAGTGCTTTCCCTCCATGGTATTTTTTTTTCAACAAGTATTTCTTAAGTACCTTGGTGACAAATTATAGGTAAGCCTAATCTGAGGACCAGCCTACTTAAATTTGAAGCTGATAACCATTAGGTTGACTGCAAAGCGAGACTTCATTCCACCACAGCAATGACTATGAGGAATAACATAAATACGAAGAATAATGGAGAATTTTCCATTGATCAACTATGAAATTATGAAGGGGGTTGTAATGAGTGTTAGAGAGAATACTCAAACCAAAAAAGTTATGAATCCTTGAAATATCATATAATTATAATTAAAATTTGCATGCCATTTTAAAAGTCACATAACAAACATTCATGTGTGCTTTTCACACACTGGGCTTGACTTCCCCATTCCATAAGATCCTCATAAAGAGGGCAACAATACCCTTTGACTCCTTTTATAATTTCCAAAAGCATTTGAAACAGACTATGAGCTGCTCAATGTATGAAATTCTTAAGCTAAAGACCAAGTTTTGCTTATTCATGGAAGAATGGACAAGAGGAAGTCATTTAGTTGAAGGATTCTGCTATTGTGTGCTCTGAAGCACAATCCTTTCTAAACACACACACACACACACACACACACACACACACACACACACACACACACACACACATTTTTCTATAATAATGAGGAAACCTGAAGAAACTTGAAAATACTGTTTGTGGGGCCAGCCTTGCTCCAGAATGACTACACAGTTCTTCCATTATTTTATTTCCTTTAAGGAAACTCATGCTGAGATTTGGAAATGGAGAGCTGTCTAGTTATTTGGAACAAATAACTCATCAAGTGATGAGCCCTTTCCTTTCCCTTTCTAGTTTAATTTTAACTAATGTAAGAAAAGGAAGAAAGAGTGGCACAAAAGAAACTATGTCTTCTCAAACAGGAGGAATGATTTTCATGTTCCACGTGATTGCCACCAGCATTTTTGGTGCATCACCTCATTAGAGAGGATGTGTTTTCTGTCGGATGACCTTTCCTTTTGTTAGTATTTTGTGACATTCACAAATCGTATTTTCAAAGAGAGCAAATAAAGGAGCATTAGAAATCAACACAATAGGAGATTTTGCGAGCCTTATTAAAAGTATTACCCATGTTCAATTTATGGAGCCAGCTGGTGAACACATTAAAAACAAAACCAAAAAAACAGAAACCAGAAAAGTCAGGTGTAGTGAATGGCAAAGCTATCAGCTTCTCTCTAAATTCTTATCTAGGCTTATCTAACTTATTTAAATGAATCAGGTACCATCATTTATTCCAGTTATTTAGCACAATGCATAAAAGCAATTCCTGCATATTCCCTTTCTTTCTCTTCAATTCAGCCAGTATTTCTTAAAAGCCTACTATGATTCAGACACTGTGCTCAAACTGCAAAGTAGTGATTTCATCAAGCAGCATAATAAATTTAAGATTTTGAAATCAAGTGACTACTACAATAATTATTTTAGAAGTACTTATGATGATATAAAGTTATATATAGCCTGTATTTTGTGTGTGTGTGTGTGTGTGTGTGTGTGTGTGTAAAGTACATAAAGCTACATACACTATAGTTTTATACTAACAGCTATATACTAAAAATATCTTGTCTGGGGAAAGACAGTTACCTAGGTTTTCCTTGTCTAAAGTGCCACTCCCTAAATGTCTAGCTGGTCTCACACAAGGGGCAGATGCTTCCTTCCGATTGGCCCTCAGAGGTAACTGACCAGTTTGAAACTTTTTCCTATCTAGCTGCACATATTTATCAGCCAATATTGTTGTTCAGGCGTGTCTAACTCTTCATGACCTCATTTGGGGTTTTCTTGGCAAGATTCTGCAGTGGTTTGCCATCTCCTTCTCCAGTTCATTTTACAGATGAGGAAACTGAGGCCAACAGGGTGGAGTGACTTGGCCAGGGTCCCACTGGTGCCTAAGACCAGATGTGAAGGCAGGTCTTACTGACTCCAGGCCTGGCACTGTATTCACTGAGTCATTTAGCTCCAATATTAAGACAGTATTATTTATACATGTACAGTCAATTCTAAGACTCAAAATTTTAAAGTTAAAGTAAAATACAGAAGACTTCAAAAACAGAGGAGAACACTAAATCCCTGAATAGCAAAGAAGCTAAAATTCAATTTTGGCTGAAAACTAGGCAAGAACAAACAGCATATTCCCTGTTAGGCCCTAAGAAAAGCCTCATTAGCCAATTACTAATTTCCAACCTAACCTCATTTCGAAGCTTCTGCCCTCCATCTTCAGATACCAAGTGTTTCAATCTGAGTAACTCCTTATGGCTTTGTAATTCTGATCTAAAACATCTTTATTCTCAGGCGGAGACCACCCTGACCCAGTAAAATGGTGGAGTTGCTATGATACTGGTCAGTCAAAACAATCTCCTCATATGAATATAGTGCACATATAAAAGTGCCGGTTAGCTTTCAAGACAATTAAAAAAAAAAAACGTACCTTTTCTTCCGTTATCTGATTTCCCACCATTGATAAATTTTTCCTAATTGCTTGTAGAGGATACTTTACAAAATAGGCAAAGCTAGGCTGTGGCAGTCCATTTTCCATCGTGATTGAAGCAAGATGATTCTTATCAGTGTGCTGTGGTTTAAGTCACCAGTGTTTCAGGACTGGCAGAGTTTCCCAAAGGCAAGCTCAGCCACCACAATGGGCACTCAGTGACTCCTTGACCTCCTTGCAAACAAATGCAGGTTTCTCCAGGCCTGACACATCCCTTTTGGTAATGCTGTGGTGAAACCAGAAGATCAAATACAATGTCTCCGAAATGACCAGTGTTGAAATACCGTTAGAGGAACATGAGCTGGGGAAAAAAAATACTTAGAGCGCACAGATTGCCAGCGGTGGATGTGACAGTCCTATTTCAAGCAAGAGCATTCTGTTACAAGCTATATTAATGTTAGATAGATGATGACTTTCCACACCCACAGGCTCCCATGTGGTTTCTTCTTAATTCCTCTGACAGCTTTTCCAGCTCTTACTTTTCCCCCCTCAACTTTCCCTTAATCACCAGTCTCCTCCCACATATACACCCCTCCCACCCCCCACCCCCAAATCCATAAACCGAGATAGAAAGACTCGGTATCCTATCAGATCTAAGTTGCTGATCTAATCTCAAGAATCATTTCAGATGAGTTTGGGGCTTTTTTTGTTGTTTTTTTAAGAAGAACAAATCACTCTTCATGGTGATCAAGCGGCTCAGTCACCACAGAAAGCTATTAGCTTCCATTGTTATGCATTATGCAACGTGGGCAGTAACCTGATACTTTACATTAATTGAATAATAGCTGCAAACTGATTTTGCTTTGAATTAGAGTTCTCCCCTCTTTGCATCCTTATCTCAAGTCCACAGACTGAAATGAAGAATATTCAATTTCCCCTGGCTTTATGCTCAGTATTAGGAGTGAATGTATTTCATATTTTGCTTCTGCCTTCTCTCTCATTGCAAAGAAGGGCTCATTCTTTGAAAAAAAAAAATGACAAGGTTTTTGGCCCTGGAGGAAGAGGTAATGGTTCACAAAAATTTTCAAGTTTAACATTGCACATACCCCAGATACCTAGGTTCCATAATAGCGTTGGGCAGAGCTTCTGAACAAAGCCCCCCAATAGACTTTCTTGCTCTTAATTTAGCAGAAATTGTTCCATTAGTCACTTCTGTGAGGCTATGCCACAGAAATGCATGACAAGATACTAATAAGAAGTCATTAGGCACAGAAACCTGCTTTAATGCAGAAGCAGAAAGTTATTCTCCCCTCTCCTCCCCGCCCCCCCTTAAAGTGAGCAGTGTGCAGAGGTAGAGGGGAGAGTCTCAGGTTCTGTCCCCCGGCCAGAGCAGCTCTGTATGAAGTCATTCGGACATCGCTGGCTCTGATTCCTACTTTCAGAAAATACATTTCATGTGCCTAAATGAGTGCTTTGCTGTCTGGGCTCCAGCCCATCTGTCAGGATGGCACAGGGCCCACTCACAAGGTGATCTTCCACTGTCACCGGAGCCTGTCTGCCAAGCCCAGAAAGTAGTTTATAGAATGTCACTGGTGGCATGTCTGGAGAGGAGAGCCTGCCCTACCCCCACACCCCCTCCTGCACTCAGAAGGCTGAGACAGAAGAAAGAGAAGTGGAGTCTGAGTTAAATGCAAGCTGTACTGCTAGTCATTTCGCCTATCCCAATTAGTGCATCGCCCCTCAAAGGCGTTTGGAATGCTATACATTCTGTGTGAAAGCAAGCTCCAGGATGTGAGAGTCAGTAGAGAGAGGCAAAGGCAGCATCCACAAATGTCCTCGGGGATTTGAGAGGCTACCTTCCTCCTTTTGGAAAACCTAAAATCCCTCTGCAAATCTCGCCTTATTTTAAGCTGTACTGTATCGTCCTCTTGAGGGGCAGGTGGTCAGACAAAGATTTGGGCAGCGCCTTGCTATAGGGGCAAAAGCCTTTCCCATGGGCAAATACAAACCAGATTTCATTCAGGTTGGTTCCCATGCTGTCATTTTTCTCCCAATTGAAAGGGGAGTGGAAAGGGGTGGAAAAGAGAGAGAAAGGAAGATGAGCAAGAACCAGGTTGTACTCATGAGAACTGGTGAAAGGAAAACCAAATACTAGCTTGCACCAAGTGACTCAGTCAATAATGTGATCAGAGGAGGCCCTGCACCAGATGGCTAACGGCTCGCTTTCAAAATTCCCTTTAACAAACTGTCTCTTTCAGGTTCTAAGTGTCTTGGAGCTCTAGAATCTGTTTCTGGGTTCAGATTTGGGGACTGGAGATATCCATCCAAATAAGACTTAAAACTATGGATGATACTGCAGGTAGGTAACCGGTAGTGATAATCGGAGTAGGAGCAGTGCTGGTCTGTAGCTAGGATTTCTATATCACCTACTTGTATGCCAGGCACTGTGCTAAACACCTCACAACAACCCTGCAAGATGGGTGCTATCATCCCCATTTTACAGGTGAGGAAACTGAGACAAATGGAGGTTAAGTGACTTGCCCAGGGTCACTGGGCTAGGAAGTGTCTGAGGCCCAATTTGAGCCCAAATTGACTCCAGGCCCAATAATTCTGTGTGCTGTGGCACCACCTGGCTACCTCAGTATACTGCCTCATATACTGCTTCCCTCTTCCCTCAATCAAGAAATACAACTGCTAGATGTCATCACACATTCTGACATTCTAATAGATATTCCAATATGTGCTCCTTCACGAGATCCAGTAGGTTTGACCAAAAGCTAAAAGGCTTTTACTTCCATCTCCTGAAAATCCCATTTGTGTTGTCATTTGTGTCTGACAAGTATTGTCATGTTCAATCCATTTCCCTAGATTAGAGTTCAGAATATTTAATACGAATATGTTTGCACTGACTTGGCAAAGTGGTCACTTAACCAGGTTTAGGTGGTCCCAATAATACATTTATACAAAAAACAGAAAAAGAACAATATTAAATTCAAAACCAAGTCCGTTTTAACCTTCCCTAGTTCTGCCACCTCTCAAAGGAGAAGGAGAGAGAGAAAAGGAGAGAGAGGTAGAGAGGAGGAGGGAACTAATGCCCAAGCAGAGGTAGATCTTTGCCAAATATAATTAATGTCAGGAGCTAATTATGTTTCACTGTCAATTCCTTTTTAATTAGTAGAGAGAGAATGCTGGGAGGTGGGAGACTGAGTCTAGTTAATGTTGCTCTCCGCAGAGGAGAGATTCAAATTCAACAAGAACTTATTAAGTATCTTCTTCGAGGGGTGTAAAGCTTTGGAGGGTGAGGGTCAGAGCCAGAACTCCCTAGGGCTATCAATAAAAAGCTACAATATTTTGTTTGAAATTTTCATAGTTACAGTAAGTCTATCAATCACCAATCCTCAAGCATGTTAAAACATTTTTTTCATGCTAGGCATCATAATGACTATTTAAACACACATGTATCTAAGTATAATACTGGAGAACTCATAAACTGAAGAGGGATTAGATAAGTAGAGAGACAAAAGGAATGGACACTAGAAAGCCACCACAACTGGGAAACAACCAACCAACTGGGAAGGCCAGAAGAGCTTCAATCAAGGCCATGACCATGTAGGATTCCAGAGACCGAGGATAAAACACACCTTCCATGACAGAGAGGGGACAGATTTCAGGTACAGAATGAGACATGCATTATTTGTGTATATAGGGATTGAGGGAATTCGTCTTGCTTGACTATTGATATTTGTTCCAAGAAATCTTTTTCCAGTGGGATGGGAGGGAGAGAAAATAGAGTTTAAAAAAATTAGGTGAGGGGGGGTGCTCTTGATATGAAATGCCAAGTGGAAAGAGGTGGAAAAGAGAGAGAAAGGAAGATGAGCAAGAGCCAGGCTGTGCTCCTGAGAACTGGTGAAAGGAAAACCAAATACTAGCTTGCACTCCTTTGGCGGGGGCAGAGAGGGTGTCACAGAATTCTTAGTTTTACTCAACTGTTTCATGTTGGTACAAGAGGCCTGTCAAGAAGTGGAAGTAATCTGTGAATGTTTTTAATATTAAAAAAACCACCAATAAACTTTTTAAAATTAAGAAAAATTTAAAAGCAACATAAGTAGAATGTGTGTCACTCTTATCCATGCTTGCTTTGAGGGCCACGTATAAAGTTCTAAAGAGACACACGGTCTTTAGGGCCAAACAGTGGGCATCCGTGGCCTCCCAAATGAGACAAGTCATGGAAAACACATTGCAAACCCTCCAGTGCTGTATAAATCCAGTTCTTATGACTACTCTGTTCCCAGCAATATATATGTGTGTATAATTTTATATATCTTTCTATAGACTCATACATACATATAGATAGACATGAATATATGAATATGGGAAAGCAACAGATAAGAGGGTAATGGGACAAAAAAAAATGTTGATAATGTAATTATTACACTGGCAAAACAAATGAAAATGCCCAGAGAAATCGCTTAATGTCATTTGTCTCCAAACTGGAAAAAAAAAAAACCCAACTGCCTCTCCTATAAGACAATTTTCACTAAGAAAAATGCTCTTTATCCCATTATCAAATCTAATCCTGAACTAAAGTAAATACATAAGACATAAGTAGATAAAATGTTATGGGAAAACTGCCAAAATGAAAAAAAAGGGGGGAGGAGATTAGAAATTGCCCTGGGTGCTTTGGGGAGGGGGTGGCCACCAGAATAGTTAAGCCTCCCTGAGGTTAACCAGGTGGGGAACCTCTAAACACCAACCTAACAGGCCTGCAGCTGATTTTGACTGGTGAACTGCTTCCTGTGGGTGCTACTGGCCTTACATTAAATGAAAAGGGTAAAGTTCCTATTTCTGCCACTTAAAGTACAGCTCAAAGACTTCTCCAAGTTGCGTGTAGGCTTGACTAACCAAAGCCTACCTCTGTAAGTAAAGGTTTTCACCGGGCCTAAAAGCATTTCAGCCTCTGCAGAATCCTGCTCACCTCCTGGGGGTGCACATCCACATTTATACAATTTCAGGTCTCCCAATCAAAAATAATTCAGAGGTCATCGCCCATGCCTCCTCCTTCTCCCTCATAGAATGCTTCACTTCCTCTAGAACAAAGCTCAAGCATGAAGCTTTTCCTTATCCCCCCAACTGCTAACACTCTATCTCCCTCCCTAATAATCTTATATTTAGGATGTATATACTTATATGTGTATGTGTTGTCTCTCCTGAGAGAATGTTAAGTTCACCAACAGTATGACTTTTGTTTTTGTCATTATGTCCTAGCACCAAAGTCCTGAATAAATCCTGGTTGGTTGGCTGAATTTAATTCTAGATTTCTAGCTTAAAAAACAAAAGTATCTTGGTATCCATGGAATATCTATCTAAACCCTCCTTACTTCAAGGGAAAAAAGGATCGTGTATTTCTGAGGATTTCAGTCACTTTCTGGAACTGACAAGGTTATAGCATGATTTCTCTAGTGTAGAGGTTGTTAAACCTAGGCCCTTGACTCTGAGAGTGCACACACACACATATATGTATTCACACACATGTACATATATATACATGTTTTATGTGTTTGTGTATATATATATATACATATATACACACACTTATATATAATACATTTTAGATAGATAAACATGTATCTGTGTGTTTTGAGAACTGTATTTTATGATTGATTTCCTTTCTAAAAATCTTCTATTTTATTTCATGCATGGAGACCAATTGTCACAGGACTCTATGACATAAAAAGAATTCAGATACCTACTCTAGGGAGCTCTGACAACCAAACCCACTTGTTTCCAGGGGGGTAAAAGGTTTGGAGCCATCCCATCAGCCAAACATGCTGAGCTCCCTTTCCCTCTAGGAAGGGTTTCCCTAGGAGCTTTCCTGCTCTGGGCATGAAGTGGGAGTGCTCTGGGCCCAGCTCCTGGGCTTATCTGTTTTTCCTGTGGGCCTTCTGCCAGTTTCTGTTTTCGCACTGATAATGACTGTGAATTGAGATCAGATGGGTATTGAGCTATTGCTCTCAGTTCTGCTCATCGAGTTGCCCCTGCTCTGTCATCACTCTTGGTTTATGGGCAATGAACCCACGTGTACATTTAAGTCCCAGAATCCAGAGTCCAATATAATTTTAGGTTTCTCACTCAGCTCTCCCCCAAGCAGAAGCCAAGGTATGCCGGCTTCCAGCCAGGTTTCCCACACCACTGTCTCCCCTCCAAATTCCTCTGCTGCCAATGTCACATCCCTCTAGGATCATGGGATGTTTCCAGAGAGGGGGAGCTAGATGACCATTAACAGTGAACCCATTCAGTTCTCAACTGCACCCCTCCTTTGGGTACAGCCATAGAAGACTCTAGAATGTATCTGTGTCCCAGGGTTACTGAGAGGTTGGGGGCATGCTTACAAAATGGAGCAAGGTTTCACCTTACATTCCCACTAATAAGAGCCCCCAGGGTCCAAGAACACTTACTTCTGGCAGTTTTTTGAATTGGTCTTCGGTACTAGCTCTTCTTTTCCTTAGGTGCTGATTTCTCTCTTCCAGAAACATGTTTTCTCCAGGCCAAAAATACTGACTCCCCCCAAGATCAGAAAAAAAATAAATACCCCTTGTTTTGTGTAAAAGGGAGAAAAGGGTTGTCTTTTAAGTTGGGGAGGAGTTATAAAACTCACTCAAGGAATTCTATGAACTAACAGAAATGCTCTTTTTTATTCCCATTTTCTACATGGGAAACTCATAAAAGATTTTAGGGAAAAAACCACAAGAAAAGAAAGAGGCTTTTTAAGGTTCTGAAAAAGCTTTCTCCAAGAGGGTGGGTAGACTCACTCCTGATGACTGGCTGAAAAGCAGGAAGGTAATTGAAAACATGTGTGATCGTGTAAAGGCTACCTCATCAGGGACCCTAGCTATTATCAGGGATCCCACCTTGTTCTAGAAAAGAGCTGCCTCCATTTGTAAATTATTTCACTAATTCAATTGCCTGGGTAAAAGTCAACCAGTCTCAGCTGGCTGGTTGGCTCATGAGGGAGAATATATATTGCTCACAAAAGGTACCATCAGAAGAGATTGATAAATCCATGTTGAGTTCTCTCTTCCTCCCAAAGCTGGGGCATTCCCATCTCCTGTCTTCTGTCAGACAGAGTGACCCACAGATTGAAAGCATCATGGTGCAACTGACCAATCATGAAGACCTTATTGAGTGCCTACTGTGAGCCAGGCACTTGGATCAGCACAGGAACTAACAAAAGCCAGGTGAAAGTGCCTTCAAAGAGCTTTCCCTTGGATGGGTGGTATGGCCAAGTTAACCGAACCAGAGTGTGAATCCTGACTCTGTCACTTAGTTCCTGTGTGAACTTGGGCAAATCATTTTCCCTCTCTGGGCCTCCGTTTCCTCATCCGCCAACTTAAGAATGTTGAAGTCAGTGCCTTCCAAGGGAGGCAGGATGACATGGGCAGAAAGAGCCAGAAAGGAGTCTGAGAATCTGGGTTCAAATTTTACTTCCTACTTCACCTGCGTGACCTGAGGCAAGTCATTTAACTTTCTGAGCTTTAGTCTCTTCATTTGTAGAAAGAGGGGGCTGGACTAGATGCCTAGGAGGCCCTTTCCAGCTCTGGATCGAGGATGAGCTCCAAATACTGGACCCTCTGAAAGGGTGGGCATGGGGGAGTGTTATTATCTCAAAGCAGAGACAACATCATTATAAGTGGGCTATAAGCTATTGCTCCCTTTCTTTCTCCTATATACGTAACAGTCTCTAGGGCAACGCTTCTTAAACTGTGGGTCAAGACCCCATATAGGGTTCGTGAAAAATTTGACAGCAGTAAAAGGTTTCTGAACATGCAACAACCACAAATTAAGTAAAAATCAAACTCTTGCCCATGTTGCATCTAGCAACTTCACCACAGCCTTGCTGAACACAAAGCATGTGCACTTTGTACTGCACATGCTGTCACACCACTTGGTCATGCCAACAAATGCTGCCAAAAGGTGAAGAGAGTTTAAGAAAAAATTTAAGAAGCCCTGATCTAGTATATAGATACAGATATCAATATATCCACATACACACGTATTCGTATACTTATATACAATACATATGTATATAGATCTATTTATGTAAGTGTATATATATACACACACATACACACACACACAGACACACACACAGACACACACGCATACACACACGCATACACACACGCATATGCATACACACGCATACACGCATACACACACGCATATGCATACACACGCATACACACGCATACACACGCATACACACGCATACACACGCATACACACGCGCGCACACACGCGCACACACGCGCACACACATACACACACATACACACACATACACACACATACACACACATACACACACATACACACCCATACACACCCATACACACACATACACACACATACACACACACCCATACACACCCATACACACCCATACACACCCACACACACCCATACACACACATACACACATATACACACATATACATATACACATATATATGTGTGTGAGTGTGTGTACATATACACACACACACATACATACATATACATGGGCAGCTAGGTGGTACAGTGGATAAAGAGCTGCCCCTAGATTCAGGAGGACCTGAGTTCAAATTTGACCTCAGACACATACTAACTATATGTATATCCCTTTGTACCACAAGGGATGACTGATGCTTCAAGAATCTGTAATTTTGTATGATAATAATAACAGTAACAATAATAGTCTGCATTTATCTAGAGCATAATATGTGCCAGGTCTTTTGCTTAGGACTTTGTAATTAGTACCTAATTGGATCCTTAGAACAACCCTAGGAGGAAGGTGCCATTATTCTATCCTTTTTACAGATGAGAAAATTGAGGCAAAGAGACTTGCTTAGGGTCACAGTTAGTAAATGCTTAAGTCTGATTTGAACTCAGGTCTTCCTGACCCCAGGCCCAGTACTCTATCTACTGTGAACCCTAGTTTCCCCACACAGATACTCCTTCCACTGAAGCAGATCATGACCCCTTTATAAATGGTCTTTTCTGAGAGAAAAAAAAACAGCCCCTCTTTACCCTGTGCCCAACATATTGGGGGAACTCTCTGAAATTAGTCAGGTGGGTGTTTGAATGGCCGACATCATTGAGCTGGTTCTTTAAGACCACCCAGCTTGCCAGGATTTACTGGAACCTCTCTAAGGCCCAGCATTATCTGTAAGCCACAGTGAGAAATCAGAATTTACTAAAACCTTTAGCTAAACTTGACTTGAAGTTTCTATCTGTAGGATACTGTCAACATAGACCTCTTTAGTTCATTATCCCTATATAAACACAGCTTTGCTTCTATCCCAAAACCGAGGCCAAAGCAAGCTGTTGGTTTATTTTGGGGGGAGGGAAAGACCAAGCCCTACTTATTTGAATCCAGTATCACATATGGTGGGATAATATTTGTAAAGCACTGAGCACAGCGTCAGGCACACAGCCAGCACTTAATAAATGCTTGTTCCCTTGCCCCTTCCACAGAGATGCACAAAGCATTATTGATATGAATAAATATCTATAACCCAAAACATTCGCACTTAGCAGCCCTCTGCCTCACATCGTCTACTCCAGGACAGAATAACCCAATGAGGTGATTTCCACTTGACCAAAAGTCAAGGTTAAGGATTTCCCTATCGTCACCTCTCTAACCCCAACATGCCTTTTCTTTCCTAATGGTTACTGCTAGTCACTATGAAGAAACAGAGTTGAACAAAGCACTAGCACTAGGGAAGTCACAACATACAAGATGTCTCAGGAGGTATATGGGATCCCAGTACTTGGCATGGTGCTTGACACATAGAAAGTGTCTGATCAATGGCTCTCATGCATTCATTCATTCATTCACTGAAGTGTAAATGGAGCCACTTTACCCACTCACCTCTTGGCTCTTGTTCTAGGGGTCAGTTTTCTTGTGAGGAAATCGAAAGTAGAGGAAATGAAGAGTCTGACTCATCACAGCTTTCTTGCCTTTCAATAACTAGAGTTGTCACACATCAAATTGGCTGACACACAGTTCGCAGCATCCTTGAGCTCCTTCCATTCAGTTTGTCACCTCAGATCTCTTTAGGTTGTGTTATAGATTATGCTGCTTCTAGCTGGAGGCAAGCCCAAGGCAACTTCATTCTGTCCTGGGTGCTCTGTTGAGGGAGAGTCTCAGTTGCTTCCACAGTTAGCTTCCCTCGCCTTCTCTCCTGACATGGGCTGACAGGGTCTCTCTCCCCCTCTGGCCTTAGTCTGGAGAACACTTTCATTTAGCATCTGCCCTCACCCTCTTGGGTCCTGCCCAACTCTTTTGTCTCCTGGAGAAGAGCACTACTTCCCTATTTGGCCCTCAAAAAATTGCTTTTCTGAGCTTTTCACTGATGCTGCAGTTTCTTCCTTGTCCCTACCTAGAAATTTCCATTGCTCTGGGAACCCCCAAAATTCTGAACCATACCTATTAATTAGCTAACTATTAAAAGTTGGTTCTATCACTTAACACACACAAACAAAAACCTAGCCATGTGACCTTGGGCAGGTTACTTAACCCCAATTGCCCTTCAAAAAAAAAAAAGTTTGTTTTACTCTTCAGTAAACCTTGTTTTATACAATTCAGTTGAATAAATACTGTGTACAAAGCACTGTGTTAGGTAGAGGTGGGGATGGGAGGGATACAGGGAATACAAAATTTAGATAAAGCAGATTCCCTGCCTTTATGGAGCTAATAATCTAATAAGGAAATGTGGTGCACTCAAAGTAACTATAAAGGAAACTAAAGAGATCATAGATAAATACAGAGTTAAAAACAATGTTTCTTGAGTGGGAGTGAGGGAGAGAGAAAATCGTTTAAGGAAATCATAGAAGGTTTCATGCAGGAAGTAGCCTTGAGTTACCTGAAAGTTAGTTAGAAAATTAAAAATTCAGTAGACCAAAGGGGTGAACAAAAATGTTACAGACATTAGGAACAGTTTGAGTAAGAGGAAAGAGGCAGGAAAGCACAGAGTATGTTTGGGAGATGGCAAGTGGTTGAGTTTAACTGGAATGGAGCAGAGTGTGAGAAAGCTAGAATGCCAAGTTGGCACCCTTGGAGTGCCTTGAAAGCCAAGCAAAGGAGTTTGGATTTTATTTGGTAGCTAAGAAAAAGGCACTGAAGATAGACTTTTTGTGTCTGATGAGCCCCTGGATAATTCATGTCAGATTTGGTTGGGAATCATCGTGTAATAGAAAGAATATTGAATTTTGGAGTCAGAAGATCTGGGTTCAAGATTTGTCTTTTCCTATGTAAGAATTTTCAACCCTGGGCTTGTTTTCTTTTCTTTGTCTCAGTTTTCACAGCTGTAAGATGGGAGGAGTTAAACTGGATAATATGATTCCTGCTAACTTAGAATCTACTTTTTCTGGAAGGATTTTTTAGTGGGAATGACATACCCAAATCTATTGTGCATAGGGTCTTCTTTATACAAAAAGATTAGTCTGGCAATAGTGTCATGGAAACCTAGAGAGAAAGGGAATCGGTTGATGGTATCCAAGGCTGCAGAGAGGTCAAGAGGGATAAGATTGGCGGCAGGGAGGGGGCATAATTCGATTTGGCACTTAAGAGATTATTAGTAACTTTGGAGAGAAAAGTTTTGGTTGAATGATGAAGTTGAAAGCTAGACTATAGAAAGTTAAAAATAGAGTGAGGAAAAAAAGCATAGGCATCAGAATTGGCTCCTGCTCCTTTTCATAGAATCTCAACGCTCAAAGTGGTTCAGAAGTCACTCCGTTCATCCCATACCTCCACATCTCCAACAAGTGGCCATTTAGGCTCTACTTGAAGTCTTCAATGATGACGAACCTAATACTTCCTTAGGGAGATCATTCAACTTTTGGAGAGTTCTAATATTAGGAAGATTTCCCTTACATAAAGCTGAAATATGCCAGACCCCGAATTCCACACATTATTATAAATTATTTAGAATGTGACATGAAACAAACTAAGACTAACTCCCATTCTTCATGACAATTTGAAGTCTAAAAGATAAGTATTATTCTTATCCTTACCTCCACCCTCATCCCCAAGTTATGTTCAGACTAAATAAGCACCCCTAGCACCCATTCCTTAGGTGGTATCTGAAGTCCTTTCACCACCTTAGGCTATATTCCAGTCTGTCACTTTCCTTCAGAAAATGACCATGTCCTGCAGCTCTTCTCTTCAATAAATTCTAGTAGTTCCCTATTATCCATCCATCATCCAAAGACAGCCTAGACAAATTTGGAAAGGCTACCAGATGATGAGTCGTCTTGTTTCCTTTTTGGCCACAGAAATTCATGACCTGTCCCCTGAGATAGGAAAGGTTGGTAGTACCTGCCAGAGTTTGTCTTCCTCTGTTATGCTCCATGAATATCCAAAAGAACAACCAGGTCGTGATGAGAAATCTAGGATTTTGGAAGGGATCTAAATTCTCTACATATACACTAATAATAATTACCAATAGCTTCCTCTAATAGTAAGAGGAAAGTTATTCTTTCACAGGGACTAATTTTTTCCTTCCATAATCTGATTAGGACCAATTATAAGGTTCTGGTAGAATGTTTTAGAGTGTTTAGTGGATTATTGTACTTAGTGGACAATTCACTTTGTAGCAGTCGAGTTTTGTAAGAATGGCCTCGTTGGGTGCTATGCTGGTGAAATGGAGATACAGAGCACTGTGTTATTACACTTAGGGACAAGAGGCAAACCATCATCACTGGGGCCAGTTCTCAACAGCATCTTCCCCTTTCTAATCCGACTTGCTGGTCATTGCTCCCCAATTACCTCTAGCTATCTACAGCCAGACAAAAGAATTCCTGCTTTCCCAGGAAACCCAGAGACTATAGATTGCTACCTCTTGAACCCAAACCTAATCTCGCAATTTCTCCAGCCTCCACAATGACTCACATGAATGGAAGGAGGGACTCCCAATGTCGTGAGTGCCAAGGTCCCTGGCTCACCTGATCCTGAGATACACTGAAGAACTCATCAGAGCTCTTGAGGAGATTATTCCTCATGCCCACTAGTTAATGACCAGCTGATTAATCTTCTCAGCTTCATGACTCCTCTTACTTTTCTGTGCTGTTCTCTGCTTGCACATTCCCACTCTCTCCACCATGCCTTTGTGTAGGGCAGGGGAGAGGGCATTGCTGGCTTCTGCTAGGAGCACACCAGCAGTCAATGCCCAGGTGGTTACAAAAAAGGCAAGGGAGAGTGTCAGTGACATATCATTGGTGCTCTTGATGGTTGTCCCATCCCACTGACCAGCATTTGTCAGGCAGGGGTTAATGGCTTGGCTGCTCTCAGCTGTCAGGAGCAGGTGGGAATTGTATAGAAGGAGTTGGATGTTGGAACCAGATGCAGAGATAGGTAAGCAAGATGATGGCCACAGGGAGCCTACAAATCAAACTATTGAATTGGGGAGAGTTGTCATGCCAACAGCATCAGCAGAAGCAAAGCTAGGGCATTCAGACTGGATCAATACACAGAAGTAAACAGATAGGAACAGGATCTGGGATGAGAATAAAATGTCAGGAAGAAATGATGCTGGAACATCCAGGGAAGATGAATCAGAACAGGAGCTCAGAATTATCAATTAAAGGATAGTGTGCAGTATTCGGCATGTCCTCCAGGGCAATGTGCCCTACATGGGCTGGGTAGGTGCCTGCTGGCCATACATGACCAGCCTTTTCTGTTTCTTAAAAGAACAGATCAATAATTAGTGTGTAAAATATAGGGTGATAAAAGTGTATCTTGTTCTGGTCCCCCTGGCTATCCCTTCCCCCCTACTTTTAATAAATATAGTAAGTTTATAAGCATCCAGTATAAAGGGAGATTAAGCAGAAATAAGGTTACAGAGGGGAACCTGAAAGTTAGTACAAACCATCCCAAAGATCAAAGGAAAATAGTTTACAAATTGTATCATATATTAACCAAAATTCACATCCTGGTAACATGTGGAATCAGCAAAAGCCATCTATGTGCTGCTTGTAGAGGTTTGGTCCTATGATATATAAATCCCAGACAAATTCCAGAGCTCCACAGGTCCAGATCAGCAGAATATCAAAAGGGACCAATACTTTGGGATGGTGAATTAAGTTTTACTGACAACTTTGAGATGATTTAGAGATGTTAATGAGATAATTTCAAGGTAGCACTTGAAAAATACTTATAAGAAACGAGACCTCGGACTCTTGCTCCCAAGCCTCTGCTCTCTCCATTGGGCCCATGCTGGGCTCCTAACTTTAACCCATGGCTACCCCAGTGATACTGTCTGCCTTCCCTCCCCTCCCCATCTTCTTCCACACCCCATCTCCTGTTCCCATGCTGCCTTCTGCCTCTGTATCCCTTTCATGTCTTGTCTCTGTGCTGTACTGAAGTGTGATTGCAGGGGGCTCCGAGCCAAGATGGTAGAGTAGAAACAGCACTTCCACGGCGCTCCAGCCCACACCACTTTAAAATCATGTAAAAGGGGGACTCTGAACAACCTCTGGAGCTCTAGCACCCACAGAACGACACAGAGAAGCTAACCTCCCACTGAGGACAGCCTGGCAGCCCAGCAGGGAACAGCCAGCACAGCGTGCTGGGAGCTGACAGTGCAGTGCTTTGGGAGACTAGCCCAGGACCTTGTGAGTCAGAGGTTTTAGCCCTAGGGCAGCCAGTCCAGCAGCCGGCTGGAGGGACCCCAGAACACCAGCAGCTGTGGCTTTTCCAGAATTTCCAACACAAAGTGAGAGGCTAGTGCCCTATGGACTTTGGGACCAGTATTTGGGAGCTTTTTCCCCTGGGGGCTAGAAGCCTCTGAGGAGCTTTTTTGCAGCTTCAGTTGCAGCTTCAGCTCCTGGCCTGCAGACTATAGGGGGATCCGGCAATCAGTCTGGGGGAGTAATTGCTCTTGCTTTTAACCTCCCTGGAACTGGATTGTGGTCTGGGGTGGAGTTCTTGGGGTGTGTGTCCAGCTTTCCAGAGTGTGTGGGGGCTTCAGAGAGGGCACCCAACTAATACCTCTGGCAGCTGAGAAGACCCCAATGTTTCGGATGGAAGCTCCCCTGGCTGGTGGCATAGTCCTACTGTGGCAACAAGCCCAAAAGTCAAGTAATTAAGTGGCAACATGTCTAGGCAAAGGAAACAAAATAAACAGAAAAATTCAACATTAGACTCCTATTTGGGGGGCAAAGAGGATCAAATCATGGAACAGGAGGAAGACTGTGAGGTCAGAACTCCTGAACCAAAAGCCCCAAATGAAAATACGAGCAGGTTACAGGCCATAGAGGACCTTAAGAAGGACTTTAAAAACCAAATAAGAGAAGTGGAGGAAAATTGGGAAGAGAAATGAGAAGGATGCAGGAAAAGTATGAGAGTCAACAGCCTGACTGAGGAAAACAACATCTTAAAAAATAGACTAACTCAAATGGCAAAAGATGTTCAGAAAAGCAATGAGGAGAATGCCTTAAAAAGCTGAATTTGTCAGATGGAAAAAGAATCTCAAAAGCTCACTGAAGAGATTCATTCCTTCAGAATTACACTGGAGCAAATGGAAGCTAGTGACTTTATGAGAAATCAAGATGCTGTTAAACAGATCCAAGCAATTGAAAGAATAGAAGGCAATGTGAACTATCTCATGGGAAAAACCACTGACCTGGAGAATAGATCCAGGAGAGATAATTTAAAAATTATTGGACTACCTGAAAGCCATGATCAAAGAAGGAACCTAGAAATCATCCTTCAAGAAATTCTCAAGGAAAATTGCCCTGATGTTTTAGACCCAGAAGGCAAAATAGAGGTTGAAAGAATGTAGAGATCACCTCCTAAAAAAGATCCCCAAAAGAAAACTCCTAGGAATAAGATAGCCAGGTTCCAGAATTCCCAGATCAAGGAGAAAATACTACAAGCAGCCAGGAAGAAATAATTTCAATATTGTGGAAATACAATATTAGAATAGCACAGGACCTGGCAGCTTCTATATTGAGGGATCAAAGGGTTTGGAATATGATATTCCAGAGGGCAAAGGACCTGGGATTAAAACCAAGAATTACCTACCCAGCAAAACTGAGTATTTTGTTTCAGGGGAAAATATGGTCATTCAGTGGAATTGAGGTCTTTTCAAGCATTCTTGAGGAAAAAACCAGAGTTGAATAGAAAATTTGACATTTAGACACAAGAAGCAAGAGATACTTGAGAAGGTAAACAGGGAAAAGCAATCAAAAGGAACTTATCAAAGTTGAACTATTTACATTCCTACATGGAAAAACAATAACTATGACTGATGAAACCTTTCTCAATATGAAAATAATTGAAGAAGGGTATACAGACATATGAATAAATAAGTGAATGTGTATATATGTTTACAGATATACATGGATAGAGGGCACAGGTCGAATTTGGTAGGAAGGGATGATACTTAAGAGATGAAGTTAAGAGGTGAGAGAGGAATGTGGCAAGAGGAGATGAGGAAAGACAGAAGGGGGTAAACTATCTCATGTAGAAGAGGCAAGGGGAAGTGGTTGCTGGGGAGGAGAAGAACAGGAAGGCAAAAAGGCAAAACCATATTTTCATTGAGTTTAGCTCAGGGAGAGAATGACACACATACTAAATGGGATATCTCACCCTGCAGAAGAGTAGGGGGGAGGGGGATTAGAGGGGGGAGAATGGAGGGGAGGGCATGCTGGGGGGAGGGGAGGTTGGAGGCACCCACTTTTGAAGAGGACAGGATCAAAGTAGGGAATGGACCAGGTGGGGGGTGGGATGGGTGGGAGGGAAATATAAGCAGTCTTTTACAACATATCTATTATGGTAATGTTTTGCATAGCTTTATAAGTACAACACATACTGAACTGCTTATCTTCCCAGCGGGAGTGGGTGACAAGGGATGAAGGAAATAGATCTGGGATTCGAAGTTTTAAAAGTAAATGTTTCAAATATATATAAATACTATTATTAATACTATTTTGCATGTAACTGGGAGATAAGATGTGCAGGCATTGGGGCACAGAGATTCACCTTGCCCTAATGGTAAAATCGAAGGGGGTATGGAAGAAGATATGGGAGAGAGCAGATGGGATGAGGGGATATCCCGTGGGACTGCTCTTCTGGGGTGGTGGGTAGGGGAAAAATGGGGAAAAAATTGTAACTCAAAATCTGGCGGAAATGAATGATGTAAACCAGAAGCTAATAAAGCATTTGGGGAAAAAAAAAGTGTGATTGCAGCCCTGTTTCCCACTGTCAATCACGGTCTTTCTCAGTTAAGTGCCTAAGGAACTGGGTGTGCCTGTACCCATTTCCTAATTTCATATATTAATTATCAATTCAATGAGGATTTAGTCTGGGGTTAGAGGAAAAAAAAACCTAGTAACCTCCAAAAAATGTAAAGACCACATAGCTTCTGAGCTGTATCAAGTTTGTTTTAAAACTACCCATCTGGCACCATATATAGAGCACTTGGACCTGTAGTCACAAAGACCTGAGTTCAAATATGACTTCAGACACTTACACTAGTTGTGTGATCCTGGACAAATGACTTAACCTCTGCCTGCCTCAGTTTCCTTATCTGTAAAATGGGGCTGATAAGAACTCCCAGGGTCATGAAGAGAAAATGAGATAATATTTGTAAATCACAATATAAATTCTAACCATTGTTAATGTATGACTGAAAGAACAGCCATGTGATCTGTAGCCATTTCTATGTGTAATAGGAGACTAGGTGAGTCTAGTACTCAAAGAATGTGCAGACATTCTGAAATTATTTCTGCTTCAATAAGCAGGGAATGAAGAGTTGGACTTTAGGTTGGCTGCTGAGATGGAACTGGTATGAACCAATTCCAAAGGGTATGAACCAGCCCAAAGATGCCTCGTCCTGTTCCTGCCTGGTTGTGTTTGAATGGGGAAACAAGTATAGCTATAAGCCCTTGGTGGGCCTTTAACTGCCCACTAGAGCCACCACCATGGTGCTGCTGCAGTTTTTAATTCTGTTTTAGGTGAAGGAGGGTATGTGCTTCAAGAGTTTGGAACAGAGAACACCCCAAGCTTGAGGTCATGCTGGGATTTGCAGGAGGCTGAGCACAGGTGAGGAGGCGGCTGGGGCCTTCGAGAGCAGCCTGCTGGACGAAGCCCACAGATGGCCAAGACACACCTCATCTACTGGCTATGCCACATGTGGAAGTGAACTTGGTGGCATCAACGTTTCTTAGCAAATGGACTGGGGTAACTGCCAAGAATGTGATTCTTCTCTTCTTCCATTTGAGACAGAACACTTTGTAATCTCAGTTCATTCTCCATCTTTGCAGTAAATATTCCTTTGTAAAAACTAATTGATATTAATTGCTTAAATGCTAATCACTGATGGTTAACATCAGGAACAACACACTGGAATGGGATCTCCAACTGATAGGATTAGAAAACCATCCCACATCTCCTTGGTGGTACCCATACATTGTGGGGCAGAAATCTGTTCAAACCTGCAGAGAAACTCTCAGTGTCCATTGCCTTTGTGGCCTCCCTTAATTAGCATCTGGACCATCCACTCGAGCCTTTTCCTTGTTTACTTCTGAACTGCTGTCCTTGCCTTTCCTTCTTGGACTTGAGCTCTTGGCCATAGAGTTTCCCTCTTCCAGTCTGACCTTCCACCTTCTAAGGAATGACTTTCACTCTTGGGATTACTTACCTTTTCCACTTGCCCTTGGTTACCTGCTTCCTTCCTTCTCCTCCATTAGGATGGATGTACAATTATTTTTTTTTTTTTGCTTTTTGGAGGGCAATTGGGGTTAAGTAACTTGCCCAAGGTCACATGGCTAGGTTTTTGTTTGTGTGTGTTAAGTGTCTGAGGCCAGATCCGAACTCAGGTCCTTCTGACTCCAGGGCCAGTGCTCTACTCACTGGGCCACCTAGCTGCCCCATGGATGTACAATTAATAGAACTTAGGCCCTAACAGGAAGTCCCTGCTTTCCCAAGTTCTCTGCTGCCCTTGGTAACTCCCAGCTGTTCTAGTCCTCTAGTCTTTGGAATCAGAGAAAGAATCCTGGACTTGGAACTGGCAGACCTGGATTCAGGTTCAAGTACTGTCACTTACCAGCCTGTGTGGCCCGGGGCAAGTCATTTTATTTCCATCCTATTTATTAAGGATAATAATACTTATGCTTCTCATCTAATATCAATAGCTAGCACGAATGGGTCACTTTAAGGTCAGCTCACTGGATACTCACAAGCTGTGAGGCAGATGCAATTAGTGCCTTCATTTTACAAACAAGGAAACTGAGGCCGAGAGAGATCAGATGACTTGATCTTCATGACAGTCCTGTGAGATGGGCACTGTTATTATCTGTGTTTCACAGATGGGGAAACTGTGCCTGTCAGAGAGTCACATCTGAGGCATAATGCAAACCCTTGTCTTCCTGGCTCCACGTCCCCTGCACCCCGCTGCCTACCGTACAGAACTAATGTTCAGATCAAATGAGATTCTGTTTGTAACCCATAAAGAAACATAAGCCATGACAATTATGCTCCGAGTTTCAGTGGGCCTTATCACTCTTTGAGTCCTGGACTCTCTTCAGGTTAATCTAGGAAGGAAGCAGGGAGGGAGGGAAGAAGGAGGAAAAGAAGGGTGGAGAAAAGGAAGAAAGGAAGGAGGGAGGGAGGAGGAAGGAGGAAAGAAGGAAGAAGAAGGGAAGGAAGGAAGGAAGGAAGCCTGCATTTTTGAAGCTCCTACTAGGTGCCAATCATTATGCTAAGTGCTTAGCAAATATCATGCATTTGATCCTCCCAGCAACCCTGTGAGTTCAATACTATTATCTCTGTTTTATGGTTGAGAAAACCAAGGCTGACAGAAGCTGAGTGACTTGCCCAGGGTCTCTCAGACTAAAAGATGTCCCCACTTCCCCATCTCTCTGTGTTTGGTGCTGCTGTTCCCTGGTTATTGCAGTTAACACTACAAGTCCTAAGTGTTGGAGCACTGGAGGGAGGGGCCTGACACCTGGGGAGATGCAGTGACTGGCATCTTGGAGGTCACACTTCCTACAAGGTGTAGCAGGATTGGGATTTGAGCCCAGCTCCTTTGACTCCAAACTTTGGGCGCCATGTTGTCCTTAGGTCTGTACAGTGAGTGTGCGGCATAATAAGCACATTAGCATAGAAGCTCTCAGAGGAATTAACTCCAGAAGACCCTAACGTATTGCTACTGCCAAATGTTTAACCAAAATTAATTTGTCTTTTACGTTCTTGCTCACATGTTTGGGCTCATCTTTATGTAAAATAATGTAGGCTCCCCATAGCTTGTTATGTACTGAGTTTCTTAGAATCGATTCAGCAAACATTTTATTAAGTATCTACTATGTCCTGAGCACTGCGCTAAACTCTGGAGATGGAGGAGGGTGATTTAAAACTTAGGTAAAATCCAGCTTTGGTTCTCTGGGAGTTTACTAGTCTGGTAGGTTAGATAAAAGGTAGTGTTATTTTAATGGGCATAATTAACATAAAAATGAATAAACTCCCAGTATTTCTTATCTTTACCATTAAAATCTAATGCCCATCCTAATTCACATTTGCTTTATTGTCTATTATTATCTTATAGAATTATTGTCTTTGGAATGAACCCAAATAATTCTTCCCTTCCTTTACAATTTTGAATTAACTGTTTCTCTCTGGGAGCCTTTGATGATGAATTAAAATGTTTTCTTTCTACTTTATTCCCTTCAGTTCTTTCATCATTCCTCTTGCTTTAAGATGAGGAAGTTTGAAGATAACGTCAAAATGGGTACATGATTTAGGCATAAAGGGTAATACCATAAACAAATTAGGAGAGCAAGGGATGGTTTACCCGTCAGATCTATGGGGAAGGGAATAATTTATGTCTAAACAAGAGATAGAGAACATTATGAAATGCAAAATGGATAATTTTGATTACATTAAATTTTACAAGTTTTTACTCAAATAAAACCAGTACAACCAAGATTAGAAGGAAAACAGAAAGATGGGAAACAAATTTTACAACTAGTGTCTTTGATAAAGGTCTCATTTCTCAAATATATAGAGAACGGAATCAAATTTATAAGAATACAAGTCATTCCCAAATTGATGAAAGGTCAAAGGATATGAACAGGCAGTGTTCAGATGAAGAAGCTAAAGCTAACTATAGTCATATGAAAAAATGCTCTAAATTACCATTGATTAGAAAAATGCAAATTAAAACAGCTCTGAGGTACTACCTCACACCTATCAGATTGGCTAACATGACAGAAAAGGAAAATGATAAATGTTGGAGAAGATGTGGGAAAATTGGAACACCAATGCATTGTTGGTGGAGTTGTGAACTGATCGAACCATTCAGAGAGCAATTTGAAACTACGTCCAAAGAGAAAACAATACATATTCTTTGATCTAGCAATACCACTACAAGGTCTGTATCCCAAAGACATCATAAAAAAAAAAGGACCTACATGTATAAAAATATTTATAGCGGCTCTTTTTGTGGAGGCCAAGAATTAGAAATTGAATGTCCATCAACTGGGAATGGCTGAACAAGTTGTGGTATGTGAATGTAATGGAATTACTATTGTGCTGTAAGAAATGAGCAGATGAACTCCATAACAACCTGGAGAGATGATGCTGAGGAGAGCAGACCCAGGAGAACATTTTACACAGTAGCAGCAATATTGTGCGATGATCAACTATGATAAACTTAGCTCTTCTCAGCAATACAATGATCCAAAACAATTCTAAAAGACTCATAATGGAAAACACTATCCACATCCAGAGAAAGAATGATGGAGTCTGAATGCAGATCAAAGCAGACTATTTTCATTTTAGTTTTTGTGGCTTTTCCCTCTTGTTCTGTTTCTTCTTTCATAAAAAAAATAATGTGAAAATATGTTTACATGATTGCACAGGAATAATTTATAGCAGACTGCTTGCTGTCTTAGAGGATGGGAAGGAGGGAGAGAAGGAGAAAAAATGTGAAACTCAAAATCTTATAAAAAATGAAAGTTGAAAATTATCTTTACATATAATTGGAAAAAATACTATTTACCAAAAGAAAGATGAGGTTGTACTAAAAATTATCTCTAAGGTGCCTTTATGCTCTAGTGTTCCCAGGTTCCTTGATTCTAAGATGTTTTAGAAGGAGAGCAGGGTTCCAGCTCTGGTCTTGCCATAATCAGAAAAAGAAGACAAAAGGAAACCAGAAACACAGACCCACCCCAAGCCACAGTTCTGCAAGATTGGAAAAGTAGCTCAAAACTGCCCTTTGGATTTTGGACCCCTGTTCTGTTTCCCTGTAAATTCCTAATTCAGAACATTGTCCCAGGTCTCACTTGGCACATCAGCTCAGCTTTTCCAGAACCATTTCCTTCGTGATTTATTTTTAATCACTTGCCAGGAGGTATAACTTGCCATAAGAAAACAGGTGCAAAATTCTCAAGTTGCACCTGCTTTACTTATTTCCTTACCTCCCTTGCTAGGAATTCATTTGGATGTCTCTACTTTCAGAAAAAAGGCTTGTGACTTGTCACCATGCTCAGAAAGAAGGCTGTGGTACCACAAGGTCTGCTGCTTTCCATAGTCAGTGGGACTGCTTCCTGTAATTGGTGGAGGCAGATGGCCACATTGAGGATATCGTCTAAATAATGTGATGGAACCCATGTCCTAGAATATGAACATGCATTGTGCTCCCCTGCTAACTCTAAAAATGTAAGAAAGGGATGGAAAATATGGGGTTTTTAACAAGTCTGTGTAATAACAGCTTAAAAAAAAAGATTGAGAAGTACTTTTCTGGCTTTGGGCTCCATTCTCTATCCCCAAAGACACAAAAGTTCACATTGCTCCCCAGAACACCCATCCAATGACTAGATTTAGAACTAGAAAGAATCTCAGAAATTCTCTAATATGATCCCCTCCAGAGACTGCCCAAGATTACAAGCCAACCAAACAGCAAAGTAACGATTCAAACCCAAGCCTTCTGTACCAAATTCAGTGCTCTGTTCTCTATATCACAACAGTCATGATCTTTACCTTCTTTAATCAATTAATCAATCAACCTATTTATTAAGCACCTGCAAATGAAACAATCCTTGCCCTCAAGGAACTTATATTCATTCTATAGTGACAGAATTGCAAGTCCTTGATGTCCCAACTAGATGAAGCTTCATCTGGCAATTCCTTTGGAGATAAAAATGCCCCACAAATTGAAAGCCACCAAAATAGCACACCAATTTTAGACAGAATAAAATTAACTTTATGCAGCTCCCTAATAAAGATATGGCCTTAGACTGACTCCTTGATTAATTTGTGGTTAATCTAGAAGATGATGACTGGTAGTCCAAAGGCACACTTTGTAGGTTCTCACTGAATAATTTTAACCATGGAATCTCAATGTTGGAAAGGACATCAGGGTCCATTTGCTTCATCTCAGACAAGCATCCCTTCTATAAAATACTTATGTGGTCATCTAGACATTGCTTAAAGTGAGAGAGAACCCACTAACCTTTTATGGTTGCCCATTTTAGATCATTCAAATTGTTTTTCTTTACATTAAGCTTAAAGTTGCCCACATTGTAATTTCTAGGCATTGTTCCAATTCTACCCTTCAAGACCAAGTAGAACAAGTCTGATCTCTTTCCAGTGTGAAAGTCCTTCAAATACTTGAAGAGAGTTCTCATGTTCATCCTGAGCCTTTTCTTCTCTGACTTAAATATCTCCGGTTTCATCAAATGATACCCATGTGACAAGATGTCAAAGATCATCACTACTTTGTTTACTCTTCTCTGGATGGTCTCCAGAGTTTTCCAATGTCCTTTCCAAAACAAGAGCAAGTGAAGACGTCCCCCAGCGGAATGGTCAATGAGAACAATCTGTTCCAAAGGCCATGAAGGAGACTGAAGCAGGAGCTGTGGCATGCTTAGAGCTTGGTCAGACACTGAAAGCAGCAGCATCATCCACTGTATCCAGAGTTGTTGCCAGTCATTCTGACTTTTTTACCACTGGACTTTTGTGTCTCTGGAAGAGAGTGAAACTGATGCAAATTAGGTCCTCACCCTGTAATGTCATTGATCCTCTTTGAAAATGAAGGGCCTGCTTCTCACCATGTATAGCAACCTCTCTCCAGAGCCTGCTTCTCCTTGGGTATATAGCAGCATTTCTATTGGACCTGCTTCTCAGTGGGGATGGGGATCTCTCCCTTGCAAGGCCTTCGGTTGGATAGGGTGTAGTGGCTAGACCCTGCCCTAACATGGGCAAAATGACAGCTCTTTAGTCATAGCTACAACATTAAACTAAAAAAAAGACAGGCAGAGTACCCCCAGGCTAAGAATAGGTGATTTCTTTTGACTTTTGTCTAGGTCTGAGATCAAAGCCTTCAATCACAGATAACTAGGTTCATAGATCAGATTTAGAGATAAAAGGCACCTCAGAATTCAGTCTAGCCCTTCCATTTTATAGGTTAGGAAATTGAGGACCAATGAAGTGAAAAGTAATATAAGCTTTAAGAATCAGAGGTGGGATTTGACCCCACTCCACCACCTGGCCTCTTGAACCTTATCTGTCTTCTCTTAAATATACACCTCCAAGAACCTCGAGGTCTTAACTGCAAATTAATTTGAGCCAGGAAAAATGGTAAACCAGAGAGGCAAGGTCAGTGTTCTTCACATTCCAGCCTTTTTTATGCGTATTTGTCAGCAGCAAAGCTATTTTATTTTAGTCCACATAAATCTTCAGCCTCTATACAGCAGTATCAGTACAAGGATAAAATCAGTACAACAGCCATATTAATTTAATGCTGGAAACCAGGTAAAAGTGATTTGCTAAAATTGCCTGGAAGCAATTCCTTTATATATCATCTAAATTCTTCAACATTACTCTTACTGGATGTAAGATGCCTTTACTCTTGACTTCAACCATATTTGCATTGAATTCTGAGTCTCCTTCCATTCATTTTGGATTCTGGGAATCATCTGCCCTTTTTTTCTGATTGAATTGTCACCAGCCTTTTCATACCTCTCCCACCCCTCCCAAATGGTTCCTGGAGTGAAAGAATAACAGAAAAGTTTCTGATGATCCTAGCCCAGGAGAGGGATTTTCCCCTTCAGTTTCATCTGGGAGCAGATATCAAGGGATGCTTCCTGCACATCATGGGATTCTTTTTTTCTTGTTTATTTTCCCTCTCCCTTCCTATATAGCCTTCCCTTTCAGATTTTCAGGTGAGATCCAGGAGCAGTTGTCAGTGACTTGAGGACCACTTGGAAGTGTTTGTTCTGATTTCTTTTTCACTTTTCGTACAATAAACTATGTGATCATAGAATAACCCCCATCTCTGAACCTAGGAATTCAGTGGGAAGTGAATTGAGAGAGGGGAATCCTCAGTAAGACTGGAGGCTTTGACCTAGGTGCAGATAGTAGATTTCATTTTTAAAACATTTTATGTAATATTTCATTCCTCAAGTTAAAATCCAAGCCTGTCCAGCAATGGGTTAACCAAAACTACTTTCTGCATGGGCTTGTTGGTCAAGGAAGAAAGAAGGAAACAAGCGTTTATGAAGTGTTTACTATGCATCTGGGTACTGTGTTAACCCCTAGAGATACAGATACAAAACAAAAAGAAAGCCTTGCCCTCAAGGAGCTTCCATTTTGTTGAGCACAGTGCCTGACACATAATAGCGTAATAAATGTTTATTTGTTGGATTATTATTATTATTGGATTATTGATTACATTCCAAAGGAGGACAAGAACAGGAGTTTAAAAGGGAGCTGGAAAGGTGAAGGGATAGAGAAAAGGGGTGAAGATTTCCCAGATGACATAATTCTCGTTTTATTTTGTTTTTACTTTTTGGAGGGGGAAGGCAGGGTAATTAGGATTAAGTGACTTATCCAAGGTCACACAGCTAGTAAGTATTAAGTGTCTGAGGCTGGATTTGAACTCAGGTCCTCCTGACTCCAGGGCCAGTACTCTATTCACTGCACCACCTAGCTACCCCCAGATGGCATAATTCTGAAGGGCATAAAGTCAAGAATGAGGCTGGGCAGGGAAGAATGGCAGAGCAGTCTGGACCCCTCCACAAAGGGGAGGCTCTGGGAGAGAGGAAGGGGCATGCCTCAAAGAGGGATGTTTCCTGGTGACTAGGTGGTAAGGGTGGTAAGGCTCTTCCAGGGCGAGGAGGCCCCAGGGTGCCCAGGGAAGCTCCAGGATGGAGAAGCAGGTTTTGAAGTCTGAGCTGGGCAATTTGCAGGCTGAGTGTCTTCTGGTGGACATCGGGGGTACTGCAGCCAGGAGATGCATCTCTCAGGGACTCCTTGACATGGCTGAACTGGTGGCTCAAGTAGAGTGACATCTGCTGGGAAAGTCAGGTATTGCACTCTCTTTTTGGCTATTCAATACAATGATACTGTCTTTCATAGGTTTAGGAAAGGCTATGATTTAGAAATGACCGAAGACTGATACCATGTTGCTTAGTGTTTTTGTGTTTAAACATAGAAAATTGGGTCTGCCGATCTTGGATAATGGAAAAATTAAGTGCATTGCAAATAGGACAAACAACATGGGCAAAAACTATCTGGCTGTTAACTGAGGGAAACAGGAGATCTGCTCTTACTTATTCCCGTATCATTTCTTTTCTTTCAACTGGTTGAAGTCTTCTCTTTTTGGGTAGCAGTTCCACCCATTTATTCCCCAAATAAAAATAATTTCACCTCAGTGAATCTTTATTCATTCAAAGTGATGCAACTTAATGAATTTGAGAGTATTGTTCACCTTGTTGTCTTTTTAAATTTCTCTTGTCACCAGCATTCTCTCTCAGTCTGCCTTCCTTCTCTTCATAGGGTCCTGTACCTATCTGGCTTCGCTATTTGCCGGGTTGTGATGGCTCTTGCAGCTCTCAGAATGACCCTGGAATTTCATTTGCCCAATAGCAGGATCATCTCTCCTAGTTGGTTTGGCTTTCCCTGTGCTCACTCTACCCAGAAGCTGTCTTCTTTCTACTACTCTTGCTTCCCTGACTTTTGTCCCACAGAGGAGAAGCTTCTCAAATCCTGTTGGAGATAGGACCTTCGGAAATGATTTTGACATTTGTTTATTATTGTTATCTCTCTTTGGGTCTTATCCTTCTACTAGACTAATTCATTTTCTGCCTATTTCTTTCTGGTTGATTTGATCCCTGAACCCTGATTTTTGTTATTAGATCCTGCTTCTGTCTGAGCTCTTGTTCTCAGCTTATCTCTTCAGGGGTAAGGAAGCTGTGGCCTTGAGGTCACACGTGGCCTTCTAGGTCCTTGGGTGTGGCCTTTTGACCAAGTCTAAGTTTTACAGAATAAAGCCTTTTGTTAAGGGGATTTGTTCTGTGAAGTTTGGATTCAGTCAAAAGGACTTGAGGACCTAGAGGGCCACATGTGGCCTTGAAGCTGTAAGTTCACCACCCCTGTGTTAGATACTGACCTGTACTTGCTGACCTTCCTTCTGGCAGTGCCCATCACGTATCTTGGCACTCTAGATACCTCCCTTGGTCCCTCTATGGAAGCTCTGAACTTTGCTTGTATCTTCCAGTATGGCCTGACCCAGATTCTACCTAAGGAGTTACTGTAGCTACAAGTTTCTTTATCTCCTTCCTTTATAAACTGACCTTCATCCTATAAACTTGAAAGGATTCCTGGGTAAATTCCAGAGTAGCCCAATTTATGAGCAAATTAAACATCTGCTCAGCCCTAGCCACTGTGCTAAATTCTGGAGTTTCAAGTACAAAGAATGAAGCAATCCCTTTCCTCAAGGATCTTAACATACCATTGGGGATGATTTGTTAAGCACTTAGAAAGGAAGGAGTGGATCACAAAAAAACCAGCGTGAGTTCATTAAGAACAACTCATACCAAATTAACCTCATTCCCTTTTTTGACAGCATTTCAAATCCATGAAAATAGTTTATCTGTATCTCGTTAAGGCATTAAAAAAAAGCACTCTTGTAATATCTTTGTGGAAAGAGGGAGGGCTGTGGACTATGTAAGGCAGCTAGTTACCCAGGATGGGGCAGTGGACCTGGAGTCAGGTAGACTTGAATTCAAATCCTCCCTCAACCACTCATTTGAGCTGCATAACCTTTGTAAGACATTTAATCACTGCCTCCCTCAGTTTCCTCATCTGTAAAATCAAATGAGAAAACATTTGTAAATCACTAAGCACAGTGTCTCATTCTATCACACTTAGGGTCCTGTCAATCCCATTCTCAGCAACATATTTGAGAAGAGGCATTGGTGAGTTGTAGTGGGTTCCAGGGATGGTGACTCATGATGGTGAGGGGGATGAAACGGTACCCTGCAAAGACTGAATGAAGGAACCAGGAATGTTTGGGTCTGTAGGATCATAGATTTAAGTCTGGAAGACACCTCTGAGGCCATGGAAACCAATCCCTTGATTTTATAGATAAGGAGAGTGAGGAACAGAGAAGTCAAATGTGGGCCCTGGTGTCAAAGGGATAGTGAGTATATGGGCTTAGAAGAAGGTCTTCTTGACTTCCAGTCCAAGGTGGGGCAGAATATAATAGTGTCTGAATGCTTGAAAGATTGACATGAAAGAAGAGGAGGCTGGACCTTACCTGGATAAGGACCATGCCACCTACTCTGTGGCATGGAACCATTTTTTTGGGGTGGGGGGGAGAGAATAGTACAATGGAAAGAGTGTCAGATTTGGGGTCATGGGGCCTGAGGACAAATTTTGGCTGTCATAGCTTGCATGGCCTTGAGCAGATCATTACAACCTAAGGCCTTAGCACTAGATGCTAGATGGGCTCTGAGGTCCTTTCCAAGGTCCAAACTTATAATCCTACAATATTAAACTTATTTTGCTTGATTTATAAGGGTAGGCCTAAGACCAGTAGACAGAGAAGTTAACAAGAGAGAGACTTTAGCTCAAAGTAAGGAAAAACTTCCTAACAGGTAGGGCTACGTGAAATTTGAATAGACTGTCTTGTCAGGTATTGAATTGCCTTTTACTGGATGTCTATAAGAGGAATATAGGAGCAGCAAGGTGGAGCAGTGGATAGAGTGCCAGGCCAGGAGTCAGGAGGACCAGAGTTCAAATCCAGGCTCAGATACTTACTAGCTGTGTGACCCTGGGCAAGTCACTTAACCCTGATTGCCCCACCCCCCAAAATTCGATGACTATTTGTTGGAGTATGATGTAGTTAGAATTCATGCTTTGGATATCCATTGGAGTAGATAAATCCTAAGGCCTACTTCAGTTCTGAGATCTCTAGCTGTTCTTTCCCACTGGCCTGGCAGCTCCTGAGGTCTTGTTCCTTCCTAGCTTGCCTTGTCCCACAGTGAAAAAGAAGCTCCCACATGGGAAGAGGAGTTGACTTTGCCTCAGTCTGCAGCTGAAGTGTGTCAATGAAGAGAAGGTGACAGAAACTGGCCGAGCAGCAGAACTGGCCTCCTTTCCAGGTGCCATTGGTAAGTAATGTAATTTTCAAAAGTTAGGCACGTGACTGGGAAGAGAGCGGAACAGCCTGTATGGCTTGGCCTTGGTCACTTGCGAAGCATATTAAGTTGTGTCTGCCTAACTCATGAAGTTCTGTACGGCGTGTTCCTTGTGCTCTCTCTCCTCCAAGTGATAAGTGTGATTCATGTTTTGACAAGCCATCTGCCAAATGTGGGAGCATGTACACTCTTTTTTTACTTTTATCATGTAATTTTGTTTTATTATTTTTAAAGTTTTCGAAATTCATTTTTAAATAAGCTTTAAATTTCGATTTCTTTCTCCCTCCTCCCCAAGACGGCAAGCAATCTGATCTAGGTTACACATATGCAATCATGTAATTGTTTCCACATTAGTTATGTTTACACTCCTCATCTTAAAGGCTATTGAGCTCTGTTCAACAGCCGCAGAGAGCTAGTGAGACAGGGAGGGTGGCAGTGATAGCGGGGAACGAAGGGGCGTCCTTCATTATGAAACCCTTTCCAAACCCTGCTAGGTAAAGAGAGACAGGAGTACATATGTCATGCTTTGAAATTCCACCTGAAACTTTCTGAGACTATCTGTACTTTGAAGTTTCTTACCCAGCCTAATCAGGGCATCTGTCAGGCTCACTTCAAAGGATTTGATTTCAGACTGAACCTTGGTGAGGGCTGACTTTTGTTTTATTTGTTTAAAAAAAAGTTATGTTCCTGAGCATCAGAACTTTCTTTTACCCTGACAGTCAAACTTTTGACTAAAGAAAAAAGACCAAATAGAAAGAACATGAACAGAAAGTGCTTTGGAAATATTAAATCTATTCAGAGCTGAGGATTCATTGCTCTGTCAGTTCAACCTGGCTTTAAGACTATAATTAATGGTTCCCAGGAGCTGCTCCTTCTTCACTCCAAGGCCTTCCCTTGGCTGGTCTCCCCTCTTCTTTTTTGGTCTTTACATCTTGATTTGAATATATTATAGCAATGCTGCATAACCTACTCACTTGGTTGAACCTCAGGGGTCAGATTCTGACTGGTGCTTGTAAATGAACATAATGACATCCCCAGACTGCTCTGCATCTTGATCTGACTTAGATCAGAGCCCCCTAAGTCAGCTTGGGCCTCCACAGCCTGAGTTCCTGCACCTTCACATGGTCATGTGGCTTTCCTGTGCACTGGGCTCCCCCTGGCATCCCTGAGCACAGCATACCCTGGAAGCTTGGTGCTGGTGGGCTCTTTATTCTGATGGAAGCAGGGTTGCTGCTGGAGTTCTAGTCCTTGGGGCCTATAACTGCTAACGCACATTGGAAGTTACTGCCTGAGTATGAGAGAGAAAGAACCAGAACCAGAGCCAGAAAGAAAGCCAGAGATGGAGCAAGAAAATGAGAGATGGGAGAGAGACAGAGACATAGAGAGATAGCAGTAGAGCAAAACTGAGAGAGAGAGAGATTGAGATTGTTTGGTTCCTATTTATTAAAAAATCAAAGCTAAATGATTTGTGCAAGACTAGTTCAATTCAATAAACATTTATTAAACACCCATTATGTGTTAGAAGCTAGAGCAGCAAAAATGAAAACCCCATAGTCCCTTCCCTCAAAGAGTTTACCAGTAAGTGTTGATAAATTGCCAACACAAATGCCAGTTATAGTATGACAAGCACATAGGAGAGATAAAACAGTGGCCTGAGATGTTTAAGGAGGCAGTCACCTCTCAGGGATGGGAGGTGGGGAGGACTTGGTGTTAGAGGAGGCTAAGACCACACAGAAAACTACTGGCAACAATCTCAGATTGTCTAATCCAAAATCCCCATTTGGGGTATGGTGACTAAACTCTACTGTCTCTCAGTAGAAAGAACACATGTGGGTTGAATAGGATTTGTAGGGGCTTGGGGAGGGGGGAGGCGTGAGAGCAGATACTGTACCAGAAGCCCCAAGAACTTCAACTTTCTTTGCTAATTAGTGAGTGACAGGAATACCCCCTCCCCCAGGACAAAACAAAGAAGCCTCAGGATATTCTCTTTACCTTTCTTCAACTGTTCCTGATTTGCTTAAGTGCACTTTGCTGTGTGTGTGTGTGTGTGTGTGTGTGTGTGTGTGTGTGTGTGTGTGGATATATGTACCTATGTGGAGGCAGCAGTGGGTTGCTGAGAGGCACAGATGGGTTTAAGCCAACCAGGAGCACCAGGCAGAGTTGATGATGGTTTGAATAAGCCCCAGGAGTCTTAGGAGGCAGAAGAGTGGACAGCAGTGCCCTGGGCTGGCACACAAAGGCCTGAGACTCAACTTTTCTGCTTCGGCCCATAGAAGGATTGGAATCACATGCCCTGATGCCCACTTCCTATGAGTCTGGGAGCATTCTGTTCTTGCTCTATGAGGGTGGGGCTCAGGGCATTGTGTGGTATTCATGGAGATCTGGAGGAAGCCCCTAAGTCTGGTCTGTAGGTTGCAGAAATGGATTGGGGTCAGTCTTTAAGCAGTGATATTTGCTTTGGAAATGAGATGACAAAGTGACCTCAGGCTTAGCTCTGGGCATGGGCTTTTAGGTAGGTTTTCCTTTTCTCTAAGTCAGGGCATCTGACAGAGGGAGCTGATTGGTTCTAGGGGAAATCATTCAACAAATGTTTAGGCCTCTGCTATGTCTGAGGCACTGTGCTAGGGATGGGGGTGGTGGTTTGTAAAGAAGAAGACACAGTCCTTGCTCTTAGGGAGTCCATAACCTGGATCTACTCTTTTTTAGTTAACTTTTGGTTTTGTTGATGTAGGGAACTCCTGATGTGGAGATTCTTTCCCTTGATGGAGATAAACAATTTCTCTGTAACTTAGAGCCTTGAAGAGCTGACTGGCTGCTATGGAAGAGAAGGTGACTTTTTCAGGGTCACGCAGTTGGCTGGTATCCAAGGAAGACCTGGTAGCCAATGACTCCAAGGCCTTGTTTACCCGTTTCAGACTTCCAGAAAATTTGCAGGTCAAAGGAACAAGGAAGGAGACATTGAGTTGTATGGGCATGTCCTATTTGGAATCTCTTTGCATTTTATAGAACTTATTGCCCATGTTGCTGATTTGGTAATTATATTAATTGGTACAGTTGGTTCTTTCTTCCCTCTGTGATGTCCTCCCAACTTTCACTCACACTCATGGGTTGGGTTCCAAGAGGGTAGATGCTGCCTCAAATCCTAGGGGTAACCTTATGAATAACTCTACTAATATGATAGCTCATGAGCCCTTACTGGTGTGCATTCTATCAACAATCAACCAGATCAGTAACCAACCTCTGATAATTACTGTCTTAGTGACCCAGGCCAAGACATTTGGCCTCCTTGAGAAGCAATCTCCATGAGTAAAATAAGGGGGATGGACTAAATAGCCTTTTAGGCCCCTTCCAGGAATAAATCTAGGATCCTATGATCTAGAAGGCTTGGCGTTAACCCAAGTACAGGTTCTAAGGAGAAAGTAGCACTCTCCCTTTTGGTACTGGATAGGACTTCTGTCAGATTGCTAAGTGTAGTGATCAAGAGTGAACCTGAAGACTGGTCAAGAAAAATCAGAGGGATAGAAACAGAAGCCCTTGCTAGTCAGAGCTTTTCACCCATTGTGATAGCAGGAAGAAGAAACTGATTACTTGTTACAAAGGCAGATATTCGAGGCAGAGTCTGCATCTGATATACCATAAAACTGGGCTCCTATTCTGGGTGACAGAAGGGACGAGGTTGGTGAGGGGTTGCTTGGCATTAAGACTCAGGACAATACATCCTTTGACTCAACTAAACTCAGCAAAACATTTTTTAGCACCTATTGTATACCAGGCATTTTGCTAGGCACTTTTAACACATAGACAAAAACTAAACAGTCTTTACCTTCAGGAAATGTATACTCCATGGGAGGGGATTGAGGGGGGGCAGTGAGGGTGACAATATGTACTGAGAGAACTAAACACAAAGTATACATAGATTGTCTAGCATATAAAACATGGCCCATGAGTGGTGTGGAGAGATGTATTCTGGGGTCTGGCCTACTTCTGCACAAAGTAGGGGGAGTGCCATCTGGCCCCTGCCAGCCACCTTGATAGGCAGGGAAGGTGGGATTCAGGGCTGCAGGCAGTGGGGAATCTTTCTTAGCTGCAGGAGATTCAGGACAGAATTCTATCTATCCACCACACTTCAAATACCTCTAGGGGTACATGATTCTGAGGGATTCAGAACAAAAGCTGATTCCCTGATTGCTCTCTAGGCCTATGGTAGCTCTTAGCTAGCATTCATCAGTTTACCCCCTTCTAAACAAATGTTGACTACACAAAAGACCATCAAGAGTTATCTAGTAGACCTCTCTATCAAAGAAAACAGCAAAAAGAAGCCAGAGGAGTTCTATAGATTAGATTACACCAGAGAAAATGGGCTCCTTAGCTGGAAGCTGGATGGGATCTCAGCCCAGTCCTGGAGTGAGGTTGATCTCACCCTGGGGGGCACCAGGTTCAGTAGTCTCGAGGCTATAGCCTCTGAAGGTTAAGGGACAAGACAGGCTCTCCAAGGCTCCAGTACCTTCCCTCTCTTGATCTGTCTCTTGAGAGTCCCTCTGGAAATATTCCAGCAATCTGAAGTCTCTTTTCTGCTCTCATAGAGGCACCGCTAAGTATGTTCTCAGCTTTCAGGAGTCATGCCTCTTGACATGTCTCTACATAGTGCACAGGGCTGTCCCTCAGGAAGATTGCCTCAGAGCTTGGGCAGAAGTCAAGTCACATTCATATAATGGGAGCACTTTCTGAGGAAGCTGATGCATAGAGAGATTAAATAATTCAGAATCGTAGGTCTAGAAATGGAAAGGCCTTCAAAAGCTGTGGTGCTCATCACCCTCAGCTTACAGATGAGGAGCCTGTCACACACAGTAAGTGAAAGAGTAGGATGTGAACCCAGGCTCTTTAGCCCCAAATCCAATGTTCCTGCCATGGCACTACCATGTTGTTCTAGGACTGGAAGTCACCTCAGAGGTTATCAAGTTTAATCTTTCTTTTTACAGATAAAGGATGTGAAGCCACTTATCCAAGGTCACAAAGTATTACCAATAGGACCACCTTGATTGTCACATAAGAGAAAATAGTTGGGGGGCGGGAGAGGAGGAAAGGAATGAGTTTTAAAAGCAACACAGGATTTTTCTAGCATCAAGCCATGAAAAGTTTTAGTACATTAGTCTGAATAACTTGTAGGCCTGGGAGGAAAAGGGAATTATATGGTAGTAGTGAAATGAGCCCATATTTTATGGGTAATGGGGCAGCACCTTCACCTTTTCTTTGTATTTTATATCTCCCTTATTGTCTTCAGCTGGTGATGGATGGACCATAGATTAAAGTGCTATTATTTCAGGGAACTGAAGTATAGCTGTATAATGAAATTGAAAAATAAGACTTTCAGCACCATGCATGTCATCTGCAGCAAACTACACTGACAGAATATTTTGCCCAATTTTTTTTCTTAAGAGGAGAAAAATGTTGGTTTATTAGGAGTAGGAGAAAAAGTATTGAAAGACAAGACGTGGCTGGAACCTGACCTATCTTTGGCCAACTGAGACTTCTTGATTATGGAGAATTTTCCAAAACCAAATTTTGGGCAAAAAAAGGTAAAACTAGGATCACAGAAATGTCCTAATTAATTTCTGATGTCCACTACCTTATGGCTGGGTTTCTTCTATTGTGCTATGCAGACATGGAGGTATTGTGTCTCCTGCTCAAGTAGAAGTGACAGGAAATCTCCCTTCATCCCAGCATATCAGATGTTCAACATTGGGCTGGAAGGTTTGCTCAGTTCTCCCTTCAGAGAACTGCTTAGCTCAGGAGCATGTAATTTCCCCCTCCATATGATCAGAAATCCTTAGGTGTATGGGTCACAAGAATTTTTTTGTAATGGCCAATCGATCCAATCTTTGGCAGCATTAGGATTTTAGCCAGCAGGTTTTTAGGTCCTACTGGTTTACTAGTTCATGTATGCTAACTAAATAGGCAATTTTCTTTGCTAAAGATCTCAGGCAGGCTAACCCAACGGTCAGGTGGGCTGCATTTTTCCCACTAGCCAAGAACCAGATTCCAAGGTTACCTGTTGTATTCTCAGGTCTCAAACTGAGAAAAAGGTTGTTTCTATATTCTGATCATTCAAATGTGGAACATAAATTTGAATGGGGGCGCTATAGAAGAATACAGTATAGTTGCTTAGGACTCTTGGCTGATCATTTTAGTCAGATGGAGAGGATGCTACAAATAAAAAATATTCTTATCTTTGGTCATTAAAAGAAGTGATAAGGACTGATCTGTGCCTTCATTTGTCTGGTGAATTCTCAGCTGAGGAAACTCCCACTATTAACTCAGGTCAGCACCTCCTCTACAACTTCTTGCCTAGACAAGTGGTGACATTTGCCCAGGATCGCACAAATACTGTCTGAGGTAGACCTTGAACTCTGCTCTTCCTGGCTTTGAGGCTAACTATGTGTCCAATAAGCCGTGCTGCCATTTAAATAAAATATTGCCAACTTCTTACTTCCCTTTTATTGAATAGAATCTTAGTGTTGGAAGGGACCTCCAAGGTCATCTAGACTAGCTTGTGCCTATACATGGAAGCCCTCTCCAATAGCCCCAAGAAATGGTCATCCAGTCTTCATTTGAAGATGTCAAGAGAAGAGTGCCACCACCTGAGGTGACTCCGTGCTCTTCTGGACAATCCTTAGGACAACTTTCCCAACATCATCAAGCCTAAATCTATTTTCCCACAGGTTCCTAGTTCTGCCCAATAAGGATCAGTCTTATCCTTGGACCCCACAAAAAACAGCCCTTCACATATTTGAAACCTGATATCTTGGCACCCCTTAGATCTCTCTTGTTGTGCTCAGTTGTGCTTGTTGGCCCCAGGGAAAAGGATAGGGTCAAGACCTCTGATTTCACTACTGTAAGGAATGCCTGGCAAGGAATTAATTTTACCAAAAAAGGTTGGCACTTTCTCTGCAACTTACCATCCTAGAGAGTTGTTCAGAGCACTGAGAAGTGATCTGATGGGCAATATGTATCAGAGTCAGAACTTGAACCTAGAACTTCCCAGTTCAAATCCACTACTCCTTATTCCTCAGGGACTTGGTTGGTTTGGGGTGGTTGTCATTAGACTCCTCTGTTTCAATACTGGGTCACTTTGTATTTTTATTGGACACAGGCGGCCGATCTAGCTTTTCTCTGCCTGTTTTATTTTCCCAGGACAGCTCAGAATAGCTGTGATTTACTCCTCTTCTCTTAGTTTCTCATATCTCTCGGGTCCAGAGGGCCAGCAGCCAACCTCTTGCTCTGTTGTCTCAAAACAATTTTCCTTATCATACCACAGGAGCTCAAGTCCCCTCTTCTCTGCGCTCTTTGGATTCTATCTTAAATATTGGGTTTTTTTTCCCAGTTGTGTGATTTTAAAAAAGAAATTTACTTGTTGCTTGTATGCAGGTACATTTTAATATGGATATACTTTTCCAATGTCAATTAGTGATTTATGAATAGAGAAAATAAATTATATAGCCCTGCATCATATTTGTGTACCTAGGTAGTTAAGACATTGCAACAACAGCCTTTCCTGTTGGCATAAAGGTGGAAGCTTGGGTTTGGCACATTGTTGTTTCATATTTAATACTAGAAAGACCAGGAATGACAACTGTGTCAAGAATATTTTAATAATTAAAAAATAAAATTAAATACTTTTACTAAAATTTCACCTATTGGTGAAAATGTGCTTTAAATACAAATAATTATGACCAGATATAATTATACTTTGAAATAAAAAAATTTCCATCCTACTATTTCTAGTATATGAAAAAGTACTAAGTCAAATTGATGTAACTTAGTCCCTTGAGGTGTTCTTAAATTCTGGTCCTTCTTTACATGGAAGGAAGATGAACAAGAGATTTTGTATGACTTATTTTAACTCATCATTCCTGTTGAAAAAGAGACTAAGTTGCATGTCATACTGCTGGTGGAATATCAGATGTTGGAAGCCCTATGCCAATAATTGAGGCAGCTAGGTGGCACAGTGGATAGGATACCCATCCTGGGGTCAGGAAGACCTGAGTTCACATTCAGCCTCAGACACTTCCTAGCTGTGTGACTCTGGGCAAGTCATTTAACTCTGTTTACCTTAGTTTCCTTATCTGGAAAAGTGATCTGGAAAAGGAAATGGCAAGCCACTCCAGTATCTTTGCCAAGAAAACCTCAAATGGGAGCATGAAGAGTCAGACACAAATGAAAAATGATTGAATGCAGGCAATCCATCCCAGGTAAGTGGGTGATCAGTTAATGGAGAAGCAGCATTGCCAATAGATTTTGAAATGCCAGTCCATTAGCAAATTTCATGCTCCATGATGTATGAAGCATAGAGCACTGTTGCAGCCTGGAAGCAACTGTCCTGTGGTTGGAAGAAGGAAAAAAGTATAATAAGGTCCCTCACAATCTGTCTATAATTCACCTCACCAGGCTTTTCTCCCCATTAATTCCTTTCACTCCATATTCCAGCCAAATTCCCTGAATATAACATCCCATCTCTAGGCTTGACCAACTCACCCAGGCCAACTCTCCTCCCCTCAGTGCACCTTATAAGTACCTTATACACACCTTTCCTGGCCCCTCCCTTCTGCCTTCAAAAGCCTTGTCTTCCTTCAAGGCTCCTCCTCAGTTTTTTGACCTATCCCTCCTCAAATGACTTTGTGTTTATTTAGCTGTTCACATGTCATAGGGCTCCTATAAAAGTGTACACACACACACACACACACACACACACACACACACACACATACACACACACACACTCTTTTAAGAATATAAATTTCTGGGGTGACTGGGTGGCGCAGTGAATGGAGCATTGGCCCTGGAGTTGAGAGGACCTGAGTTCGGATCTGTCCTCAGACACTTAACACAAAAACTAGCCCTGTGTCCTTGGGTAAATCACTTAACCCCAACTGCCCTCCAATAATAATAATAATTTTTAAAAAGGATGTAAGTTTCTCGCTTGGTTTTTGACATAGTTGAAAAGTAGGTGGACTTGGGGTCAAGAAGGCTTGGGTTAAAATCCTGGCTCAGACACTTAAGTCAGGTCACAACTGGGTGACCCTAGACAAGACACTTCACTTTTCTCAGCCCTAGTTCCATTATGTGTGAAATGAAGAAAATGAGAAGACAGCACTCATTTCACAGGCTGTTGTGAAGATCAAATGAGATAATAAAGGCAAAACTCTTTGCAAATCTTAAAATACGAATCAATAGTACTCTGCTCATAACACAGAGTTTTGTACATAGTAGGTACATAATAAGTATTTCTTGATGAAATTGAATAGTTGGTACAGTATGATTTCAGGAAGGGCTTATGGTCTGGTTGGGAGATAAATTCAACTCAGTAAATCAGAACATTGATTGTGTGTCTACCATGTACTCTGAGCTAAGTGTGTGGGAGGGATTGGAAGATGAATAATATATGATTGCCATTCTCAAGAGTCTTACTGTCTACTAAAGGAGACAATACAGATGCATAAGTAACTATAATACAATCAAAATAACAGTGCATCAGAGAGTTCCAGTCAAAGTATTGACTATTGTTCCTCACGGATCTGAGGAGGAATGAATTTATGAAAAAGCAAATATTATGTTCTATGTATTAAGCTTTGGGGATAATTTTTACAAAAAAAGAGATCGCCCTTGCTTTCATGGAGCTCACTCTCTAATTAGATATAGAGGATGTAAGGGGTATGGGATGAACTGATTTTGTTTTGCCCAAGTAAGTTATGTTTTCCACATTAATCTTTATAGATGTAGCTTACAGAGAGGCAAGAATAGATATCTCTAGAATCTCCTCCTCCCATTGAGGAGGTGGAAGGAGAAGAAAAGAAGGAAGAAAGAGAGAGATAAAGAAAGAAAAAGAAAAAAGAAAGGGAAAGAAAGAAGAGGAAAGAGAGAGAGAGAGAGAGAGAGAGAGAGAGAGAGAGAGAGAGAGAGAGAGCGCAAGCATTACCTAAAGGACAGAATCAATTATGGGCAAACCAAACAGGTTTAGAATTGATGCCACAGGTCTAAGGAAAATTAGGCATACTGATGAAGGGCAGTCCAGAGAATGGTCTCCAAAGGGCAGTCCTTTGAGGGGTCTCTCTTGAGAAAGATTACTTCCTTGTGTCTACTTTATAGTCATATAGTCATTTGTCCCAAATATCCTATAAAGCCATTCATGACACTGATCATCCTAAGCTTATCCATAAAACAAAAGGGCTATTCTGCCATCGTTAGTAGATAGGTGCCCACCCTGATAAATACAGTTTAGGAAAAAGAAGAATATATATATGGATAAGGACTAATGAGCCAGTGGTTATGAGTTGCACAGAGCACATTGGTTAATGATGCTATAGTGGACATCAGAAAACACAGTATTGGAAAGTTATTGGTAATGATCTATTCCCTTTAGTTGGCATACCCAACATCAGCTGGTTATCACCAATGTGATTACACAAGAGGAAAAAAGACATCAAGAATCCAAAAGATTGCTTCACTACCCACATACTACTCAGAAGATAAATTTGGAGTTTGAAAGAGCAGTTGGGGTACAGCTAGGTGGTGCAGTGGATAGAGCACCAGCCCTGCAGTTAGGAGGACCAGAGTTCAAATCCAGTCACAGACACTTAATAGGTGTGTGACCCTGGGCAAGTCACTTAACCCCTATTACCTCCCTCCCCCCCGCCCCTCCAAAAAAAAGAAAAGAAAAGGCAAGGGACATATCACAACCATAGGATCACAGATGTGGGACTGAAAGGAAACTTGGAAGCAATCTAATCTACCCTTTTTACAGATGAGGAACATTATGTTGAGAGGGGATGAGTGATTTGTCTAAGGCCATACAACTAGTATACATCAGAGGCAGTATTCGAACCTAAATCCTCTTGTCAATCAGTCAATAAACATTTATTAAGTGCATACCATGTGCTGGGCACTGTACTAAGTACTGGAGTTACAAAAAAGGGCAAAAGACAATCCCTGCCCTCGTGGAGCTTACAATCTAGTGGAGAGACAAGCAAACAACTATGTACAAACTACTTGCAGGTTAAATAGGAGAGGGTAGGACTTTATTTGGAACTTGAAACCAGGGAAATCGGTTGGCACAACAGAGGAGGGAGGACATTCCAGGCAAGGGGGACAGCTAGTGTTGAAAGATGGCATGTCCCTTTTTGTGGTTGCAAAGAATTGGAAACTAAAGGGGTGCCCATCAATTGGGGAATGGCTAAACAAGTTGTGGTATATGAATGTAATGGAATTTTATTGTGCTATAAGAAACGAGGAGGTGACGGATTTCATAATTACCTGGAGAGACTTATACAAACTGATGCTGAGCGAGAAGAGTAGAATCAGAAGAAATTTGTATACAATCACAGACATACCATATCTATGACGACCAACTATGACAGACTGGACTCTTTTCAGCAATGCAGTGATATAAGTTAATCCTGAATGACTCAAGAAAGTGAGAAATGCGCCATCCAGAGATATAACTATTAAGAACTGAGCCTGAATCCCGATGGAAGCAAACTAAACAATCTTCTCATTGTTTGGTTTTATTTCTTCCATACCATCTTTCATCCCACCTAGTACAATATGCCTTTGTAATTGGAATAATGTCTAATATGAATGCATTTGCAGACCCTATACTGTACTATATGCTGTCGTGAAGGGAGGGGGGAGGGAAGTAAAGGAAATTTGAAAATCAAGGAACTATGGAATTGAATCTTGTTAACTGAAACTAAACTAATAAATTAATTAAAAAAAAAAAGAAAGATGGCATGTCTTGTTTGCAGAAGAGTTGGGAGGCCAATGTCACTGCACTGAAGAGTAAGGTGAGAGAAGAACAGAAAGGTAGGAGGGGGCTAGGTTATAAATGGCTTTAAATGCCAAGCAGAACACTTTGTATTTGATCTTGAAGGTGATAGGGAGCCAGTGGAGTTTGCCGAGTAGGGGGATATAACATAGTTGGACCTGCATTTTGGTGAGTGCAGGGAGGATGAACTGGAGTGGGGAGAGATTTCAGGCAGGCAGGCCCACTGGTAGCTATTGCAATAGTTCAGGCATGAGGTGATGAGGGCCTGTGGTAGGAGGGGGAGTGTGCATTTTTGAGAGATGTCACACAGGTGAAATCAACAGGTCTTGACAACAGCAACTCATACAGGAGCGTAAGAAAGAGAGTTCGGAGTCCACGATGATGCCTTGGGACCGGGAGGAAGGTGATTCCTTCCACAGTAAGAGAAAAGATTGGGGTAGGGGAAATTTTAAGGAGATAGATAATGAGGTCTGTTTTAGACAGATTTTGAATTTAAGATGTCTACTGAACATCCAGTTCAAAATGCCTAAGAGACATTTGGAGATGCAAGATTGGAGGTCAGCAGAGGTATTGGAGTAGGAAAGGTAGATTTGAGAATCACCAGCATAAAGATGGAAATTGAATCCAGGGAGCTGATGAGATCACCCAGCGAAACAGTATAGAGGGAGAAGAGAAGAAGGCCCAGGACAGAACCCTGGGGTACACCTGTGGTTTTTGTTGTTGTTCAGTCATTTCAGTCATGTCTGATTCTGTGTGACCCCGTTTGGGGTTTTCTTGCCATAGAAATTGGAGTGGTTTGCCATTTCCTTCTCTAATCTACTTTACAGATTATGAAACTGAGGCAAACAGGGTGAAGTGACTTGCCCAGGGTCACCCCACAGCCAGGAAGTGTCTGAGGCCAGATTTGAACTCAGGTTTTCCTAACTCCAGGCTTGGTACTCTATCCACCCACCTGCCCCACCTACAGTTAGAAGTCCTTTCATTCCAAAGCCAGGGCTTTTGCCATTGTGCCACTTGGAAGGGACCTTAGAGGCCATTTAGCCCAACCCTTTTGTATTTCAGATGACAAAATACAACCCGAGAGAAATTAAGTGATTTGCCTAAAGTCGCACAGAGTAAATGGCAGAATTGGGACGCAATCCCAGGTTACTGAGACCTAGATTTAGAACTAGGAGGGACCTTAGGGGCTATCTAACCAAGCTGCTAACTTTATAGGTGAAAAACCTGAGGTCCATAGTGGTGAAATACCTTGAAAGGCAGCATGGTGGCTAAGTAAAGGACTTCAGTTCAGGAAGGCATTTCCTAGCTCTGTGACCTTGGATGAGTTATTCAATCTCTCTCAGTCCTAGTTTCCCCATCCGTAAAATAAGGAATAATTCATCACAGGTTGTTGTGAGAATCAAATGAGATAACACATGGAAAGCATCTTGCAAACCCCAAAGAATTATATTAAGTGCTAGTTATTGTGGCGGTGTGGTTGTCATTCTTGTCTGTCATCTACAGAGCCAGGATTTGAATGCAGGTCCTCAGACTTAATCCAACACTCTTTTTTTTTTTTAATTAAACAAATGCTTTATTAACTTCTGGTTTATATCATTCATTTCCACCAGATTATGAGTTACATTTTTCCCCCATTTTTTCCCTACCCACCACCCCAGAATAGCAGTCCCACTAGATATCTCCTCATCCAATCTGCTCTCTCCCATATCTTCTCCCATACCCCCTTCGACTTTGCCATTAGGGCAAGGTGAATCTCTGAGCCCCACTGCCTGGACATCTTATGAAACATTTAATTTTAAAACTTTGATTTTCAGATCCATTCCCTTCCTCCCTTGTCACCCACTCCCTCTGAGAAGATAAGCAATTCAGTATGTGTTGTACATGTATAGCTATGCAAAACATTACCATAGTAGATATACTGTAAAAGACTGCTTATATTTCCCTCCCACCTGTCTCACCTCCCACCTGGTCCATTACCTACTTTGATCCTGTCCCTCTTTGATAGTGGGTACTTCTAACCTCCCCTCCCCCCAGAATGGCCTCCCCTCCATCATCCCCCCTCTCATCCCCCTTTCCCCTACTCAGGAGAGTGAGTGAGGGTAAGATATTCCATTTAGTATGTATGTGATTCCCTCCTTGAGCCAACTTCAATGAGAATATGCTTTTGCCTTTTTGCCTTCCTGTTCTTCCCCTCCCCTGCAACTACTTCCCCTTGCCTCTTCTACATGAGATAGTTTGCCCTACCCTGTCTCTCTCCATCTCCTCTTGCCACTTTCCTCTCTCACCTCTTGACTTCACCCCTTAAGAATCATCCCTTCCTTGGGGCTGCTAGGTGGCCCAGCGAGCAGAGAGCCAGCCCTGGAGCCAGAAGGACCCGAGCTCGGATCTGGCCCCAGACACCCAGCACACAAACAAAAACCCAGCCATGTGAACCTGGGCAAGTCACCCAACCCCAATTGCCCTCCAAAAAAAAAATAATCATCCCTTCCCATCAAATTCAACCTGTGCCCTCTATCCATATATGCCTGTGAACATATGCCATGTACCCTTCTTCAATTATTTTCATAATGAGAAAGGTTTCATCAAACACAGTTATTGTTTTTCCATGTAGGACTGTAAATAGTCCAACTTTGATAAGTTCCTTTTGATTTCTTTTCCTTGATTACCTTCTCAGGAATCTCTTGCTTCTTGTGTCTGAATGTCAAATTTTCTATTCAACTCTGGTTTTTTCATCAAGAATGCTTGAAAGTCCTCTATTCCACTGAATGACCATGTTTTCCCCTGAAACAAAATACTCAGTTTTGCTGGGTAGGTGACCCGTGGGTTCATTCCCAGTTCTTTTGCCCTCTGGAATATCATATTCCATGCCCTTCAATCCCTCAGTGTAGAAGCTGCCAGGTCCTGGGCCATTCTGATTGTGTTTCTACAATATTGAAATTGTTTCTTCCTGGCCGCTTGTAGTATTTTCTCCTTGATCTGGGGATTCTGGAACCTGGCTATAATATTCCTGGGAGTTTTCTTTTTGGGATCTTTTTCAGGAGGTGATCGGTGGATTCTTTCAACCTCTATTTTGCCCTCTGGATCTAAAACATAAGGGCAATTTTCCTTGAGAATTTCTTGAAGGGTGATTTCTAGGTTCTTTCTTTGATCATGGCTTTCAGGTAGTCCAATAATTTTTAAATTGTCTCTCCTGGATCTATTTTCCAGGTCAGTGGTTTTTCCCATGAGATAGTTCACATTGCCTTCTAATCTTTCATTTGTTTGGATCTGCTTAACAGTATCTTGATTTCTCATAAAGTCATTAGCTTCCATTTGCTCCAGTCTAACTCTGAAGGAATGAATCTCCTCAGTGAGCTTTTGAGATTCTTTTCCATCTGGCAAATTTGGCTTTTTAAGGCATTCTTCTCCTCATTGCCTTTCTGAGCCTCTTTTGCCATTTGAGTTAGTCTATTTTTTAAGGTGTTATTTTCCTCAGTCAGGGTGTTGACTGTCATTTCATACTTTTCTTGCATCTTTTTCATTTCTCTTCCCAAATTTTCCCCACTTCTCTTATCTGCTTCTTAAGGTCCTCTATGGCCTGTAGCCAGCTTGTATTTTCATTTGGGGCTTTTGGTGCAGGAGTTCTGACCTCACAGTCCTCCTCCATGCTTTGAGCCTCTTTGCCCCTAAAATAGGAGTCCAATGTTGAACTTTTCTGTTTATTTTGTTTCGTTTGCCTAGGCATATTGCCACTTAATTACTTGATTTTGGGGCTTATTGCCACAGTAGGACTTTGCCACCAGACAGGGGAGCTTCCGCCCAAACGTGGGGTCTTTACAACTTCCGCCAGTTGGGTGGCCTCTGTAAAGCCTCCACCCACTCTGGCAAGTTGGATACCCACCCCAAACTCCCCCCCCCCCAGACCACAATCTAGATCCAGGCAGTTTAAAGCAAAAGCGATTAACCCCCAGACTGATTGCTGGATCTTCCTACAGTTTGCAGACCAGGAACTAGAGCCACTACTGATGCTGCAAAATGGCTTCTGTGCAGCTGTTTCTTCAGCAGCTTTTCGCCCCCAGGGGAGGAAGCCACGTGTTCCCCAAATACTGGTTCCAAAGTCCATAGGGCACTAACCTCTCACTTTGTCCTAGGCATATCTGTGCTGATAATTCTGGAATCGCCACAATTGCTGGTGTTCTGGGGTTCCACCAGCCGGCTGAAGGCCCGGCTGCCCTGGGGCTAAAACCGCGGCCCTGGGCTCGGCTCTGCGGGCTGTGCTGTCGGTTCCCAGCGCGCTGTGCTGTCTGTTCTCAGAATGTTGCTCTGGCCGCTCCCTGCAGGGCTGCTGGGCTGTCCTCAGCAGGAGGTTAGCTTCTCTGTACCGTTCTGTGGGTGCTGTGGCTCCAGAAGTTGTTTGGAGCTCCCTTTCACATTGTTTGAAATTTGTGTCTGAGATGTTGATTTTAAGCCTAATTTCTTTCTGCCAGTTTGCTTATTGTCTTTGACAAAGTATCCCTTTGGTAATTTTTTTTTTTTTGCTTTTTGGAGGGCAATTGGGGTTAAGTAACTTGCCCAAGGTCACATGGCTAGGTTTTTGTTTGTCAATCCAACACTCTTCTCATTCCTTTACACTGCCTGGATAGATTTAGGAATACAGTATATTAAATGTAAACTAAGAAAATAAATGGGAATCATAAGAGTGAGAAAGAGCCTACCCTAAAATAGGTAAAAATGCCTGTTAGCATTAAAAAAGGAATCCAGAACCCTGTTGGGGTCAAAAAGGGGTAAGAAGGGAAAATAACTAAAGCTATCTGACCAAAAGATAATCAGAGACTTCCCCTTGGCACTAGTTATTACAGAGGAGGCATAGAAAGATATGGGTACAGAATGTACCTGAGGAACAGGTGGGGTGGGAGGTTGTCTCTACTGCCACTGGGATCAAGGATCCATTAAAGTATTTAGGTGCAGTCATCAGGCTCTAGGGTATGATTTTGAAAGGACCCATACATCTCTCTGGCTTCCCTGGAGGAATGTTTGGCAAATACACCATATTGCCATTTTTAATTTCAAAGAATTTCAGTTCCTCTGAGAAAAGCTCTTATGTACATGGGAAAAACACACAAATGCATGTAAATGCCTCCTCTCTGAATGGAGAAACTCTAATCTCATTCATTTCAGTATTAACTACCTAAGATGTCAGGCTATGAGACTACAAAGGCAATGAAAAGCAGTGTCTGCCCTAAGGGACTTTATATCCTACTAGGGGGATACAATCTTGTGCTCTCCTCTTGAAATTACTTTGTGATATTTGGTATGTGGGGCAGCTCAAAGCCCAGAGGCTTGCTGCCAATGACATCTATAGAATAGAGGCAGAAATGTGGGCCCAGAGGAAGACTGACCTTGTTTTTTTGGCTTAACTTTGTGCTTGATCAGATTAATTTGAATGGCAAAGCCCAGAGGATTTTGAGGATAAGAAGAAAACATTGGTGTCTCAGACTAAGATAAGCTTTTATAGTTTTTGGAAAGTAGGCCCTACAATTATTTGATAAGGATGTACATAAGCAATGAGGCACTAATACAAATTAAAGGATACTTTCTAACCCTATGTCAGAAAGAGGCCTGAGACAGAGAGACAATGATCCTCCTAGCAAGAAGAAGTGAATTCAAAGACAGCCTAAGTGCCTGGAATCTTTAGTTAATTGTCTATTTTGTGTCCCAAAAGAACTTGCTCCTTTGTTCTGACTTACATTTTACGATGAAAAGATGCTGAGGTTTTCTTTCTTAGTCTAATGAAGAGATGTGTGAAAGTTCTGTCTTTCTAAAAGGGCATGAATTCAAGCTAAAGATTTTGAGTGGTTATGGACTGGAATAGATTTTCTTGGGGCCTCACATGCAAGGGAGGGGACCCCAAGCACTATACATACATGTGTCAAACACACATATGCTTTCTATGTCTATATACATGTATGCATGCACATATATACGTACTTTCTACATAATAATCTGTTTACATGGTATATCTCCCCCGATCCAATAGAATATAACCTCCTTAAAAGCTGAGACTGTTTTTTACTTCATATTCCAAGGATATGCCATTGTGCCATGCACATGGTAGCTTAATAAATGTCAGTTGAATTAATAAAACATTGAACTTCACACAGATAATTACATCTAGTATAATTTGGGGAGATAGAAAATGCTACCAATTAAGGGTATCAGGAACAGCTTCCTTTAGAAGGTGGTGTTTAAGATGAGTGAGCCTTGAAGGAGGTGAAGAATTCTAAAAGGCAGAGGTGATGAGGCAGTGCATTCCAGGCTTACTGGCAAAAAGACAGACTACAGCAAGTAAATTAGTCTGGCTGAAATATAGAGTATATGAAGGAAGTAATCTGAAATAAGCCTCCATAAGGACAAGCCAGGAGGGAGTGTAGGAGGAAGTAGTACTGCCTACCCACCCCCCAGCGATTACTCTAACTCCAAAGAAGATTTTTAGACTGAGAAGTAAATTGGATACTGAAGGAGAGACTATAGTGGATCTTCTTTCTAATCCAAGATCACAAATTCACTCTACAGGCAAGTAAACAGGACAGGGACTGGGAAGAAAAAGTAGACTGGCATCAGGGACTTAGTACCCAGAGTTCTGAGAAAGGTCAGCTCAGAGTGAATTATGGACTCAGTTACCACTCCCAAGTCAATTAGGACCAAGAACAAGTCAACACCCAGAGTTCCCATATCCAGAGCCACCATGAACAGATCGTAGACATGGTACTCTGCCTAGAAAAGCAGCACAGGGGAGTCTCCCAAAGGGGTTGGGATCATAGAGTCAGCCCCCAAAGAGCTTCCAGTTAGATTAGTAACATCTAGGTTGCCTGGAGTAGATCACTGGAAGACTGATTAACCAAAATAAGATAAAGAACTATTATGAGGCCAAGGATATCTAAGACCTTATAGGAAAGCACCCACAAGCAAAGCCTCAAATAAAAATGTAGATTGCCAACAAAGTCAATTAGAATTCCTAGAAGAAATGATGTAAGAGAAAGAAGAAGAATATAGGAAATAATTAGAAGAGAAATTAAAACTATAGAGGAAAGACATGGAGAGAGAATTAATGACCTGGCACAAGAGGTACAAAATTTCAGCCAAGTAAAAGACTTCCTGAAAATTAGGATGAACCAAAAGGAAACTAATAACTGCATGAGACAACAAAAAGTATTAAAACAAAGTCAAAAGAGCAAGATATTAGAAAAATATAAGCTATCTCATATTAAAAATAAAAAACGCAGACCTAGAAAACAGATCAAAGATGAATAATTTAAGAATCATTGAAATACTTGAAAGTCAAGACCAAAAAAAGAGCCTGGATATTGAATTTTAAGAAATCATGGAAGAAAACTGAGACTGTCTATTACAACCTAAAGGCAAAATGAAAATAGAAAGAATCTACTGATGAACTCCTGAATAAAATCTCAAAATGAAAACTCCTCAGAAGATCATAGCCAAAATCCAGAACTTCCAGGTCATAGGAAAAAAAAAACACACACTGCAAGCAGCCAAAAATAAAGACTTCAAGTACCAAGGAACCACAATCAGAATCATATCAGGTTTAGCATCTACCACTTTGAAGAAGTGGAGATCATGGAATATAACATTCCAAAAGGCCGTGGATTAGGCTTGCAACCAAAAGTAACTTACTCAGCAAAACTGAGTACAATCCCACAGGGGAAAAATTAGACTCAGTGAAATAGAGGACTTCTAAGCATTTCTGATGAAAAGACTAGAGATGAGTAGAAACTTTGAAATACAAATATATGAATAAAAGGAAGTTTTAAAAGACAAATACAAGTAAACAATCAAAAAAGACTTTATGAAGATTGTGAAATTTTGGCTTTCTGTTTGGGGAGGGGATGATACAAGTATCCTCTTAAGTAGTGTGTTGTCAGTAGGAGTCACTGAGGAAGTCAAATGAACTAGAAAATCTAGGAGCGATTCCTGTTATGTTTTGATGATCTTAAAAAGAGAAAGGGAAAGGAAGAAGGGAAAGGGCAGAAACTGGGCAGAAAAAAGGAAGAATGGACTCATCTCACATAATCTAAGTAGAAGTCTACATAAATGATAAAGAGTTGGAGAAAGTAGATGGCAGTTGAATGTCACTTTGAATTGATTCAGTTGGCAGAATCAGAAAAATTTTAATAACAACAACATTGTAAAAATAAACAATCCTGAAAGACTGAAAAACTCTAATCAAGGCAATCAATAATCAAACATGATTCCAGGTGACTAATGATTTAGAATGCTGCCCATCTCCTGACAGAGAGGCAATAGATTTATATACGCAGAGTGACACACACACACACACAGAGCCAATGTGGTGGTCACCTCTATTGCTTTCTTATGCATATTTATTGCAGGGGTTTTGTTTTTCTTTTCTTTGTTTTCCAGGGAGGGAAGAGGTCGAGGGGGGATGAGAGAGGGATGTTTGTTAATTGGAAAAATAAAATTTAATTAAAAATACAAAAAAACCCTCTGTAGAAATATTTTCTAATTGAAAGCAACCCAGAAAAAAAAATCCTATCTGGATAGCATTTAAATTATTTTCTTAATAAAATACATTGTTTAGATGGGCTATAACCAAGACTGCTATTAAAAAAAAAGAAAGGAAGAAAAAGCCTGTGTATTAAGATACCTTCTGGTTATAGAATCACATCATTCTTTCATTTCTGAAAAGGCAGAACAACATTCCCACACAGCATCCTTATTATAGAGATTGCTGTATATTTGTGGGTGTATTTAATTTTTTCTGAGCCCTTCTCTATTTTAATTTTTTAGTGATGCAATTGGGAATTTAATGGGCAAACTCCACTGAAAGCTTTATCTATTGTTTATTAGTCTGGGATGAAAAATGACTCTGAGGAAACATAAAATCTGTTCAAATATGAAATTCAAAGTTCACCTAAACTGATTAAGTAACCTCAACAAAGTTCTGGCTGTTGAACATGATAAAGAATAGGGATTACTTTAGTAGGTATAGACTTCATCACAAGTAAACCAGGATGACAAAATGAAAATTTATAATGTTAGTACATTGTACGATGTCCCTGACAATCAGAACAATGTTGCAGACAGACCTTACGGCAAAGAAAGAGCATGGGAGATCTAGCTATTGAAATGGCTATATTAAAGAGAGCTGTGGACACAGATAGCAACAATGCAAGAGACTACTTGTCTGTAAAGCCATCTTTGTATAAATAGGGCAAGATGAAATATTATTGACTTTTAAACCAGAAAGTTTCATTTTGAAAATTTTAAATTACAAAACACAAGAACCAAGCAATTTTAACATAGAGCTGGAACAAAGATAGACCAGACAATGTTTATGAAGCAGGGAGGAAGGACAAGGCAAAATGAAAGTACTGGATCTTGAGGGAGGTTAAATAGAGGAAGGATAATTGGAAATTAATCCATTGAAATGATTTTCCTGATGTCTTGCCATTCTCTCTCTCTCTCTCTCTCTCTCTCTTTTTTTGCTTTTTGGAGGGGGGGGGGGGGCGGAAGGTAGGGCAATTGGGGTTAAGTGACTTGCCCAAGGTCACATGGCTAGTTTTTTGTGTTGTGTCTGAGGCTGGATTTGAACTTAGGTTCTCCTGACTCTAGGGACAGTACTCTATTCACTGTGTCACCTAGCGGCCCCATCTTGCCATTCTTTAATTATTTTGTCAGTTATTCAAAAAAAGGTCTTCAAATAAGGGGGAAAATGGAATCTTCAAACTATAGGCCAATAAACTTGACTTTGATTCTTCACAAAAATCATTCCAAAACATTTGCCTCATCAACATCCTTGTGACTCTACAAGAATATGCTAATCACATTCACTCAGATTGTAAGGATTATCCCAAGATGGAGTTGTTTTTGTTTTCCTTCTTCAGCACCAAGCACTGAGCATACAAATAGACAAAAAGAGACAAGCCCTTGCTCTCTAGAAGCTGATGCTCCAGTTGGGGGAGACAACACACATGGGAGGGGTGAGTAGCAAGGCTGATGGCAAGTCCTCGAAGTCCTAAGGGCGCAGTGGGGGTATGGGTTGTAAGACCCAGGAGTCCCAAGGTTCAACAGCAGATCAGATAGCAAGCGCCCAGGGTTTTGGAGGGCATAGTGGTAGTTCAAATGGTAAAGCTTGCTGGATTTCCATTTTACCAGAAGAATTATAGTTGGTGACTCCCAGCTCATCCAAATAAAATGAAGAGCCACGTCTGCTGGGAGTGGCTGACCCAGCACCAATGGAAGGTGCTCCTGAGGGACTGGGAATAGTACAGACCAGGGAGTTATTATACTGCCAGCAAGGGAGAAGGGGGCTTTGGCAAGCAGGTTAGGGAGGAAGGCCTCTGCTGGGAGCCATTTTTCCTACTTCCCCACCCTCTGTCAAGTTCTGGATGACTTGTATTAGGGTAAAGAAGAAAGGCATCAGAAAGGAGAAGGAAGAAGAAAAAGGTAATAGTGCAAGCAGTTAAAAAACAAAGAAAAAAGAAAAGAAAACAAAACAAAACAAAGAAAAAACCAAGAAAAGAAGAGTTGAAGGTGGGTAGGGAGTGTAAAGATAATGGAGATATTTTCAAGTAGAGTAGGAAAATTATTGATGGTTTCATCTTCTCAATGATAGATAAACTCAGTCTTTCCAGGAAAAAAAACTGAGCAAGCAGTTCCTCCTGCCCACAGCCCAAGTCGGGCAGAGGTGAAGGGGAACCCTGCTGGCTACTCTTCCTGCCCAGATGCCAAGAGAACTAATGAAATCTTAGGTTATATTGAGAGGAATTTTTTTTTGGTTGTTATTGCCTGGACTTATGATTTCATCAGTGTAGGGAATTATTGGTAAGGAAAGTCTCTAGCAAAGAAGTTGAACAGCTTTTCTATGACTTGTAGTCTTAATGGTCTGCTTGGGGCATTGAGATGTTAGCTTGTCCGGGATGTAGAGTAAGGTCTTGAATCCAAATTTCCCTGCTGCCATATCCAGTCCTCTATGCACTACACCACACTGTGTCTTTCCAGAATGAATCAGTGGACAAGCTTCTATTTCTAACTGAGCAGGAAATTGGATGTACTCAAAGAAAATGGAAAAACAAAGATGGTAATAAAAGTGTGGACCAGTGGCCAGATATATCTTAGTTAAGAGGAAGAGGTCTAGAGAGAGTACTCCAAGAATAGATCAATTTTCTAGAAATCTCTCTTTAGTAGACAAGAGGTTATGAATTATATGCACAAAGTGGAATGTCAGCCAGAGATATGTATCCTAGTTGGCAAAGAGGTGGAGTGAAGTATTTAAAAATCAGTTGGCAGTCAGATATCTATCCTCTAAGCAATAAGAAGGTCAAGAGGAGATATTTATAGAATGTGACAGCACCAGAGATCAATCTCTTAGAGGAAAGGTCAGCAGAGTATTTAAACAGCAAGCTGATGGTCAAGGAACCATCTCTTAGTTGAGAGCAGTCAGAGATATCCTAACAATAGTTTTAGACAACAGATCTTCCCATTAGTGGACCAAATGGGGAAAGATGTCTATAGAAGAAACTGGAAGGTAGAGATATATCCCATAAGGGATAGGCTTGTGCCTACCAGCAGTGACAGGTTATTCCCCAGGAATTGTGCTAAGTTGTACTTTCTACAAGTTAGAACAATGTTTCTTCTAACATTTTTGTATCCTTCAAATTTGACATCAACCCCCCCCCCGCCAAAAGTTCCAATTTTTAATGAAAAGGTCAAATCGAGCCTCTCAAAAGTGCCAGCTCATGCCCCACTAAAAGAACTGAGTCATTATCTCCAAAACATTCTCTATCACAATCCACCTAAAAGTACTAGACCATGCTTACTAAAAGGCCCTGAATCTTGACCAATAAAAATACTGAGTCATGCTACTAAAAATATGCAGAATCATTAAGACCAGAGACCATGTGGTAGACTGGAAATACTGCTAGATTATAAGTTGGAAATTTATCAATCTATTTCCTGTTGTGTTTTTACTAGCTTTGAGAAATTGATCATCACTTGATTTCTGAACACCTTAGTTTCTTCATCTGTAAAATGGTTATTAAACATTTCCTGTCTACTTTACAGGGTAGCAGTGAGGCTCAAGTAAGATAATATGGGAAAGTATTTGTGAACAACACATTTGCTTTATAAATACAAGGTAACATTATTATTCACAACAGAAAGGAGCTTGTGCAAAGTCTCCCTGGCTCCAGCCATGACCATTGAAAGATTTTTTGTTTATACTCTCACAGCTTGATTCTGAAATGCTTAAAGCTCAAATTCTATGGGAAAGAAATTTAATTCTTAAGTTTCTTTGCAATTATCCAGCACCCTTCAACTTACATAATACTTTATGGGCAAATAATATTATCTTAATTTTCTAGGTGGGGAGAGTGAAATTTGGGGAGGTGTAATGTTAATGGAATTTAAGATCTTCCCACCCCACCCTCCCCATTAATAGGCTTCAGGTGGAGTCCATTAAGGTATTTTGTTTTGGGGGCTGGCTTATGAGAAAGATCTTGTGATTCGCTGGTCAAGATTCTGAGTGGCTATATGTTCAGAGCTCCCTAAATGCTCAGAGATAAAGGCTGTCTTGATCCAGGGAAGTATGTAAAGTGTAAAGTTGTTTCAGGCAGTCAGAGCCCTGTCTGTTGGTCTTTATTTCTCTGTTTGTATTTTCTCTGAAGTTCAGGATGCTGATTTTTCCCCTGAACTAGTGAATGTAATTTAAAAAAGATTGTTGACTCCTTAAACAGCTATCTTTCCTAGGAAAGCAGATCTAAGAACCTGTGCTAGCAGCCATCCTGGGTATGCCAGTGTGGTCATTGCTAGTTACAGGAGGTTAAATGGCTGGCCCAAAATTTTATAGAAATTAGAATAGCTGGGATTATATCCTAGGTCCCACTTCTGACTCCAATATTCTTGTAAGACTTCACTCCATATACATTTTTCTTTAGCAACACAACTAGACAATAATGGAAAGTCAATAAACTACTATACAGCATTTGAAATTAACTTGCAGTGTGAGTAGGAGTAGAGAAATCCTGAAATGGGTTTTGAAATCCACACTAAGGTCTTCGGAAAACTTCTAGGGTAAAATTAATCATACAATGTTGGTGAAATTTAAAAACTGCTCCATAGAAGCGATTGCTGATGTGAGGAACAAGTGTTTGGGTGGTTATCAGCACCATGGACAGCAGTTGAGGTGCCGCCAAGAATCTGTAGGGAGCTGGATTATAGCAGCAGAATACAGCAGGGTCTTAGTAACTGGAACATATTGTGCCACCATTGTGTTATTTTGTGTCTGGGTGGTGGTGGGAGCGTGTTAGTGGGAAGATTTAAGGAGGAGGAAGGATATAACCTGCAATGGAGGATTTAATTAAGCATGCCTGTTTTTGTGCATTTTGGCAGACTGGTCATATAGAATGAGAGTAACCCCCAAGGTAAATTTCCAGGTTGTAGGGAGGGAGACATTGTATTGTCCCCTATATCTCCTCCCTCACTTGCTAACCAGCAGGTTGTATTCTTTCCCCTTGGTGTCTAGTATCTTGTGCCAGTGCTTTCTATTAGATCTTTGTGGTGAAGGGTCAGGGGTATGCAAAGGGCTGAATTTTGAATGGAAAGCTTTTCTGACAGCTTTCACTGAATTTCTGATATATTATTAGTTCTAGCACTTCATCTCATAACCCTAAGAGAGATGTTCTGAGAACCAACATATAACAGACATAACCTAACTTAACCTGGGCCTTTCACTGGGGCTCTACAACTGTTAGATATTGAAATTGTACCTGGTGAGTCTTCCATCTAATAGTAATACCCCATATCCCTCACATTGTCAGCTGAGAACAATCTTCTCAACTGAGAAACTAGACTTATACTGTAATAAAAAAAAATGAGGCCATTTACTGAGAGTTCATTCTCCCTTCTACTTGTTTCATGCCATTGAGGTGTCCTCTTTACTAGTCTTTGATGAAGAAATTCTCCTAGACAAGGCCAACTCATGTACATGGAACTTTGATCCCATTCCAGCCTGTATTCTTCAACAGACACCCTCCACTACTATCCCATCTCCTTTACTGAACTTCAGTCATCTGCTATCTACAGGTTCATATTTTTCTGCCTACAATCTTGCCCAAGTCTCCCCCATCCTTAAAAAAAACTTTCACCAGACTTGACCATTCTCACTAGATATATCATTTGATATCATTTCTTTTTAACTAAACTGATTTAAAAAGCTGTCTATGCCAAGTACCTCCACTTCTCTATATATTCTCCTCTAAACCTTCTGCACTCTGACTTCTGACTTCATCATTCAACTGAAACTCTCTCTCCAAACTGGTCAATATTTTAATCGCCAAATCTAATGGTATTCTCTTATTTATTTATTTTTAGTTTTTAAAATTCACTTGCATAAGCTTTTGAATTTTAAATCCCTTCCCCGTTTCTTGTTCCCCCCCCCCAAGAGAGCATGTAATCTGTTATAGGCTCTCTATATACATTCATATTAAACACATTTTCACATTAGTCATGTTGTAAAGAAGAATTAGAACCAATGGAAGGAACCACAAAAAGAAAAAAAAACAAAATAGCAACAACAAAAAGATCACATAGTATGCCTCGATTTGCATTCAGACTCCAGTTCTTTCTCTGGATGGGGATAGGATTTTTCCATCATGAGTCTTTTGGAGTTGTATTAGGTCCTTGCATCGCTGAAAAGAACCAAATCTATGAAAGTTAGTTGTCACACGATGTGACGGTTACTGTTTACAATGTTCTCCTGGTTCTGCTCACTTTACTCAGCATCAGTTCATATAAATCTTTCCAAGGTTTTTTGAAATCTGCCTCTTCATCATTTCTTATAGAACAATAGTATTCCATTATATTCATATACCACAGCTTGTCCAGCCATTCCCCAATGCATGGGCATCCCTTCAATTTCCAATTCTTGGCCACCACAAAGAGATGCTATAAATATTTTTGTACATGTGGGTCCTTTTCCTGTTTTGTATGATCTCTTTGGGGTACAGACCTAGATGTGGTATTGCTCAGTCAAAGGGTATGCACTGTTTTATAGCCCTTTGGGCATAGTTCAAAATTGCTCTCCAGAATGGTTGGCTCAGTTCACAACTCTACCAACAATGCATTAGTGTTCCAATTTTCCCACATCTTCTTCAACATTTATCATTTTCCTGTTTTGTCATATTAGCCAATCTGATAGGTGTGATGTGGTGCCATAGAGTCATCTTTGTTTCCATTTCTCTAATCAATAGTGATTTAGAGCATTTTTAACATGATTATAGATAGCTTTAATTTCTTCCTCTGAAAACTACATGTTTATATCCTTTGATAATGGTATTTTCTTAATCCTTATCCTTCTTGACATTTCTGCAGTCTTTGACTGCAGAATTTTTTTATTATTACTTGCTTATTATTATCAATTACTTATCGTTATTAATTAATTATTAAAGAAGAAATCAATTAATTACTTATTATTAATTACTCTCTTTTCATGGGTACTATCTCCTCTAAGTTTTTATGATACTCCTCTCTCCTGATTCTCCTTTTAGCTTCCTGACCACTCCTCAGTCTTCACTGCTGGATCTTCATCCATGTCACACTAACCATTGGTGTCCCCCAAAGCTCTATCCTGGGCTCTCTTCTCTTCTCCCACTATATTATCTTTCTTGGTGATTTTTAATAGTTCCAGTGGGCTTAAATATCATCTTTCTGCAGGTAATTTTCAGGTCTAAATGTTTGATCTGAGTTTCTTTCCCAAGCTCCATTCCTAAATCACTAATTTGCCTTTTGGACATCTCAAACTGGATGGCTTGTAGGCATCTCCAATTCAACATGTTTAAAACAAAATTCCTATATTTCTACCTAACCCCCTTCTCTTCTCAGCTTTTTTATTACTCTCAAGGGCACTACTATCCTCTATACCACACAGGCTAAAAATCTATGTCCTCCTAAATTTCTCACTTGCACATACCTCACATATCCAAAATGTTACCATACCTTCATTTTACCTCTGGAACATCGCTCATATAATGTATCCTTCTGCCTACTCACATAGGTACCACCCTACTATAGATTATCATTATCTCTTGTCTGCTTATTGCAAGTCTTTAGATTGGTCTTCAACTATTTCAAACATATATTAAACATGCCTCTCTCCTGTGCAAATGAAAGTGTAGAAATTTTAAGCATAGCAATAGGGACTGTACCTGCAATTTCAATAGTGTGGAGATCTCCCTGGGGGAGAGAACTACATGTAGCAATGCAGGTCAACACCTTGTATAGAATTTATTGTTTTCTTAGAGCTTCCTCAGGCACTTAGAAATTAAGTGACTTTCAGGTTCATATAACCATTATGTCCCAGAGACAGGACTTGAATTCATGTTTTCTTGACTTTGAGGTTGGCTCTCTATCCATTGTGCTACATTGCCTCAAATTTTTAGCAAGGTCTTCATTTTCATTCCATGATGATTTATGGTCAATCAATCAATCCACCAATAGACATTTATTAAGCACCTACTATGTGTCAGGCACTGTGCTAAGCACCAGAAACCCCCACATTATGACTCTGTGTGTTTCTATACAGTGGGAAGTCTTATTCGTTTCTTTGGCAGGAGCCTGAATACCTCTCAGTGATGCCTTTCTCATTCTTATTTTGGAGCTAAGCTCTCACTTCTTGTGCATATAGTTGATGATATCTACTATTCCAATGAAGTCAATGAGCCATATTTATTGTTGATGATGCAAAACTGTTGGAATGGACTGGCTGAGGTGGGCAGCAGGCTTCTCCCTGAAGATCTTCAGGTCAAGGCTGGACAGCTACCACTGTAGAGGGAATTAGATGTTGTAGAGGAAGTGTTGGTCAGGTGGATGTTGGATGATCTCTGAAGTCCCTTTCAACACTGAGGTCCCAGGATTTTTTATTTAAACTAATACCAACCCCACCCTTCCAAACTTCATTGGTTTCAAGAAAAAAAATCCCACCTTCTCGGTAATATGGAATCTCCACATACATTTAATATTTTCTCCATATTTACATTTGGACATTTTACTAGATGGAGGTCTCTGGCTGTGTGCTATTCACTGAAAAAGCACTTCAAAGCAGAATGCCGATGTCACCATTTTGGTTTACTCTTGGGCTGAATTAATGCTTCTCTTGTACTTTCACCAGCTAAACAGTCTGCTACAGGCCAGCAGTATTCGCAATTGGTGCATTACTTTCTGTGTTTCTATCTGTAACTCTATCTGTGTCAGAGCTACACAGCAGCTTTGCAAATAATTATCCCTCTGTACAACCAGGGCACCTAAATCCTGAGGGTGGTTGACTAGCCTGGTTCTTCGTAGTTACTTCCATTACAAGAATGAAATGGATGTTTGGTAGCACAGTAGCACTTATCTATTCATCTTCCTCTACTCTATGGCATTCTTTCTGTTATTTGTTGTCTTTGCTTGATAAGCATTATCAGTCAAAATTGTTGATGAGTAAAGAAAAAGAGTGCTAGCCTTAGAATCAAAAGAGTGTATATTTGGAGCTAGAATGTGTCTCAGAGGTCATCTAGTTCAATTTCTTCATCTTTACACATGTGGAAAGTAAGACCCAGACAGGTGAAATGACTTGCCACAAGGTTACACCAGTTAACAGAGGAGGGACTGGAATCCAAGTCCACAGACTAAAAATTTAGTGTTCTGTTACATAACACTGATTCTAGATTCAAATCCTTACCAGAGCTGTAACCTTGGGCAAGTTGTTCAACATCTCTGAATTTCAGTTTTCCTATCTGTGAAATGGGGATAACACAACACTCCAATTCAATAAGCATTTATTAAATGCTAACTATGGGGGCTGCTAGGTGGCTCAGTGAGTAGAGCGTCGGCCCTGGAGTCAGAAGGACCTGAGTTCAGATCCGACCTCAGACACTTAATGCACACACAAACAAAAACCTAGCCGTGTGACCTTGGGCAAGTTACTTAACCCCAATTGCTCTCCAAAAAGGCAAAAAAAAAAAAAATGCTAACTATGTGCAAGGCACTGTGTTTAATGCTTAAATTCAAAGACAAAAACAATCCTCACTCTTATGGAAAGTATACTTTACTGTGGGGAAGACAATTTTTGCACCATTTACTTTATAGAATTATGTGAAGAAAACACTTTATAAATGATAAAATGTTATAAATGCCATATTATTTATTGGGGTCATAAAAGAAGTAGAAGTCGCATTTTTCACCCTTAAGAAGGTTTCAGTCTAAAGGGAAGAAGTTGAGTTGACGTTAAAATCATCATGAAAATACTGTATCTTCATTCATTAAGATGACATTGCCACATTGTTTCCCCCCATTTTTCTTAGTGTCCAGGTCATGACTGAGATCCACAATGTAAATATGAAGTATTATGTGATAATTTTAAAAAATAACATTCCAAAATGCCAAAATGCTCAAATGAACAATTGGAGAGAAAATGCAGCTTAGTACTAAGACTTGTTTAATTTAAATTCCCTTGTAGAAAGTGGAAGCAATAGCAGTAGCTCAGTAAAGAAATGTAGAAATGGATGGGAATAAGAAATTATTTCTATAAAGTTCCTGGTGAAAATGTGTGGCATTCTCTATACAGGAATAGTACAAATGACCTACCATTATCTAGGACATACGTGTTGAGTGGCTTTTCCAGTGAGTTGATGAATCAGCATTGATTCATCCACCCATATTCTGTCTTCTACTTTCTGCTGAGAGCAGCACATATTCACAAGATGGTTCTCTAGAATTTTATAGAAACATAGTTCTTACAACTGAAAGGAACCTCAAAAACCCCTCTGGGTCAGCTCCAAAGCCTTCAGATAGGCATGGCATTATTAACCTTATTTTACAGATGAAGAGAGAAAGGCTATGATATGCCCAGGGTCTCCAAATCAGTAAGTGATCCCATAGGGATACTCTGTGATTGAAAGGTAGCAACATAATTCAAAAATAACTACTGAGAAAACAAGACTGGTTGGTGGAGGATTTCACTCATTTTGAGTAATAAGAATGAAGTAAACCCTGAAAGTCAACACATCAAGGACCTGTGATTTTGATACCAACTGTGTGACTCTGTCACACAGAGACATTTAATCTCTCTCAACCTCAGTTTCCTCATCTGTAAAGTGGGGACAATAACAGCATCAACCAGGGTTGTTCAGAGGATCAAATGAGATAATATGCATAAAGCACTTTGCAAATTTTAAAGCATTATGTATATGCTAGCTACTGTTATTATTTTGTTGGTGTAGGAATTTCTTCCAACATGAATTAGAGACCTTCTATAACTTGTGATCCTAAGAGAAATTCCTTGAAGCTCACAGAGGGGCAGCCATTTAACCCATGGTCACACAGCTAAGTATCAGGTGCAGGATTTGAACCCAGGCCCCTGTATCCACTTCCTTGCACTGCTTTCCCTGAACACAGTGTATCAAAGGAGTCTTTTCTCTCAGAGATATTATTTGTATAATCATTGGAAGCAACTAATCAACACATATTTATTAGCACTATTATGTATCCGCAGGACTACATCTATCTTGCTGAGGTTGGAAGTGCAGTGACCACTCATGGGTCTGACATCACTATTGATAAGCACAGTGACTCTGACCTGCTCAGTTTCTGACATGGGTCTGTTCACCCCTCCCTAGGAAGCCTAGTAGCCTCCTATGGCTGACCATATCAGTGCCAGACTTAGTGTGTACACCTGATTGGCTTAACCTACCATGGCCCAGGACTGCAGAGCTTCTGGGATCTGCCAGTCTTGGCCTCAACAGCAGCAGAAATTACAGACACATGCCACAGTGTCACCTTTGGATTGAGGTCACCAATATGTTGGTGACTCTAGGTCACCGTCAACCAACTCAATGAGCTGCCTTGGTTTGGAGTATCTTGTTAAATTCTTCACAGAATTTCTCTGCCCCTTTAATCTTCTGCAATAGATGGTCATGCCTGAACCACAATTGTTTTTATTGTCATCTTTTTGCCCATGATCATCATAAGAACTTCAAGACTCTTTTGTCTTCTGGTTTCACTTCTATCCAAAAGAGTCTTTTGTTTTTGTTTTTTTTCCCTTTTTTGGAGGGCAATTGGGGTTAAGTGACTTGCGAAGGTCACATGGCTAGTGTGTGTGTGTGTGTGTGTGTGTGTGTGTGTGTGTGTGTGTGTGTGTTAAGTGTCTGAGGCCGAATCCGAACCCAGGTCCTCCTGACTCCAGGATTAGTGCTCTATTCACTGTGCCACCTAGCCACCCCTTCTGGTTTCACTTCTAATGAGTGTTAATAGTGATATGGTTCAATTCCTCTAGCAATTGGTTCCTTTGTTAGTTATTGGACAAGGATCTCATATTTAGAAAAACAAGTATTAAATTAACCTTTATAGATGGCCTAAAAAGTTGGGTGATTCTTAGCATTCATTTTTCTGCCTCTTCAGACAGTCTCTGCAGAACTATCATGGGGACCTTGGCAGACTGTGGATCATTTTGAATTTTTGCTTATTTCAGGAGGTGCCATGGCCAAAAAAATCTTTTTCTATTTGGCTAGGTTGGTCCTTGGACAACAAACATAAGTCTTTCACCAGAACCACATCTAAATCTTTCCCTGCTTTGTGGAACCTGCAAAAGTTTGCACCTTGCTGGCACGAACTTTGAAAACCTACAGTTGCATCTATGCCATGATGAGTCACTAGAGTATGGTACATGTATTTGTTTTTCTCACTGAGCAGACAGATATGACAGTCAGAGGTAACCATGGTTCAGGATAGAAATTGATTTATAAAATTTTACAGACGATGATAGTGAAAGCTATGATCACTGTTAGTCTCATAAAATAGAAAAGAGTGGCAAATTAATTTTTTAGAAAGTTTGGCATGGACCCTAAACTAAGCAAATTCATCACAAAACAATTTGTGGATGAAATTGGACTATAAGTAGTCAGGAAAAGGGAACAGGTCTTTCAGCAATCCTATATCAACTTTGCATCATCAGTGGCAATGGAGTCATCCTATTTGGATTCAACTTCTCAGTCCTCATTATGCTTTTGTGAAAAACTGGAAATGAAACTTAGGTAAATCAAGTCAGAAAGAGAGACTGAACCAGACCAAGCCCAGATGTTATTTTTCCATTCCAAAGGTATATAAATTATTGAGCAGGGTCAAATAACTAAACCTATTTTCTTTGTAAAATGTTTTATTGATGCTTTTGATTTGCTTCTGGAAAAACACCCCTCTCCCTGAAATTGAACTTTCCTTTGTGATAAAGAAAAACAGTGAAGCTAAAACAAACTAACAAAGAACCAAAAAACAAAACACTTGCTACATTTTGCCCTAGTGAGCAAAAAAAAAGCAAAAAAAAAAAGAGTCCCCCCTACCTCTGCTAGAGACATGGAGAAAGAAAATCTTCTGTAGAATGCTGCTTCCAGTGCTATTGGTTATTTTAAGAAATGGAGGAGGAAAGGCATTTTGAAGTACAGAACTTTGATTTGTGGTAAAGAAAAACCTGGTTAGGGCTGTCAGAAATGTTTGCAAATGTGTGAAAATCAGAACTCCTTGCAAGGAAAAAATAATAGAATGTCACCAAGTAGATAATGTTGTGCTAATTTAGGGGGACAACCCCATGACATTTTTCTTTCCTCCTCAGACCAAGTTTTACATTTATTTGTACTAACCCATTCTGACAGTGATATGCAGTCTAATTATTTTTTTTGGCATGGCTGTAACTGAAGCCCCTTTATCCTTTATTCAAACTTGACACTACCTACCCTAAAAAATATATACAAAGCACTTTCAAAAATGTATTTATGACTTCCACCTGCAGTGCATTTCTACTGTTTGAGCTTTGAAGGCAAAAAGCACTCACCTTTCATTTTATCCCAATCTGGCTAAGATTAGTTTATCAGTGAGACCACATGAAAGAATAAAAATCAGTGCAAGCAGGCCTATATCATCACCACCTTCTGTTTTACAAGTGTATTGATCTTGTCAACTCAACCTGTCAGGATTTACAAGCCAACTTTTCAAGATAGAGGAAATCTAAATTAATTTTAAGAATACAATTTGAACATTGAGGAAAAGCTGCATGTTTCACCCTCAAGTAATTTTCAAGTGTGAGATTATTATTGTATTAACATTGCTTTTTTGTTGTTGTTGTTTTGTTTTTTGGAGGGCAATAGGGGTTAAGTAACTTGCCCAAGGTCACACGGCTAGGTTTTTGTTTGTGTGGGTTAAGTGTCTGAGGCTGGATCCGAACTCAGGTCCTTCTGACTCCAGGGCCCGCGCTCTACTGACTGTGCCACCTAACCGCCCCTTTGTATTAACATTGTATTGTATTAGTTACTGTATTAAAAATAATCCATTTTGTATTAGAAAACATATAACCTGAAAGAACCATTGGGATATTCACCAACTACACTCACCTTTAATCTAGTTCTTGTTTTCTTATTTGGGTAGTGGGCTCTACTGAGTCTGGGATCATATCTAATAAAAGGGAGTTTGAGAAACAAGAGAGGATTCAATGCAAAAAAATACAAAAAGCAAAATGAAAATCTGGAGCTATAGATTAAGGTAATTGCATTATTTGGAATGAACAAAGGAAAGAGGAGGGATAATTTTAGTAAAGATAATTTAGTAAAACTTTAGGGCTGGCTATTAGTTGCAAAGAAGAGATTGAGCTGCATTGGTAGAGGGAATGCTTTGGAGTTTCCTATACCAATGAAATCACAGGTCCAGTGTCTATTTTCTTATATATGTAGCCTGGGCCCTCCTCAAGGTGATCTCCTGAAAATCTACACCTAGGGTCAAAGTACTTTTTGCACCAATACCTATTTGAATCCACAGCTCGCAACCCCCTCAACCCACTAATATTTCCTTTTTGCCAGGCCAAATCATATTACACCTTAATTTAGAGATATGAATTGCACCTGTGATTTCATGGCTATAGAGAACAAGATGAGGAGTCCCTCTATCAATGCAAGCACCTTCTCTGCCACTTTGTAGTCTTAGAGAATTGCCTATTACCCTGAGAGTTTAAGTGACTTGCCCAGGGTCATAAAACCTGTTACTTATCAGAAGTGGGATTTGAACCCAAGTCTCCCTTACTCCAAGGCCAGCTCTCTATCCACTAGATCAGGGTGGGGGGGGGAGGCGGGGGGGGGGGGGCCGGGGTGAGAAGCCTGTGGCCTCCAGGCCACATGTGGCCCTCTAGGTCCTCAAGTGAGGCCATTTGACTGAATCCAAACTTCATAGAAGAAATCCCCTTTAAAAAAAAGGTTTTGTTCTGGAAAACGGGGACTCAGTCAAAAGGCCTTATCCAAGGACCCAGAAGGCCACTTGTGGTCTCAAGGCTGCAGGTCTGCATCCCCCCATGGCCCACGCACTGTACCTACAGTGCCAAACTCAGAAGTGGAGAATGTACAGAAAATGTACAAAAGGATTTACAGGTAGCATACTGACTTAGAAAACCACAGATTAACATTATCTGTGTTCCTCTGTATTTTTGGTTATTTGTTTAAATATTTCCCAATTACATTTTAATCTGCTTCTGCAGTCCTTGGGAGAGTTCTATCCCCTATGCTGCCTCTTCAAAGCAATGCCACTTAAGACACAAGAGAAGGTAAACGACAGGGGGCAAACTACACCCTATTGGGTAGTGTTCTGTACAACTCAAGTCTCTAGGATGATATCCCTGTTGAGACACCTCTGTCTTGGGAGCCTCAGTTTGCTGCTACCCCCACAGAGCTACTGATGTCTTCTTTGCTAGGCTGCCATCTGTGGAGCTCACCCGCTGTTTCTCTGTTCTTCTCGGCAACTTCTTCATGATAGAGAACATAGCTTCAAGGCTACTTCCGCTTTTTATGAGTCAGATTCACAACTGTACTCAGCCAGCACAGCAAGACTTCATATATTTTTTAACTGACTTTGCTTTTCCTTCACTTCCAACTCATCTACACTCATTTCTTTCTTTTTTTTTTTAAAGCAATTGGGGTTAAGTAACTTGCTCAAGGTTACACGGCCAGTCATTATTTATGTGTGGGTGCTCATTTTCTGAGGCCGGGACCGATGCCAGGACCAATCCTGGGTCATCCCGACTCCAGGGCCAGCTCTCTTACTCACTGTACCACCTAGCCGCCCCCACACTCATTTCTTATCCACATACATATTCCTGAGTTCAAATCTGTTCTCAGACAACTGGCCGTGTGACCCTTGGCAAGTCACAACCCTTTTTGCCTTAGTTTCCTCATCTGTAAAATAATCTGAAGAAGGAAATGGTAAACCACACCAAGAAAACCCAAAAGGAGGTTGTGAAGACTTAGACACAACTGGAAACAACAACAACAAAGTTCCTTTCAACTATCATGGCTCTGGAGCCTAACATTCAGGTCTTGCAGATTCCCTGGAATCAGAGGGATGGGATAAATCTGTTGACCTTTTGTGCAACATTCTTGAATCTGTTTCTAAGTTAATGTTCTCCTTTTTCCTGAACTATAAATACAGTTTTGTACAAGAAATTAACTTAATTTAGAAGAGATTTAGGTTGGACATAGGGAAGAGTTTTTTAATAGTAACACATAACAAGTATCCCTGTGAAAGACTGTCAAGTTTCTTTTGGTTGTCCATGCTAGATTCTTGTCCCTTTTACAAGTCATTTCATATGTGTATATCTTGCCTTCTCATATACCTCAGGATTCCTTAAGGATCAACTTTGGTACCCAGGGCAAACGGCATGAGATATATCCTCACTTTTAAAAACAAGTTTAGTTGGGGGTGGGGTGTGCTGAGAGCCTGGGGAATTAGCCTCCAAATTCACCTGGGGTGGGGACAGGAGAGGAGGCAGCACTCCATCTGTCAGCTTCTGATTTTAACCAACTATTCTCAATAACTCGATGTTAAGCTTAGTTGTTTCTAACTTGGTGAAGAAGTGGAAATCCTGCCAATGTGCTCTACATTTTGAAGTCCTGTTGGAAAAGCCCCAGTTACTCTGACATAGTTATGCCTTTGTTGAAGACAAAGACTATTTTCTTTTACTTATGAATCATCCACAGTACCTAATATAGTGTGCTGCTTTTTTATAAATGTTTGTTTACCGACTATTATGGATGGTTCACCCACCATCAACTCACATTGCATTGTAAGCAGGCATATCTTTTGGTCTTCAGGACATCTACTAGACCTCTACATTGTGGGGTTATCACAACAATTATTTTTCAGAATGGGGAAACCATTCACATCAAATGAAATTGCTTTAACTCTCTGCCATGCCGGGGTTAATAAAATTCCATAGTTACTTGAAAAATAGCAAAGCTTTCTTAGGAGGATTCTACTAAGGACATCACAGCATTCACAGCTATTTTGATTTCTTAAGATTATAAGGAAGAGCTAAAAGATGCATAAAAATAAAGCTTGTAAGTCTCAGAAAACTTGAAAAAAATGAGTAATTTGACTAAATTTGATTCATAGCTCACTATAGTATCTGTGCATTAAAAAAACAAACTAATCTAGTAAATAAGTCCTCTTTGAATAGCTTGTAGGATTAGTGTTTGAAATGTATGCATGGACAGAAAAAGTCAGGAATGATATAATTCAAATGAGTATAGTTCAAGAGTTCTTCTGCTTTTAAACATCTCATTATAGAGCTAGTGAGGTATATGCCTCAATATATATTGCATGAATATCCAAATTTATTAAGGCAATTAGGTGGTATAGTAGATAGAGTGGTGGGCCTGGAGAGAGGAAGACCTGAGTTCAAATTAGACATTTACTGGCTGTGTTAGCCTAGAGAAGGGACTTAAACTGTCTGTCTCAGTTTCTTCATCAGCAAAATGGGAATAATAACACCACCTACTTCCCAGGGTAGTTGTGAGGGTAAAATGAGACATTTGTAAAGTGCTTTGCAAACCTTAAAGTCCTATATAAATGCCAGGTAGTATTCCTATCTTGTTTTTGTGTCTGATGCCCAAATTATTCGTTTTTAGGTGGCCATGGCAGAGTGAGTACACATCTGGTTTCAGGGCAGTTATACCCTGGGTGCATTTCACCCCTGACTGTAGTGGCTGTGTGACCCTGGGCAAGTCACTTCACCTCTGTTTACCTCAGTTTCCTCACTTGCAAAATGGGCATAACAGCACCTCCCTCCCAGGATTGCTGTGAGGATCAGATGAGATTGCATTTGAACAACATACTTAGTACAGTGTGTGGCATGTAGTAGGTGCTATATAGATGCTTATTCCCTTCCCTTCTGAAATCACAAGTCCAATCTCAACCTTATGATAACCATTACTTGGCTGACATTCTTCATTTGTATAGATTCCCTCTTGCAAACCTAAAGCTGCCTACACAGTTTTATCCTCAGAAGGCTAACACCATTTTAATTATAATCTCCCCTTTTCTTTGCTGGGTATGGCATATTTAGGTTTACATGGTAAAGGAAACCCGGGGATGATGTTGTAGTAGAGCACAGGACCAGTGGCCAAAAGGCCTGGGTTCCAATATAGGTCTGCTGCTCACTTATGGCTTCTTGCCCCTCAATTTCCTCATAGACAAAGTAGGAATAATGACATTCAAAGACCTGCCTCATAGGGTTATTCAGCAACACCTACTGTGTGCTAAGCGCATTTAGGGTTAGGGTTAGGGTGCCATGACCTATGGACACAAGCACCAAAATGCACTGGCTTCTCCCCTCCACAAGCTTCCATTCTTTTGGAGGAAAACAACTCCACACTTTCTCACTGAGAATAAATAGGAAAGAAATACATGGGAGGGTAGTCACAAAGAATGGAAAGGCTTCACAGAGAATCAGGACGGTGCTCCAACTGAGTCTGGAAATAACTGAGGTGAGGAAGGACACAGGTCTCCAGGCCTAAGGAATGGCCAGTGCAAAGGCTCAGAGGTGAGAGATGGTGTGTGGTGCTGGAGGCCACTTTGGCTCAATATTTTAGTATGGGAAGGACAGTAATTGTGATGAGTCTGGATAGGCAGTTGTGGGCAGAGTGCTTTGTAAACCTTAGAGAGCTATATAGTTATGATTGTTTAATTGTATGCAACTCTCTGATTAAGGTTTGGTGATAGAATTTATTGCTGAGCTGGACTAGTGGTTTTCCTGTTAGACAAGAGAGAACAAGAGTGAAGCAGTCTCCTTGCCACCCAAGGGTCTGCCCTCCTTACTGACTTGAAAAGGACGTTATCTCAGTGAGTAAGGATTCAGGCTGAGCTACTGAACAAACATCCCAGGTACTGGCAGTGACCTTTGTCAACAGAATCCCTTCTGCTGGAGAGCCTGATGCAGAGTACAAGGAGGTCATTGCCTTTGGAATCAGGGACCTGCATTTGGGGCTTGCTCTGAGGCTACCGGTCACTGTCTGACTTGGCCAAATCACGGACCCCCTGTCCTTTTTTGTCTAATGATTAGACCTTTTGACTGAGTCCAAGTTTTACAGAACAAATGCCCTTAATAAAAGGATTGGATTCAGTCAAGGGGCCTAGAGGGTCACATGTGGCCTGGAGCCTGCAGGTTCCCCACCACAGCTCTAATCCTTACTTTTCTTTTTTTTTTTCATTTTATAAGCCTCTGTCTCTGTTTCTCTCTCTCTCTCTCTCTCTCTCTCTCTCTCTCTCTCTCTCTCTCTCTCTCTCTGTCCCCTAAGAATTGGATTATTTTCTTTCTTTACTCCCTTTCCCTCCTGACTACCCTGCCACCTCCTTCATATCCTTGCCAGACACCTTCTTACACCAGGGCAGGGCTTTTCCACTTTTTATGTGTTATGGATTCCTTTGGCAGGTTTGTGAGTCCTAGGAATGCCTTCTCAGAAGAAGTGTTTTTAAATGCACAAAATACATAGTAACACAAAATAAACCAATTATATTGAAATATAACTATCAAAAAAATTTTAAGACTAATAATCCCAAACTAAGAATTCCTTCTGATCAGAAAGACCGGGTTCAAACACTTCTGACATAGAAGCTGTGCACCGAGGGTTAGCCACCTAATCTCTCAGGGATCACAACAACATTTTTTTTTTTTAAGTCACAGAGGACCCTGAAGTCAGGAGGACCTGAGTTCAAATCTGGCCTCAGACACTTAACATTTATTAGCCTTGTGAACTTGGGCAAGTCACTTAACCCCCAATTGCCCTGGCCTCCTCCCTCCAAAAAGCAAAAAATTAAAAAAAAAAAAGTCGCAGAGGAGTTAATGAACTGTATTCATAGAGGATTTCTCCACTGGGAAAGTAGAAACAGGGTGATTAGTTGCCAGTTATATTGTGTATGGGTTTGACTAGATGGCCACTCAAGCCCCTTCTAGCTCTTGAATTTTATAATTCTATGAGGATCTAGGGTCACCTCCACATCACAGCAGCGCATCTGAGTGGGGCTTTAGTGGGAAAATCTACTTGCCATGTATTTACTCAGCAATCAAGATGCTATGTCCTATAGCAAAGGACTGCTTTAAGTTTGAGCCTGCTCTGTCCAGGGACCAAAGGAGTAGAGAGGAGAGTGGGTCTCCTGCTTCAGAAGGACGTTTTTGTACTTCTATTCTTGCTGTATCTTCTCAGGAAATAATCCTTTGTAAATGCAGATTAATATTAACTAGTTAAATTGAGTGGAGTGGTAAGCATTGGGTCTATCAATGATATAGGGGAGATACTAACTGTAGCTGGTGATGTATAAGGGGGGGAGAAAGACACCAGAATGGGAGCTCAAGCTAATAGGATTAGAATAACCCCAACCTTTGAGTGATACCCCTGGAATTCTGAGAGGAAATGAAGTCTCTTGAGATGTCAGGACTCTACTTGGCAATGTGAGTTGAATTTGGGATGATAAGGGACAAGGGCATCTATGTAAGTTACATAAATGTAAGAGGCAATATTATCTGTAATAGAAAAATATTAAAGGTCATTCCAATAAGATCACAGGCATAACAAAGGTGTCCATAGTACCACTATTATTTGATGTGGTTCTAGAAATATTAGTTAGTATAATAATGAAATTGAGGATATAAATACAGCCAAAAAAAGATGTAAAATTGTTGCTTTTTGCAGATGATATGATTGTTTATTCTGAGAGCCCTAGAAATGAAACCAAAAATTAATTGAAACAATGAATAACTTCAGCATAGTAGTAGAAAATAAAACAAACCCACAAAATCATGCATCTTTCTATTTATTTCATACAGAACAAAAATCTAGCAGAGAGAAATAGAAAAAGAACCTTCGTTCAAAATCACTATAAAAATCTATGAAATATCTGGGAGTTAACCTGCCAAGGCACTCTCGGGACTTACCATAACTACTTGAAAGCAGTTATAAAACACTCTTTAAAGAAATAAAGGAAGGCATTGGAGGGCTATTTATTGTTCATGGCTGGGCCATGTCAATATAATAAAAATGGTGACACTAAGTTAATTTCCAGATTTTGTTCCATACCAATTAAATTACTGAGTGGCTACTTTTTTAGAATTAGACAGAATTAAGACAAAAATTAACCACCTTCACGCATATTCCTGCATTGTTGCATCTACCTAGTACATTAACTCCAGTTCCACCCTTGATCTCTGGGATTCTAATCAATGAGTGATCACCATAACTAGCTTTACCTAGGCTCAGTCCCTTGCTTCTTCCTAGCCATTCAGTACTGTGGCCACTCTTCCTCTCCACCTCTAGTGCTGGCAATAGTAATCAAATCAATACTACCATACTACCGCTACTGGAAAGGATGCTTCAACCAATTGCCTTGTAACTGTATTCACCATTCCTATGGTTTTCCTGACCACAATACACTTACTTGGCTACCTTATGCCTATTAAAATATAAGCTCTGCTTTTGATATATGCATCCTCAGCATTTAGCATAGTGCCTGGCACATAGTAAGCACTTAATAACTGTTTTTTCAAGTATTCATTCACTTAGAGTAACAGAAGGTCAAGGATATTAAAGGTAAATAATGAAAAGAAACAGAAAGATGAGACTAGCTGTGCCAGATCTCAATCTCTGCTACATAGCAATAACTATCAATATTATTTGGAGAGAGAGAGAGAGAGAGAGAGAGAGAGAGAGAGAGAGAGAGAGAGAGAGAGAGATGGGGGAGGGGGAGAGTAGTCAGGAGAAAAATTAGGATTAGACCAGCAACTTATACCATATAGCAGCAGAAGCTCAAGTGGATTCATGGCTTAAATGTAAAAAGTAACATCATAAATCAGTTGAAGGAGAAAGGAAAGAGCTAGTTTTCATAACTCTGGATGGGGGAAGAGTTTTTGACAAAATAAAGCCTGGAGGTGACTGTAAGATATAAAACAGATCGTTTTGATTACATAAAATTGAAAACATTTTGCTCACAGATGCATTTTGAATTGGAAAAGAAGCAGTTACTTGTGGAAAAAATCTTGGTAGCAAATTTCTCTGATAATGGTCAGATATGATAGTTTTGTAGGGAATCGATACAAATCTGTAAGATACAAAGCATTAAAAGTCGTTTCCTAAGAGATAAGTAGACAAAGAAAATGAACAATTTCCAATTAAAGAAAGGCAAGTCATTAATAATTAAATGAAAAAGTGCTGCTAGGCATTAAGGGAAATGACTATGAGATTCTACCGCATACTCATTAGATTGACAAAGATGAAAAAGAAAAAAAGACATGTCTTGGAGGGGCTGTGAGAGGATATTTTTCATAATTCACTCTTAGAGCTAAAAAGAAATTGTGAAGAGCAATTTGGAACTCTAACTAAAAAGTCACTTAATTGTGCGCATCCTTTGACCCAGTGATGCCACTACTAGAAAAGGGAGATCAAAGATGGAAGGGGAGGGTGCATATGTACAAAAATATTTATATTAGCACTTTTTTTTGCAACAAAGAATTGGAAACAAAGTGAATACAGGAGATATATGAGCTGATGAAGAGTAAAATGAGCAGAACCAGAGAACAATTTACATGATGACCAAAATAGTGAATGATGGAAAAACTTTTAAAGATTATAGAACCAAAGATCAAGGTAGTGACCAGTTATGACTTTAGAGGAATGCTGATGAAACATGCCATTCACCTTTCGGCAGAGAAAGAAGTCATGAACTAGAGGTGAAGACTGAAAACAGAACAGTTTCAAATTTAGCCTATGTAGCCATTTTTTCTTGACTCATTTGTTACAAGGGAGAACTATGGGAAAGAGTGAGGAATGAATTTAGTAGGTAGTGATAGAAATGCAAAAACAAAACAAAACAAAAAAAACCAACCCACAAAACCAAGAAAAGAGCACCAATAAAACAGTAAAAGTACATAGAAGAAAAAAAATTCAAAAGGAGATACAAACGAGCAAGGCAATTTTGTTATTATTATGTTAAATTTAATATATGCTCAAAAGAAACCATACAAAACTGTTCGTGGTTTAATGTACAAGCCTCTTTTTTGTTGTTGTTGTTGTTCTTTGTATACTGAAAGGTTCAAGTTCATCGATGACTGGTAAGTTTGCAATACTAGCAAGAAAAGGGATCAGAACCAGGATTGGACCTGTGATTTCCCTACCATAGGAAGCTCCCAGGGCAAGAAATTCCCTTCACCCATGGAGGTGGACACCTTCTATGCAACTTATGTCTTAAGAGAGTTCTCTAGAGCCCTGAGAAGTTAGATGAAAAAGTTAGCCCAGGGTCATATAGCCAGTAATGTGTCAGTGATAGGACTTGAATTCAGGTCTTTCTGGCTCTTAGCAAGCTCTTTACTCATTATACCATGACGCTTCCCTGAGAGAGTGGGGGGGGCGGGGCAGGGGGAGTGAAACTTTTAAAGCCCTTTACAATAGTTTAAGCAAAAAGAGAGAGAGAGAGAGAGAGAGAGAGAGAGAGAGAGAGAGAGAGAGAGAGAGAGAGAGATAATGGCATGAACCAGGACAGGTCCAATAGGAATAGAGAAAAGCTAGATGTGAGAGACACTGTGGAAATGACAGATCTTAGTAACTGATTGGATGTATTAGGTGAGAAAGATGGAATAATAAAAGATAAATTCATGGTGATAAAGCTGAGAGATGGAGAACATGGTGGTAGTGCCAAAGGAAACAGAGCTAGAAGGAGGATGAATAAGTTTGGTGGGAAAGATGATGAATTCCATTTTAGACATGTTGAGTTTGAAGTACCAGCTGGTTATACAGGTGGAGATATCTACCAGGCAGCTGGAAATATATAACTGAAATTCTGGGGAAGGCATTGGGGGTGGAGATATAAATGTAGGAGTCACCTACATAGAATGATAATTAAACCATAGAAGTGGATGAGATTACCAAGGGAAAGAATGTAGAGAGAGAAGAGGACCCAGAGAAAAGAGGAGGAAGAGAAGCTGGGAAAAGCAAGAGAGTATTAGGGGGAGGAAGAGAACCCTGAGATTATAGTGTCCTAGGAGCCAAAGGATGAGAAAGTATCAAAAAGAAAGGAGTAGTATACAGTATCAAATGCCTTAGAGAGGTTGAGAATACTCAGATACTTAAAAAAAAAACAAAAAACACCAAACAACCTACCAGCTGGATTTGGTGATAAGAAGGCTATCAGTGGGTTTGCAGAGAACTGGGGGTGACTGATGGTTGAAGAAATATAGGTAGTTCATACTCTTTCTAGGCATTTGGCAGTGAAAGAGAAAAGAGGGAATAGTTTGAGGAATAGCTTGAGGGGATAAAAGGGTTAAGAGAAAGGTTTGTTTTAAGGACAGAGCCACTCTGGGCATGTTATTAGACTGAAGGGGAAGTCTCACTAGAGAGGGAAAATCTGAAAATGAATGAGAAGCTGATTGTTCTAAAACAGTCTTGGAAGACAGCAAAAGAAGGAAGGGAAGCTATCAGCTAGAAGGATTAGTTTTAGCAGAGAGGAAATCCACCTTTCCCTGAGACAATGGGGGCCGGGATGGAGAATAGATGGGGATATTGAGAAGACTAGAGGACTATCATCAATTTCTTTACTCCTTTCTCTTATTCACACACCTTTCCCTTCAAATTCTTTTTTAAAATTTTATTTAATATTTTCCCCTAGTTACATGTAAAAACATTTTTTCCCCAAATGCTTTATTAAATTCTGGTTTACATCATTAATTTCTGCCAGATTTTGAGTTACAATTTTTTCCCCATTTTCCCCTACTCCCCACCCCAGAATAGCAGTCTCACAGGATAACCCCTTATCCCATTTGCTCTCTCCTATATCTTCTCCCATACCCCCTTCGACTTTTTCAGGAGGGCAAGGTGAATCTCCATGCCCCAATGTCTGCACACCCTATTTCCCAATTATATATAAAATAGTATTAATAATAGTATTTATATATTTTTACACATTTTATTTTAAAACTTTGAATTCCAGATTCATTCCCTTCCTCACTTGTCACCCACCCTTACTGGGAAGATAAGCAGTTCAGCATAGGTTGTACATGTGTAGCTATGTAAAACATTACTATAGTAGATATATTGTAAAAGACTGACTATATTTCCCTCCCTCCTATCTCACCTCCCACTTGGTCTATTCCCTACTTTGATCCTGTCCCTTTTCAGAAGTGGGTGCTTCCAACTTCCCTCACCCCTTTCCCTCCCACCCTCCCTTGCATCATCCCCCCTCTCATCCCCTAACCCCCTACTCTTCTGTAGGGTGAGATATCCTATTTAGTATGTATGTCATTCTCTCCCTGAGCCAAATTCTATGAGAACAAGGTTTTGCCTTTTTGCCTTCCTGTTCTTCCCCTCCCTTGTAACCATTTCCCCTTGCCTCTTCTATATGAAATAGTTTACTCCATTCTGTCTCTCCCCATCTCCTCTCCTTATATTCCTCTCTCCACCTCTTAATTTCACCTTTTGAGTATCATCCCTTCCTATTACATTCGAACTGTGTCCTCTATGTATACCTGTAAACATATATACACACATTCACATATGTATCTATATGCCCATATACCCTTCTTCAACTATTTTCCATAATGAGAAAAGTTTCATCAGTTACAGTTATTGTTTTTCCATATAGGAATGTAAATAGTTCAACTTTGATAAGTTCATGATGATTTCTTTTCCCTGTTTACCTTCTCAAGCATCTCTTGCTTCTTGTATCTGAATGTCAGATTTTCTATTCAACTCTGATTTTTTCCTCAAGAATACTTGAAAGTCTTCTATTCCACTGAATGACCATATTTTCCCTTGAAATGTGATACTCAGTTTTGCTGGGTAGGTGATTCTTGGTTTTAATCCCAGCTCCTTTGCCCTCTGGAATATCATATTCCAAGCCCTTGGATCCCTTAGTGTAGAAGCTGCCAGATCCTATGCTATCCTGATTGTGTTTCCACAATATTGAAATTGTTTATTCCTGGCTGATTGCAATATTCTCTCCTTGATCTTGGAATTCTGGAACCTGGCTATAATATTCCTAGGAGTTTTGTTTTGGGGATCTTTTTCAGGAGGTGATGGGTGGATTCTTTCAACTTCTATTTTGCCCCCTGGTTCTAAAATACCAGAGCAATTTTCCTGGACAATTTCCTGAAGGATGATTTCTAGGTTCTTTCTTTGATCATGGTTTTCAGGTAGTCCAATAATTTTTAAATTATCCCTCCTGGATCTATTTTCCAGGTCAGTGGTTTTTCCCCATAAGATATTTCATATTGCCTTCTATTCTTTCATTTGTTTGAATCTGCTTAACAGCATCTTGATTTCTCATAAAGTCACTAGCTTCCATTTGTTCCAGTCTAATTCTGAAGGAATGATTTTCCTCAGTGAGCTTTTGAGATTCTTTTTCCATCTGAAAAATTTGGCTTTTTAAGGCATTCTTCTCCTCATTGCCTTTTTGAGCCTTGTTTGCCATTTGAGTTAGTCTATTTTTTAAGGTGTTATTTTCCACAGTCAGGCTGTTGACTCTCATTTCATATTTTTCTTGCATCTTTCTCATTTCTCTTCCCAATTTTTTCTCCATTTCTCTTATCTGTTTCTTACGGTCCTCTGTGGCCTGTAAACAGCTCATATTTTCATTTGGGGCTTTAGGTGCAGGAGTTCTGACCTCCCAGTCCTCCTCTTGTTCCATGCTTTAATCCTCTTTGCCCCCAAAATAGGAGTCTAATGTTGAATTTTTCTGTTTATTTTGTTTCCTTTGCCTAGGCATGTTGCCACTCAATTACTTGACTTTTGGACTTGTTGCCCTAGTAGGACTCTGCCACCAGCCAGGGGAGCTTCCATCCCAAACACTGGGGTTTTCCCAACTGCCGGAGGTATTAGTTGGGTGGCCTCTCTGAAGCCTCCACACACTCTGGCAAGCTGGTCATGCACCCCAAGATCTCCACCCCAGACTGCAATCCAGTTCCAAGAAGGGTAAAGCAAGAGCAATTATCCCCCAGACTGATTGCCATATCCCCCTACAGTTTGCAGTCCAGGAACTGAAGCTGCCCATCTCAGCGGCTTCTTGCCCCCAGGGAAAGAGGCTGACATGCTCTCCCCACTGATGAGTCCCAAAGTCCATAGGGCACTAACTTCTCCCTTTGTAGTTGGCATCTATGTGTTGGCAATTCTGGAAACTCCACAGCTGCTGGTGTTTTGGGGTCTCTCCAGCCAGTTGCAGGTCCGGCCACCCTGGGGCTAAAACCTCGGACTCATGTGGGCCTGGGCTCACCTCCCAGAGCGCTGAGCTAGCTGCTCCCTTCCAGGCTCTCCTCAGCATGAGGCTAGCTTCTCTGTTTCATTTTGTGGGTTCTGGAGCTCCAAAGGTTGTTCAGAATGCTCTTTTATATAAATTTGGAGGTGGTGGGAGCAAGAGCTGTGTGGAAGAGCTGTTTCTACTCCGCCATCTTGACTCCACCCCCCTAAAAACATTTTTTTTAATGTTCATTTTTAAAACTCTGAGTTCCAAATTTTCTCCCTACCTCCCTCCGCACTTCCCACGCCCATTGAGAAGGCAAGGAGTTGGATATAGGTTACACATGTGTAGTCATCAAAACATTTCCATAATAGTCCTGTTATGAAAGAAAATATAGACCAAAAAAAAAAGCCTCAAGAAAAATAAAGAAAAAAAAGTATGCTTCAATCTGTATTCAGATACTATCAGTTCTTTCTCTGGGGATGGATAGCACTCTTCATCATAAGTCTTTGAGAGCTGTCTTGTATCATTGTCTTGCTGAGAATAGTTAAGTCATTCACAGCTGATCATCTTACAATGTTGCTGTTACTTTGTACAAAGTACATTTCATTTTGCATCAGCTCATGCAAGTCTCTCTAGGATTTTCTGAGAGCAACCCTCTCATCATATCCCATTTCCATGCAAATTCTTGCTAATTATTTTAGTTTATTCTAGGTCCTTTTCACTCCTCTTTCCAAATTTCTGATTCTGGTTAGTCCATTTCCTAAACTATCTGGTATTCCTCTCTTCTCCTTCCCCTAAGAAGCTTGGGAATACTTGTGTTTCTGGATTCATATTTGTTTCACTGACAAGACATGATTACAGGGAGCACTGCAGAGCCCATACTCCATGCAAGAGTAAGCTAATTTCTATTCTGCATCATAAACCAGCCTAAGAATTACCCCCACTGTGTTTTGTTTCCCAATCTTTATAGCTGCTGTTGATGTGTACAGTAGAAAAAACACAGATGCTTTAGGAAATCGAAGAGTTTGTAGTAATAGACTGTTTAAAAGCTTCCCAGGAGCCCTTGACAATTTTATCAATGTCTAATATGTTGGGGGTTTTTTTTTTTCCTTTAGATTTCCAGTTTTGCACACAGGACTAGGAATATATACGCACCATGGTATCTTTCAGTCAGTTTGCACTGGGAGACACACTGCCAAACCTGCAGAAGTCATGTCTGCTAGGACACTATGTGTCTTCATTTTCATTTTAAAAGCAAGCATGAAATAAGAGAGTTACTGTCTCAATAAGTTCAGATATGCAGTCTTCTTACCTTGATCTTATTATAAAATGTCTCCCTTGAATTTAAGGTTCATATGGAGATGTACTTCATTTGTTAATTTTTTTAACATGGCCAATAGGGGAATTTGTTTTGCTTTACTGTGTATTGTTACAAGGATTTTCCTCCCCTTCTTTTCAATACTGGAGTGTGAGAAGGAGAGAGATTAGACTTTTGTTAATTGAAAAACAATTAATTTTTAAGATTTAAAAACTAAAAAAGTCTCTTGTATCATTTTTCACCAATTATTTTCTCAATGAGCTGGTGCCTGGTTGAAGCAAGGATGAATTGTGAATGGTGTGTTTTTAACTTGAGTTGTTCACTTTACCCAGTATTATGTGAATCATTAGATATAAAAGATCACTTTTTTCTCTTTTGTGACCTTTAAGTTATTTAAAATATTATTTTTAATTTCAAAACTTCCTGCTATTTTCTCCCTTTTCCCCCCCATTTTTCCCCAAGTATTGTCCTGGCCAACCTACTTCTATCCATAATCTCTTCAATGAATTGCAGATCACAGTCTTATCTCATCCTGTGTGATATTTGACCTGGTGTTTCCATAGAAAAAGCTGCAGGCCTTACTCTGGTTCCTTTAATATTTTGTAGATAACCATTCCAAAGAACTCATTCTACTTACTTCTTACTGGAGGGATGATGGACTCAGGGTGTGACTGTGTGTGTGTGTGTGTGTGTGTGTGTGTGTGTGTGTGTGTGTGTGTGTGTATGAGTCTTCCCAGAATGCACTCCACCCACACTGACTTGCTTTCTAACCTTACCTGAATGCACACCCAGGGCTCTCTCCTTAATCACTGAGACTCCTTCTATGCTACTGGTCACTAGAACCCCTCAACCCAGAGGCTCCTTCCTGATATTCTCAAAGCCTCCTGTGAGGTCACAAACATTTGCTGCCCTTTGTAGCTGCTCTTACAACAGCAGGCCGAAGGGAGGAAATCTCCTGAGATGGGAACACACCTTTGTCCCTTCTCCCCTTTCAACCTTACAATAACCCAAACTCTTGATAATTAAGAACTGTTCCTTTCTGTTTTTTTTATTATTAGGTATATTCCTGATGATTAAAAGTCTAGCCCTGAACAAGGGTGGCCTTTGGTAAAACAGTAAACTAGATATTTTCTACTGGGTGTCCAGTAGACATTTTAAACTTAATGTAGCCAAAACCAAACTCATTGTTTCTCCCTAAACTCTCTCGACCCCTCCTACTTTCCCTATGACTGTAGAGAACAACACAGTCCTTCCTGGCCCCCAGGCTCACAACCTAGGAAATCATCCTGGATTCCTCACTATCTCTCATCCCCACTACTGTCCAAGCTGCAGCCAGGGCCTGTCCATTTCACCTCTGCAGCATCTCTCCAATATGCCCCCTTTTCTCCTCTCACACTAACACACCCTTGGGGCAGACCCTCATCACCTCTCACCTGAATTATTGCTAGAGCATCTGGGGAGGGGGGTGGTCTGCCTGTCTCATGTCTCTGTCCTCTCAAGTCCACCTTCCATTCAGCCACTAAAGTGATTTTCCTAAGGCAACAGGTCTACTTACTTCCTATTGCCTCCACAAGCAAATATAGAATCCTCTTTTTGGCATTCAGTCCTCCATAACCTGCTCCTGCTGCCTTTTCAGTCTTCTAATACCAACATGTGCCCTTTGGATGCACTGGCATTGGCCTCTTGGCTGTTCTAAGAACAAGACCTCCCTCTCTTGGCTTTGGATGTTTTCTGTGACCGCCTTCATGCCTGGAATGCTGCCTCTCCTCAACTCTGTCTACTGACTCCCTGGCTTCCTTTAAGGCCATCTTTGACTGCAAACCTTTCCCAACCCTGGAATGCTAATGTCTTCCCTCTGTTAATCATTTCCTATTTACTCGGTATATAATTCTCTTTGTATAATGTTTATTTGCATGTTGTTTCCTTCCTGAGGGCAGGGACTGTATTTTGCCTTTCTTTGTAACCCCAGTGTTTAGCACAGTGCTGGGCACATAGTAGGTGCTTAATAAATGATTGTTGATTGATTGATCTGGTGCTCCCACCTTCCCCCATTCTGGTACTCTTGTCTAGCACTCTCTCTCAAGTTGATGGCACCCTACTCCCCATTCCTGAGCCACACAATGTTTTAAAAAAACTTCCACCCTCCATAGCTACAACTTCCTTTCTGATTCCAATCTGAAACCACTGTTGTCAGGAAAAGATGTTATACACATGTACAAGTTATAAATGACTGCTTAAAGTGTTATCTTTTATTTTAAAACATTTGGCAAAACTTTAAGCCAAAGGAATTCCAGCAAGAGTGTGTATGTGTGTGTGATGGGGCATGTATTCTGCAGGGCAGCTGCATCTTCCCCCTGAAATCATACCTCATGAATCTCTGACTTTACCTATGGTGAAGACTAGGCCTGGCCCTGAAACCTGATTTTACTGTGTAATTTAAGTGTATGGACATGAAAAACACACACTGATTTAATTTGGCATATCAAGAGGTCTTTTTTAATATTCATTTTTCTTTTTAGATTTCAATCTCAGTCAGGGGGTACCTTGGGAGAATCAATAGCTTTGGTCTGGATCATGAACTAGGAAGGCAGAAAACATAAAACTCTCAATTCCTCAAAAGGAACCTAACATCATTTATTTTACACCTTCATACACAATAGAATTTCATGAGTCAGTTGATAAGGATAATTAAACAGTGTAGGTCAAGGACTGGACACAATCCATTCAACCTCCTGAAAATCCATTAGTCTAAATGCTAGGAAATATTATTTAAAAGCTATAACATTTAATCTGTCTGTGCACGTCTAAAAATGTTTTATTGCAGTCAAGTAATATTCAGAAAAGGATAAAAGAAAATGTCTAAATTATCAGCTCCTTACATTGTTAGAAAAATCATGATGAGAAAACATAAGGATCATCTTCTGTTTGAGATGTTTCATTCCCACCCCTGGGTTTTACTTCTTTAGCTCCCTCTGAAAAAGGGGACCATGTCTTTACTCTTGCTCACTTGTGCAAGGTACTGGTTCACAGTTTGGCCCCTAGTTCACAACCTCACCCAACCCCCCTTTATTACTTGCTTTCCTCTTGAACTATCCCCCCTCACACTGTAATGGAAATGCAAATTTAAAGATCTTCCCTGCCCCTAGCATAAGTGCACCTGGAGCCTATGGTGGGAGGCTTATTTTTCAGGAAAGCCCACACCTTGATACTTGGTGATTAGGCAGTGGGTCAAGGAGGTTGTTACAATCTCTGAGCCAGGAGAAGGCTATATAAACTCTGATGAGAGGCTTTGCTTTGGGGCTCACTTTGAGAAGTGTTGTGTGATTTGACCAGATGAGGCTCTAGGAAGCCGTTGTTGAGAGCCCCCCCGGCTTTGAAAACCCAGATGTTGATGCTTCCCTCTCTGGTAACTGTGATTTGGTATTGATGCATGTAATGTTGGGACAGTTTGGTAGCCTGTCTGTTTGATCTGTAAGTTCTGTAACTCTGAAGTTTGGGGTGCTGACCTTTTTTCCCTGAACTAGGTAATGTATGTTTGTTTGATTAAAGTAAGCTTGTTAACCCATTTTGAGTTGCTTTCCTTTTGAAAAGCAGATCTAAGAACCTGTGTTGGCAGTCACCCTGGGGATATTGGGGTGCTTGCTGCAACACACACCCACCCTAGCAGTCCATCTTCTGTCTGCTCCCAGGCCTGAAATGTTCTTGCTCCTCACCTCAGACCCATAGTATCCCTTTCTTTCTTGAAGATTCCCCTTAAACACCACCTTCTACATGATTGCAGCCTTCCCTGACACCCACTACAGCTGTACACCCAGGACTCTATCTACTAGATGCTTCAAAAGGCCAAAAAGACTGGCTTTAAGCTTATGTTCTAATGGGCTTATTTCAAACTGCTTAAAGAGAGGGTGAGAAAACTGTTGCTAGAGTTAAAGGATGTTCTTGTCTTTTAATATCAATAAAAAGGCGCTGGAAAACATTGTATAGGTAAGGGGGGGGGAAGGTGGGCAGGGCAGGATGAGAATAGTCTATATTTTTTGGAATGGTAGAGTTTTAAGGCTGGAAGGAACCACCTGCCCAGATGCACACAGCTAATCAAGGCCACCACACAAGAAAGGGGTGACGAGCATTTGGTTTTGTTTGCATAAATAATTTTATTCTGTGACCTGAGCTTACCACCCTCACTGGGGAAATGAACTGCATCTTTTTTTTTTTGAACTGCATCTTAATATTATATTTTTAGATTTATAGGAGTGTGGTGACTTGACAAAGTGGATAGAAATCTTCTAACTTGGATCACAGCTGTTCCCTTTGACATTAAAGAAATCAAAGGTCATTTAACTGCACCAAACATTACTCTTCCTGGGAAATCATGACCTTTATCCTTGAGTATGAGAGCTTCCCACCATCCTGGTGATGGATGGAGAAAGCTCTGAGCATAAGTCAAAGGCACTGCAGAGCATTTGGGGCTGTTGGAAGGAGTTTCCCTCCTCCAGCAGCTCCAATCTGTGATTAGGGAGAGCTATTCCTAGATCCTGCGCATTAACTCCTTAGTGGTTGTGCACTCAACCAGCAATGTCCAAATTGCAATCCCATCTAATCCATCAAATGTTTATGAAGCTCAAGAAGCAGAGGATAGAAAGACAAAAGAAAAATCGTTCCTGCCCTCGGGGAGTTTACATTCTACTCAGTGGGATACTTTTGTTTAGGGGACCTTTGGGATTGTCTTGTAAAAATTCCCATGACCAATGCTCCCCACTCTTTTCCATGAGATCTGTGAGTGAGTAGCACAAGATGAAATGGAGAGTCCACTGGCTTCAAAATTCAAATCCTGCTTTTGTCACCTATGAACTCTGTGACCTTGGGCAAGTCACTTCCTATCTGTGGGCTTGGGTTTCCTCATCTGTAGAATGGAGGGCTTAGATTACACAGCCCCTTAGAAGTTTAAGTACTCTGATCTCTAGGTTTTCATATAACAGTTGGTCTAAGGCATTTATGTTTGTCTGAATTGAAAGGTCACCTTAATCCTTGTTTTACAAATAAGCTTCCAAAATTGAAAGACCTTTCCCTTGCTTTTTTCAGTTTTTTATTCATGTTGCTTTCCCTCAAACCATATAGAGAACAAATTACATGAAATCCTAATTATTTGCAACTCAAATGGTATACATGTTTATTTGCTCAGGGTGACCTGGAAAATAGCCTGTCTACAAAGCTGCCTTACCAGGCTAAGGGCAGAAATGAACAAAGCCAGAAGACAGAGACTGGACCATGAAGGCTCAGTGCTGAGGGCAGCCTTGCCCAAAGGAGAAAGCTGTGAGTGGTTACCCGTCCTAGATTAATGCAAAAGCTAAAAGCATGCATAGGATGAACATTTATCACCAAGGGCAGGGCACATCACAGTAGTGTCCCACTTGGCAAATACCTGAAAGTGAGGAGAGCCCTTGTATGGCTTTCCTATGTGGGTTATTAATTTGTTTCCCACTGACAAATGGGCAGAATGCATGTTGAGACCTGGAGACTGATTTGGGCTGATTTATCACTCTCATGCAGAGATGACCAACACCCTGATAGTGCAAGGTCAGTTCGGTGACTGTGCCAAAAACCACAGCTGAGGAAAGATAATTAAACACAGGCACCAGGCACAGTGATATTTGCAAGCTTCCCATGCAGCTTGTCCTAACTTTTAGTCTTATTTCTCTTGGAGGTCACATTCAGAATTGAAGTGAAAGAACTTCCTTCAAAAAGTAGGAAATCATTCAAACCAGCCAAAGATGAAATACAATTCAAAAAGAAAAAAAAAATTTTTACCATTAATGCAAAGGGCTGTTTGCTTTCCCCCTTTTATCTCCCTGAAAAATTGTTATAATTCATATATACATACGCTTCACTAACTACGTGATTATGGGCAATTCATGTCAGTTCCTTGAGTCTCCACTTATAAGATGGGGATAATAATACTAGGCCTGGGACCTTCCTAGGAATGGAATGCCAGGACTTTGCCCAGAACCCTGGTTTTGGCACTCAGAAGGCAAAAAATTTAAGACATAAATTCCTTCCATAGGAATTTTTGATGCTGTAGATGCAGAGCTGGGCAGGCCACTTAGCTTCCCTGAGCCTCAGTTTCCTGGTCCATTCTCGCCTTAGACTTATGGATGCTGGAGGATCCTAAGCCATCATATTGATTTATTCCCCTTCCTCTCAACTGAATTTGTTTTCATTACATGCATTATTTTCACTGTCAACAATTATAAAGTATATGTGGTAGCATTTCCTGCTCCTGGCCCTGTGGTTAGTTATAGCTCTGGCTTGAAATCTCTACTACCTTAGGGGTCTGTGAGAAAGCATTTTGTAAACAGTCATGTATTATACAAGTATGGGCTGTTATAAGGATGAGAACAACAGCTGGCTGTATGAAGTTGCAGGGCCTTCTGGTTAATAAAGCATTGACATGTTGTATCTTATTTGAGATTCACAACAACCATTTGGTATATGAACCACAGCTAATATATTTATCTCCGGTGGCAGGTGAGGAATATGAAGGCAGAGAGGTTGGGAGCTGCTATTCAGACCCAGATCTTCCTGACACTATGTGCTGTTGTCCTGCTGGTTAGACCAGAGTCCTAGTCAGGCAGAGACAGAAAGACAGAGGGCTGGAGGGAAAATAGATCCTCTGAGGATCCTCCTCAGACTGAGGCTTGCTGTACTCTCCTCCCTGGCTTGTCCCTGGTGTTTTTTCCTGGTACAGTTAGCAGAATATAGGCAGAAACACTCCTCTTATCAACGGGCCCACATTAGGAGAGCCTGCTGAGGTCAGCTTCATGGATACCCCATGGCTGGGTAATGTCGGGTTCTAGTCACAGAAGGCCAGAATGGCCATGAACTAGCTGTGTCACCCTGGACTACCTTTGGCCTTTGTGCCTTAGTTTTCTCATCTGTAAAATGAGATTAGAGGACTCTAAAGTCCCTTCCTGTGCTAACAGTTCTGTTGCAGGGGAGTAGGAGGGGACAGGAATTTCAGAAAGAGTCCTGGATAAAAATGGAGATAGCCTTTGATCCTTAGAGATGGCTGGATCCACTCAGACCAAGGGACCAAGGGGCTGAAGCTTCCACAAGGCTGGTTTCCATAGCGGTTGGAGGCCAAGCTTTCTAAGAGTTGTTGGATGAGAGCCAACCTGCTCCAGGCCAGGGCCTGGCTCATGACCTGGAACTCAATGGTGTAGTCTATTACTGACCTCTTCTCTTGCCAGGGTTTGCAGTTTCCTTCTAGGAGAGGCTGTCAGCATTTTCCCCAAACTTTCAAGCATTGCCCCAGTTGCCCTACCAGGGCAGGTTATTCTTCATGGCAAATGGTAGGCAGCCCACTTTGTAGCTGGCCTGGTGGCTTGCTCTGGCCTGAGGCTCATGAACTGTTGGAGCTGAAAGTTCATCCATCCACCCAGCAGACTTGAAATTGGGAGACTGATCAGTCTCCATCATAGGTTAAGGAAAATACATGATGGGATCCAAGAATTAGACATTTCTCTTGCATGTCTTCCTCTCCATACACAACCTCCCTCCCACGTCTCAGGAGTTAGGGTCGCAGTGCTCCAGAGAGCAGGAAAATCTGTGTAAAATGTTTTGGCCTCCCTTTCATACAAAGGAAATCCGAATTTTTCCTTTTTCTTTTATGGGATGTTTACAGTGCCTTATTATAAAATCTGGATTAAGAATATGGTGTCATCTGTTGGCCTTGGCATGTCATCTGTGGCTTCTGCAAAACTCTTCCTAAATTCCCACTTAATTTCTTATGCCAACCCATAATATATTGAAACCATGATGGGAAAAGTTGCCATGTGGAAGGGATAACTGTAGTCCTTCCCTTTTGCCTACAAACATGCTCCAGTCTTCCAGATTCTTAAAAAAAAAAACAAAACACTTTTCCTTGACCCTGATAACCTATCCTACTCTATCACCCAACTTCTTAAAACGAGTAGATTGTACTCATTGTCTCTCCCTTATCACTAACCACATGCTAATTAACTCTATAACCTAGCTTCTATCTCTTATATCCTACTAAGTCTTTTCATAGAACTGAAACTTCTCTAAAAGGGCACTAATGAGAATTCCAGTGGTTTTATCTTAGTCATCCTCCTAGAACTCTCTGAAATAGTTCATGGAAGAGGATATTTTCTTCTCTCAGCTCCAGGGATACTGCTGATGCTTGTCCTGCTCTGGTTGATCCTTCGCTGGGTCCTTTTCCTCATAGTCTCTCCAGTGTAGGCATTTTATATGGTTCTGTTTTCAACCCTTTTCTCTCTGGTCATTCTTTTCTTGGAAATCAAACCTACTTCTATGGTAGAGCATCACAGACCAAATATTCAGAGTTGGAAAGGACCTCAGAAGTCATCTAGTTCAATTCGGTCATTTTATGAAACTGAAGTCCAGAGAAGGAATGTGTCTTCATGGCACACAGGGTGCCATGGTGGAGCTGGGATCTAAACCCTTAGCTCTTCTGTCTCCCAAGCTACCACTCTTTCCATTGTGCCATGAAATAAATATCTCAGACTTTGGCCTTTCTCTTAAGCTTTAGTTACTCATTTCTCACTGCTGGACATTTGTATCTTGAAGTCCTAACAGCACATTAATCAGAACATGTTCAAAGTAATACTCTTTTTTTTCTCCTCCAAATTCTCCAGTCTTCTTCCTGACTTCTCTATTTTGGTTAATGACTGGAAACCTTGGAGTAATTTTTGATTCTTTCCTCTCCCTTGGTTCACTCATGCAGTCATCAAGTCTTGAAAATTCTGATTTGATGGGGTGGCTAGGTAGCACAGTGAATAGAGCACTGGCCCTGGACTCAGGAGGACCTGAGTTCAAATCCGGCCTCAGACACTTGACACACTTACTAGCTGTGTGACTTTGGGCAAGTCACTCAACCCCAAGTGCCACCCCCCCCCCCAAAAAAAGCACACACAAAAAAAGCAAATTTGATGTAATCAGCAAAGTGCTATCCACTAGAAAGAGCCTCTGTAGAACCTCAAAATCTATAGAGAATCCTTCAGTTTCTTCCATGATGCCTACCTTTGGTGAGCATAACTCCCTGATTTATGCTTTGTCTAATATTGATAATCAGAGGATTGTTAAACAATTATTTCTATGATGACATCCCTGACAATTCTACCTTTGAAACATTTTTTTCACATCCATCCTCTCTTCATTTCTACTGGAACTTTCTTAGTTCAGACCATCACTCCATCTTGGCTGAACTACTACAGTTTTGTCCTAACTGGCATCCTTTTGTTTCTATTATCCTTCCCTTATAAGTCATAATATATACCACTGTCAGAATAATCCTCCTGGAACTTTTGTATTAGAAGCTCCTTCCTGAAATAAAGTATCCAAGTATACTTTAGAGACCCCAGTGACTCCACTGAGGTGAAAACTGGGAATGTCAGTCAATATCTGGCACTCTCCCAAAGATAGTCACCTACTCTCATTAGAAGCATTCAGCCTCACAAGGCTCAAGACAAAAAAGTTTTATTAGACCATTGAGAAGACCTAAATCCAAGCCCAAAGTGAAACAGAAGATCCCCCCCTCTACACACACACACACACACACACACACACACACACACACACACACTCTCCCTGTACTCCTACACTTTCTTTCCCCTAGTGACCTGAACAGAGTGGGGCTCTGGCAAGTAAGGAGGTTGGGGTTTGCTGCCTCCTAATTGCTCTCTGCTATCCATTTCCTATAATTCCCCTCAGCTTCTAGGCTTCAAAACTCTATGGGCTATTCTTCATAATTTCATTTCCAGTGATTCAGTTCCCAGCTATGCTGTTCCTCTGAACAGGGGTTCTTAACTTGGGATCTGTGAATTAATTTTTCAAAAATATCTTGATAACTGAATTTCAATTTAGTTGTTTCCTTTGTAATCCTATGCATTTTATTTTAAAAAACATTATTCTGAGGTGTCCATAGGCTTCATTAGATGACCAAAGGAATTCACGCACATAAAAGGTAGCATTAGGGGGCAGCTAGGTGGTGCAGTGAATAGAGTACTGGCCCTGGAGTCAGGAGGCCCTGAGTTCAAATTCAACCTTAGACATGGAACACTTATTAGCTGTGTGACCTTGGGCAAGTCACTTAACCCCCTTGCCCTGGCTTCTCCCCTCCAAAAAGCAAAAAAAAATTTTTTTTTTTAAAAAGGTAGCATGAGCTCCTCTGTGGGAAAAATGTCTGCCTCTTTATAGCACCTGACACTCATCATTTTATACTGAGAAATATCTCTCTGATCCCTGGTCTATATATAGCAACCAACTTTCAGTCACATTTCTTTTTTATCATTGGCAAGAAAGTGTTCATCTTTCTCTACTGACTTTAGGGTTACTGGTCCTATATTTATTAATATTGAACAGGTTTTTTGGGGATACTTTCAAATCTGTTATGGTTCATTTTACAGTTCTGAAAGTTTACATTAAGACTGGTATTGCATAGGCATTGTTTTAAATAGTTTGTTCCCACTCAGCTTTGAATTTAGTTTGCCATTAGATCTTGTAATGTCTTCTCTTTCATACTTTAAAAAATTTTGCCTGGAGGAGACCAAGGTTTTTGTAGGTATCACCTTTTATCATATCAATATGACCTCTGTAGTCAAACTCGGAGCATTAATTTCTGTATTTAGCACAAATTAAGAATTTTACTCTTATTGAGCCCAAATGACATTTTTATATCTTTGGAGAAAGATGCCACATGCTATGACGGACTTATTTAATGTGTTTTTTGTTGGGGCTATAGAGATTGATGTCATACATGTATATCCAGTGACTAATAAGGTGTTTTGGTTTGACTTTTTAAAAATTGGAATCTACACTTGGTACTATTTAGGCAAGATGATAATTGACTTAAGGCTAGGTAAAACTATAATGGGCTTAAACTGCCTCCCTAAAAATGTCTCATTTTGCATTAGTTTTTCTTTATATGATTATGTTGGTGCTTGCTTTAAATTTTTCCATGTGAAGATAAAATTATCTAGTGTTCTTACTTTATTAAGGCCGGCTTATGTATTTTCAGGATATGGGTAAGCCATGAGTGCAGAACTTTGTCATAGGTTTTTTGTTATATGTTATGGCACTTAGGGCAGGTTGTCTGACAATTACCAAATTGATAATTATTTGCTGTTTACAACTCTGAGACTTGACTTGCCACATCTCTGGACTATATATTGTTTTCTCCTAAGTATTTATAGGAGTTCGTGGGGCGGGGGTCGGGGGGAGGATACAAACTGTGAATACTTTGTATAAAGTTTACAGACACATAAATGACCTTTATTTGGAGGAATCACTTGTGTTCTCATCTTTTGGCATTAGCTATGTGAAGGCTCCTAATAAGAAAGGTGAGATCAGTTTGCTTCAGAGAGGAAGCTGGTAAAGTGCTTTGCTAGTAATTCATGTGCCATTGGGGAGCAGAGGAGTCAATAATTATTGACCTTATCTGGCCTCTGCTTCCATTTTGCAGAGGAGCTAGAATTTCTGTCATTTCCTTTGATATAATATCCTTCATTATAGTAATAGTGTGCAATTTTTGTTTCTTGCTGGATCAAATGTGCAGTTTCATTGTGTTGAACTTGTAACCATATAGATGATCAAAAAAGTTTCCAAAGTCTCCTTCACTGGGTTCTCTCTCACTTTGGATTTCTTTACTTCTCAAACTTCTGTAGTAAGGTTTCTGATTGATGTGGAATTGTTTCTTTGTGCTGTTTTGATACTGTTGTACCCCATTAAAGTGAGACAGAAGATCCCTGAGATTAAATTTAAAAAGTGGATTTTATTACTGCAGGACTGTGGGGGTACATGCCCAAATCAGACGGTCCTTTGGCACAGAAATTTGTAGAGGTTCCATAGCCAGGTTATGTAAGCTGAAATTATAGTGATGTAAGCTGAAACTACAGTGATTGGTCAGTGTACATTTGAAACTACAATCAGTGATTGGTCAGTATACATTTGATTTTCCCCGCCAGCTCAAAATCCTAGGCTGGAACTCCGCCCACAGATCAATCAAGGGAAAGGAAGGGGTGGAGGTCTTGCTTGTTTACAGATCAATTAAGGGAGGGGAAGGTGGAGTTCACCTTTTTACAAATCAGTGAAGGGAAGGGAAAGTGGAATTGTGTCCAACAATTGCTTTGATCTTTTGACTTTTAATTTCAATTGCTAATTAAGAGAATCAGTGATAATAGTGAAAGTAATTATTGTTGCTATAATTATTATTATTATTATGTTTCCTTGATTTTCTTTTCTTCCTCTCTTCCCACTATTCAGACAGTTAAGCCAGTCTACTCAAAGTACTCCAGGCATGCTTCTGAAAAGATTGGCTGCAGATTGTGGAAACAGTGCAGAATAAGATCAGTAATCCTACTAGAATTCCTAAAGTACAGCTCTGATTATAGCTCTAAAGTATACATTCCTTAGCCTGATGCTCAGAGTCCCTAACAATCTCGATCCTAAACTACCTTTCTCTCATTTTATCTTCCACTTAACAACCAGTCCCTGTCCCCACTCCCCACAGAGCAGGAAAACTGGACAATTTGATGTTTCTGAAAACCGCCCTCTGCTTTTTTATTTTCTTATCACTCTACCTTTTGTTATATCTCCCTTGTGTTTCCACTTGTCCAAATACTTCTCATTTTTTAAAGCCTAGTAATTAGTTTCTTCTATGAAAGTCTTCTCTGAATCCCAACCAGAAATAATATGATCTTTTTCCATTCTCATAGCACTTTGATATTCTCTTGTGGTCTTGATCATATTTTATCATGTCATATGTTGCCCATACTGCAGAATTATTTTCTTGACCTTTACTAGCACTGGCTAGTAAAAAAAAAAAGTCATTGTCAAGGGAAGATCCTTGGGGTTGCAGGCCAAAAGAGAAGCCATTATTGCTATTTACATCCACTCTTAGCCAGGAGGGCCCAAAAAGTAACTATTAAATGGTGCTTGGGCATGGATCTATTGCTGTCCAATCATAGAGAGCCAGAGTGAATTGGGTTTAAGGCAAGGTCTTTAACAAAGAAATTTAGCCAGTACATTCTGATTACTCTGCCTTCAGAGTTTTTTGAAAAAGGCAGTTTCTGTCTTCAAAATTTACCTTCCTTTGTGCAGAAAACCCTCAGGTAAGGGCACGATCAATCATCACCTGACAAAGGTAATTACATTCTTCTGGGGTGAGGTGGTCTATGGAGCCCCACCCTTATCCTTATTAGTAGTTGGGTTTTTTTTTTTTTCTAGTCTTATCTTTCTTACTAAATAGCAAACTGCTTGAAAACTGGGACTATGCTAGAGTATGAGGGGTCCTTTGAGGTCATCTGCTCTAGGCCAGTTCTCTCATTTTATAAGTGAGAAAATCAAAGCCAAGAGTGGTTAGGTGACTTGCCTAAGGTCACCTAGTTAGCTGAAGCAAAGCTGTGTATTTGGAATAGCAAGTAGGTCAGTTTGTATCTAGCTTAGAATCCACAGAGGAGGATAATGTAAAGTTTGGGAGAGGAGATTGGCTTCAGCTTAGAAAGGGTTCTAAAATTGAAACAGAAGAGAATACAATTTATCAGATGCAAGAGAGAAACATTTAAGCTTCTTGTGAAGGAGAGGAACATGGTCACATCTGCCCTTTGCTGCTGCTGTTGTGTCTTTTCAGTCACATCTGACTCTTCATGACTCCCTTTGGGGTTTTCTTGGCAGAGACACTGGAGGGGTTTGCCATTCCTTCTCCAGCTCATTTTACAGATGAGGAAACTGAGGCAGGCAGGGTGAAGTGACTTGCTCAGGTTCACACAGCTAGCAAGTGCTTGAGGCAAGATTTGAAATCAGGTCTCCTTTACTCCTGCCTGGTGCTCTGGCCACTGTACAACCTGGCTGCCCAGGATTTGGCAGCTGGTCATCAGAGAGCATTTATTAAACCCTTACCTTGCACCAGGCATTGTACTAAGTGCTGGGAATACAATCAACAGCAAAAAACACAACCCTTGCCAGAGAAGCCCGCATTCTGATGTGGGAGACAACACACAGTTCCAGCCACAGGACCCCACACGGTGTAAATGGGATGTTATCTCCAAGTTAAGCCTGCATAGGATGGATTCAAAAGCAGAGAAAGTGAGTCCAGTTAGGAGGCCAATGAAATATTCCAATTGAGGGGTGATGGGGGCTGTGTGAATGGAGAGATGTGGGGAAGTCATGAAGGTGAAGGAGGCCTCTGAGTTTGTGAGTGTGAGGGACTGAGAAAGGGATGGGAACAGAATTAAGAAAGCTGGGAAGAAGAGAAGGATAATGAGTTCTTTTTTTGGACGCACTGAGTTTGGAAAGTTTATGTAAACGATAATTTCATAAAGAAAAGAATTCTTTTCCTGTGTGGATAACTGTCTCCTAATTTGTCTGTTGTAAAGTTTGGGCTTTCATACATAGAATTTTCCATTTAAAATTTTTCCAAAAGCAATTCATCTGTCCCATCCCTGAGAATTTCAAGCACACGAATTCAAAGAAGAGGACTAAATGACTGCTGATTTTGCCCATGGGTTTCTTTGATGTTTTTCTTCCCTGATGACAAATTATTATGAAAATTAATGACAGAAACGTGATGACGGTATCCACACTAAAATTGTAGTAGGACTTTGCAACTATTCTGTATCTTTCCTTTGAGTGGCCTAAATTGTGAAAGAAAAAAGCCTCAGGACAACATTGGGTTGGGGCCCTTCCAGGAGACACAATCTTTAATCTTTTATTTGGTCTGCTCTTGAAACCATGGGAAAATGAAACCCCTTGAACAGCATACTGTGATTTACTGCCCCCTTGTGGAACCGCCTATTTTAAAAAGAGTTCTCCCCCAGGATATATATACAAGGAGAAATGGCTCCTCTGTTGTTCCTCCTGAGGTGAAAAATGACTTGTTTCTGGGAGGGTGCTCTACCAATAGTTCATAACCTCTGGCAGGCCCTACCAACAAGGCAAGGCTTGGGATACATTCAGAGAAGGACAATATAGCTAAGTCTGGGGAGGCTCCTAGTAGGAAAGATGGCCACAAAGCAATAATATTTTTTACCTTAATCATCAATTATGGCATGGAGGAAGTGATATATACCTCAATGAAATTACTGAGCATATGAAGTAAGCAACTTATTTAATAATCTTCTTTTAATCTGTAGTAACCCTTTCTGGTACCACTTGCTCAACTCTCACTCACATAGGTGGGCCCCAGATTGACTAATACTGCTTTGGAGTTCTCGAAGTAACCATGAGGTCTGCTGGGGTTTCTAGAACTGCAATTCCATAAACCCCCACCAGTGTGCTTCAAAGTGATTATAAACCAGACTAAATTAGCTTCAGAAAGGGTATTTGCTAAGTAGGTATAGCAAAGATAGTTGTTACAACCAAAACCTCTCTACCTCCCCCAAATGGGGGCTATATTTTCCACTTACACACACACACACACAGTCCCTGGAGAATGGGATCATATTTTTTTTTCCTTTTAAAAGCATTCATTTATTTGTTTCTTTATACAAGCATTTATTATCTCACCTCCCCTAGCCTTCTCCTCCTATTTAACTACAATGAAAGAAACCCTTATTACAAATATGTGCAGTCCAGCAATATAAATTCCCTCCCTGCCCAAGTCCAGAAATGAATTTCATCTTCTGCATTTTGTATGCATCACCTCTCTGGGAGGCCATGGATGAAGTGACTGGTCTTCAGTCCTCTGGACTCATGAGTTTTCATTGCAATGATCAGAGTTCTAAAGTTTTCCAAAGTTTTTTTCTCTACAATGTTCTTGTCTATATATCTTGTCTTTGCTATACAAATTGTTCTTCTAGTTCTGGTCATTTTAGTTCATAAAGGTCCTCCCCGTTTCCTCTGCAATTCTTCATTTCATCATTTCTTATGGGACAGTAATATTCCATTATATTCATATACTAATAATTGCTTAATCATTCTCCAAGAGGTGGGGACCCCCTTAGTTTTCCATTTTGAGGCTATACATATTTGTGTATACACAGATCCTTTTCCTCTTTCTTGGATCCCTTTGAGGTACAGGCCTAGTATAGTGTGAAGAAGTATTCATAGTTGAGTAACTTTTGGGTCATAGTGCCACATTCTCCAGAATGGCTATACCAATTCATGACTCTATCAAAGGAATACCAATGTGCCTATTTTCCTACAGCCCCTCCAAATTTTGTCATGTTGACCAAAATGATGGTTATGAGATAGAACCTTGAGCTGTTTTTATTTGTGGTTCTCTAATTATATTAAGCATTCTTAGAACAAAGAAAAACACAACCAGAAGAAGGATTCTTTTCCTGTCCTCCTTTTCTTGCCACCCCACTCCCACTCCCTCATAGAATCTCCTCTCTCCTCTTTTCCCTTAGTCTCAAACAAAGAGCTGGGTTTTCTCCTGTGCAAGACCAACCCTTTCACATATGCATTTGATCCCATTGCCCTCACATCTTCTCCAGCAGAATGCAGCATCAATCACCTGCCATCCCTTCAAACCCTCAATCTCTCCTTCTTTAATGGTTCCTTCTCTGCTGTCTTAAAACATGCCCATATCTGCCCTACCCTAAAAAACAAACACAGTAAACATCCTCAGACACTATTCTTCCATCAAGACATTGTCCTAAATCTTTCCTCCTTTTCTCAGCAAAGCTTCTAGGAAAAAAAGATATCTATACTTGGTCTTTCTTCTATGTCTCCTTTACCCCTTTGCAATCAGTGGGCTCAGACTTAAAGCACAAAGGTAAAAAGGCACACCTATAGAGAACATATGTAGCAAAGGGATAACACACAGTTCTTTGTCCCTTTTCTCCCTCTCAGGCATCCTCATGAAGTTCCCTTGAGGTGCACCTCTTCTGGGCTCTCAGGATTGGAGCCTGTCTAGAGTGCACCATTTACACTGCTTTCTACCTGGAGGAGTCACACTCCCTGAAGGTGCTTTTCCTCAGTATTTCTAATTTTTTCTCTGTGGGGTTCCCAGAACAGACACTGCCATCTGAGTTGTGGCTTGTTGCAGGACCACCGTCAACTAGCAGATGGTAATACAGATTCTCTGACCTTTCAAAATTCACAAGGTCTTTGGGAGAACAGAATGACAGAAAGAAGAGAGAAGCTCTTCTCCCCCAGTCCCAGGCAATTCCCTCTCTGGAAATCTTTCACCTCTGGGTCTGACCATCACTTTGAGTGACTGGATTTGCATTAGCTTGCTATTTTACACATAGTCCAATGTCTGATTCAGTCAGTTGCTGTCTTTATCTAATGACCAACCCATTTTATTCCTCTTAAATTGATTAAGGTCTTCTTTTTACCTACAAGTTCTCTGGCCCTTCTATGTTAAATAGATCTTTGTTGCCGTTCAGTTGTTTTCAGTTATGTCTGACTCTTTGTGACACCATTTGGGGTTTTCTTGGCAAAGCTACTGGAATAGTTTGCCATTTCCTTCTCCAGCTCATTTTACAGATGAGGAAATTCAGGCAAATAGGGTTAAGTGACTTGCCCAGGGTCACAAAGCTAGTAAATATCTGATGCTAGATTTGAACTCAGGGAGACTCATCTTTCTGACTTCAAGTCTGGTGCTACCTAGCAGCTGTACATGGATCTTGAATATCCTACACACATTAGAATAACACATAGGTTCTTTCCAACAGTTTCCTCCAAAGTATATTTGTGTTTATAGATGAGAAAATGCTGTGATCCCCAAGCAGTCACTGAAGTAAGGCTGAAATCAGAACTGATCATTTTTGGTGTTGAAAGCAACATGCCCAAAGGATTCTTCTGCAGTAATGCCATGAGACATCTCTCATGGTAATATAGATCCTCTCATGCATTCTGGCTACTTTTTCCAGGTGTCTCCATAGCCCCCTCTTTTTTTGTTTGAGGATGCGTTAAATTGCACTAAGACCAAGCTTGATAAAAAAGGCAAATTCATGGGTATTAGACAGTATAGTAAAGTGGAGAATGGGGGAGGGAAGGGAATCAATTTTTATATTGTTTATGTTCTCTTCTTCCTCCCCCTTTGGCAAACAACTTAAACCTCAGTTTTCCCATTTGTAAAATGGACTTGTACTGGATGACTTTTAGAGTTACTTTTAGCTTTAAATATATGATCTTATGGTACCAGGTTGGTTTTATTTTCCAAGAGTTTACCTTGTCCATGCAACATTTGCTGATACTTTTCCAACATGCATCCCTTTGACTTATGAAATATTAAAAGCCAACATATTGCTAAAAAAAAAATCACCCCTTTCTCTAACACTTGGCAGTTTATAAAGCACATTCTTCACAAGCCCCTGGAGAGGAAAGCAGCACAAATATACTTATTTTACATTTCTAGATAAGGAAGCCAAAGCTCCAAAAGATTAAGAGACTGTCCCAAATCAAAGAGCTGAACCATGAACCCAAGCCTTCTGACTCCAAGCCCACTGCTCTTCCTACTCCATCATGCTGCCTTTCAAGTGGTTTGCTTTAATGAGAAAGAAACTAAGCTTGTACTCTGACCTCACTGTTGGGCACAGAAAGCAAGCAACACTGAAAGATATATTTTTTGTAGGGAATTGGGGTCATTATTTTGCTCTTGTTCATCGAAAAGGGGCACCTAAGCCAAAATTGCTGATGTTATCAGCCTGGAAAAAGCCTGATTGCTAAGCTGTAATCGTATTGTCCGTGGCAGGTGGAGCATGTTGCCAGTGTTGCTGTGGGAGTACCTACTTACTTCATTTTTATTAGAGAACCAGCTATTAAAAATGAGATATATTTCTGAGGATTACAGATATAAAATAGCACAGGCAGCAGAGAAAGGCTTGTTTGACACATACTCTATACTTAAACAACAATAGAACTGTTCAAAGGCTCCAAGTGCCCTGGGAAGCCATCCAGTACAATTCTTTGTGCCATAGTCTGGGCATATCAACTTTATCTGGGTCTAGATATCAGGATAAAGGGGAAAGCAGAGAAAACATTTAAAGCCTAAACACAAAAGCAATTTCTAACATAAACGAACTTGAAAGCACTACAAAGGTGAACCAACAACAAATGTAAATGTCCATGATAAAAATCCCATACTTAGTAATATTGAAGATGAATTGAAAATGAATGAAAAATATTGTAATCTATTATATATTATCTCCAGGTGCTTCTGATTAGAGAAGATGTTATCAAGCCCTAGAACACTGAAGAACCTGATCTATAATCATTCAAAAGAACTTGACCATCTAAATATCTACACAGGAAAAACAAGTGGACAAAGAATGTCTATTAATCATGCTATGAAGCTGAATGGACAATCTATAGAACCTTCCCACTGGTGTAAACACATATATACATAGACCCATACATATATGTACACACACACACACACACACACACACACACACACACACACAGAGGACAGACACTGAAAATTGACATTGAAATGGTAATGGAAGAAGAGTAGTCCATATTGCCTTTGGAAAACTACAAAGTTTTTTAGTGACTCCAAACTTTTCCTTGAAACAATGGCCCACCTTTAAATATCAATATTCTTTTGGTGTTATTATATGGTGACTACTTATATAATACTAGGATCTCTGAAGAATTAATGTTGAAGATTGCCCAAAGGTCAATGGAGAGGTGCATGGTAGATGTGAGTAGGTCATAACAAACAAGGAATTTGAAGTAGTTGTAGAAAGGATGTTATCAAAAAAATATGTAATAGAAAAAGAGTGGTCACATGATAGTAGAAAGTCAGTAGATACCCTCTATATTGCAATTTTTCTCACAATATTAAGAGAAATTAAGAAAGGCTTGGGTCACCTGGATAGGAAACTTATGGGAAGAAATGGACAAAAATTTACCCAACATAGGCAGGCATGGATAAGTTGTGCTTTGTAACATGGGAGGAAATACCTTGGGGGTATAGTGGATAGAGTAACAGCACTAGAATCAGGAAGACCTACATTTAAATCTTGCCTCTGATAATTTGTAGTGGAAATATATTTCACTATGTAATTTTGATATTTCTTAGACTGCATTTTGTCACTTGGGGACATTTGAAGATCTCCCCTGCCCCTTAATGGGCCTCACTTGGAAGCCAACAAGAGAAGCTTGTTTTTCAAGTTTTTCAGGAAGATCCACACCTTTTGCTAATTTGTAATTAGGCAGTGGGTCACAAAGGTTGTCATGTCCTCTAACCCTGGAGAAGGCTATATATATATATATATATATACCTAGGATGAGGTTTTGCTTTGGAGCTCACCTATGGGAAAAGTTGTATGATTTGGCCAAGATGAGACTCTGGGTAGCCGTTGAGCTCCCACCCCCACTTCCCATTCCCACTCTGAAAACCCAGATATTGATGCTTCTGTCTCTGGTAACTAATTATGTATGTATGTATGTAATGGTCAGTTAGAAGCCCTGTCTGTTGGTGTGTTGAATTATGATATTTTGTCTGTCGATATTTTTTGTCTGCTTGTAATTTCTGTTGTGTTTTCTCTGAAGTTCAGGGTGCTGACTTTTTTCCCTGAACTAAGTAAATGATATGTATGTTTGATTAAAGTAAGTCTGTTAACCCTTTTTGAGTTGCTTTCCTTTAGAAAAGCATAGAAAAGCAGATCAAAGAACCTGTGCTAGCACCCATCCTGGGTATGCTAGGGTGCTTGCTGTTACAGGGGCCCATCTTGTAATTCTGACTTATGACACCCTTTTAACTTGCTGTGGAATTTAGCTTTCTAGTTGGCCTGCTGAACACCTTGGCCTCCCCTGAATGTATATTCTGATAACATCCTTTGCCCTCTTCCTTGGCATCAAGCCATTACTGTTTAGAGCACCTTGCTCATATCCACCACTAGCCTCAGGTAAGGGCATATCTAGTAAAGTTTCCTGTAATGGTTCTTGGAGTTTTCCCTTCCTCTCAGAATCCACTTGTACCACCTAGATGGTTAATAGGTCAAGCCAGTAGCCACCTTTAACTCACGAGCCACTAGTCAAAGTTAAGACTAAGTTTCCAGCCCCACTTCTGCAGGCAATGTGGGACATGCAGCCTGGCTGCCACTCTTTGTTCTCTCTGGAGAGAATAAGGGCTGGGTCATTGCCACCTTGTGCTTCAGCTATAGGAAAGCCCCTTTCATCTTAGACTTCAAAGTCATTGACTGGGACTAGGACTAGGACCCACCTTTGTGGGAAAGACTATTACCCCTCACTCAGTAAGGGCTGAGGGTCTAAACACCATGACCCAGAGAGAGGGAATATCTTCCTGTTACTCACTCTGGTCAATGCCAACCATGGCCAAGAGTAGGACCCTTGGGTCTGATGCCAGTACCCAAGAGGAAGGGAGCCCTGTGACCACAAGAGGGGTCTGGGTGAGCCTTGTATCACCTAGCAATACACATTTACTAGTTCTGTGACTCTGGGCAAGTCACACTGGTCTCTCTGCTTCAATTTCCACATCAGTAAAATGGATAGGGCTGTTGTGAAGATCAAGTCAATGAGATAATATATGGAAAACATGTTGTCAACCTTAAGGTGCTATATTAAATGCTAGTCATTACTATTCTTATTTATTTATTTGCTTATTTATTATTGTACCAACATCAATGACAAAAGAGATCCAACTGAACATGTTATCTATTATTAAATAGTAATTTCTCCTTAGGATATTAATCATATGAGGCATGAACTAAGAATTTCCTTATCATGCTGTTTGTACATGTTATTTGTAAACATTTACTGCATACTTTTAAAAAGAATTTTATTGATTTTTTTTATAAACACAGATAACTCCTACTTTGTGGGAGGTGTCTTGTTACAAAGTAAAGTGATTAAGAAAAATGAAAAATATAGTGACCTCATCTGAAAGCATATGCGGTGTTCCACATTTTAGTCCGATCCCCACCCTTACTTTTTTTTTTCAAATGCTTTATTAACTTCTAGTTTACATCATTCATCTCCGTCAGATTTTGAATTACAATTTTCCCCCAATTTTCCCTTAACCACAACCCCAGAACAGCAGTCCCACAGGATATCCCCTAATCCAATCTACTCTCTCCCATTTCTTATCCCATACCCCCTTCGACTTTTCCAGTAGGGCAAGGTGAATCCCTGTGCCCCTATGCCTGCACATCTTATCTCCCAATTATATATAAAACAGTATTAATAATAGTATTTATATGTTTTTAAAACATTTGATTTTAAAACTTTGAATTGCAGATTCATTCCCTTCCTCACTTGTCACCCACCCTTACTGGGAAGATAAGCAATTCAGTATATGTTGCACATGTGTAGCTATGCAAAACATTACCATAGTAGATATATTGTAAAAGACTGACTATATTTCCCTCCCTCCTATCCCAACTCCCACCTGGTCTATTCCCTACTTTGATCCTGTCCCTTTTCAAAAGTGGGTGCTTCCAATTTCCCTCCCCCCCAGCCTGCCCTCCCTTCCATCATCTCCCTCCCTCTCCCTCCCCCCCTCCTATAGGGTGAGATATCCCATTCAGTATGTATGTCATTCTCTCCCTGAGCCAAATTCAGTGAGGATAAGGTTTTGCCTTTTTGCCTTCCCGTTCTTCCCCTCCCCTGCAACCACTTCCCCTTGCCTCTTCTACATGATAGTTTACCCCACCCTGTCTCTCCCCATCTCCTTTCGTTATGTTCCTCTCACCTCTCAATTTTACCCCTTAAGTATTATCCTTTCCCATTAAATTCGATCTGTGCCCTCTATCCATGTATACCTGTAAACATATATACACAATTTCACATATGTATTCATATGCCCATATACCCTTCTTCAGCTATTTTCATACTGAGAAAGGTTTCATCAGTTACAGTTATTGTTTTTCCATATAGGAATGTAAATAGTTCAACTTTGATAAGTTCCTTATGATTTATTTTCCCTGTTTACTTTCTCAAGCATCTCTTGCTTCTTGTGTCTGAATGTCAGATTTTCTATTCAATTGTGGTTTTTTCATCAAGAATGCTTGAAAGTCCTCTATTCCACTGAATGACCATATTTCCCCCTGAAATATGATACTCAGTTTTGCTGGGTAGGTGATTCTTGGTTTTAATGCCAGCTCCTTTGCCCTCTGGAATATCATATTCCAAGCCCTTGGATCCCTTAGTGTAGAAGCTGCCAGATCCTGTGCTATCCTGATTGTGTTTCCACAATATTGAAATTGTTTCTTCCTGGCTGCTTGCAATATTCTCTCCTTGATCTGGGAATTCTGGAACCTGGCTACAATATTCCTAGGAGTTTTCTTTTTGAGATATTTTTCAGGAGGTGATGGGTGGATTCTTTCAACTTCTATTTTGCCCTCTGGTTCTAAAACATCAGGGCAGTTTTCCTTGAGAATTTCTTGAAGGATGATTTCTAGATTCTTTCTTTGATCATGGTTTTCAGGTAGTCCAATAATTTTTAGATTATCTCTCCTGGATCTATATTTCCAGGTCAGTGGTTTTTCCCATGAGATATTTCACATTGCCTTCTATTCTTTCATTTATTTGGATCTGCTTGATAGCATCTTGATTTCTCATAAAGTCACTAGCTTCCATTTGTTCCAGTCTAATTCTGAAGGAATGATTCTCTTCAGTGAGCTTTTGAGATTCTTTTTCCATCTGGCAAATTCAGCTTTTTATGGCATTCTTCTCCTCATTGCCTTTTTGAGCCTCTTTTGCCATTTGAGTTAGTCTAATTTTTAAGGTGTTATTTTCCTCAGTCAGGCTAATGACTCTCATTTCATACTTTTCTTGCATCTTTCTTATTTCTCTTCCCAATTTTCCCCCAACTTCTTTTATCTGCTTCTTAAGGTCCTCTATGGCCTCTAACCAGCTTGTATTTTTATTTGGGGCTTTTGGTGCAGGATTTCTGACCTCACAGTCCTCCTCCTGTTCCATGCTTTGATCCTCTTTGCCTCCAAAATTGGAGTCTAACGTTGAATTTTTCTGCTTATTTTGTTTCCTTTGCCTAGGCATGTTGCCACTCAATTACTTGACTTTTGGGCTTGCTGCCACAGTAGGACTCTGCCACCAGCCAGGGGAGCTTCTGTCCCAAATGCTGGAGTTTTCTCAATTTCTAGAGTTATTAGTTGGGTGGCCTCTCTGAAGCCTCCACACACTCTGGCAAGCTGGTCACACACCCCAAGACCTCCACCCCAGACCACAATCCAGATCCAAGAAGGTTAAAGCAAGACCTATTACCCCCCAAGACTGATTGCTGGATCCCCCTACAGTTCGCAGGCCAGGAGCTCAAGCTGCAACTTGGCAATGTGGCATAAGCTGAGCCGGCTCCTCAGCAGCTTCTCGCCCCCGGGGGAAGAAGCTGATGTGCTCTCCCAACCAATCCCAAAGACCAGAGGACACTGACCTCTCACTTTGTCCTAGGCATCTATGTGTTGATAATTCTGGAAACGCCACAGCTGCTGGTGTTCTGGGATCCCTCCAGCTGGCTGCTGGTCTGGCCGCCCTGGGGCTAAAACCTCAGACTCATGTGGGCCTGGGCTTAGCTCCCAGAGCACTGAGCTGGTGGCTCCCTGCTGAGCTGTCCTCAGCGTGAGGTTAGCTTCTCTGTGTCATTTTGTGGGTTCTGGAGCTCCAGAGGTTGTTCAGAGTCCCCCTTTTACATAATTTTGAAGTGGTGTTGGCCGGAGCTCCGGGGAAGTGCTGTTTTTCCTCCACCATCTTGACTCTGCCCCCCACCCTTACTTTTTTAAAAACAGAAATCTATTTTCTCTTCCTCATAGCCTATTGTAAATTTAAAAAGGATAGGGGGTGGCTAGGTGGCGCAGTGAATAGAGTACCAGCCCTGGAGTCAGGAGGACCTGAGATCAAATCCGGCCTCAGATACTTAATACAAAATACTAGCTGTGTGACCTTGGGCAGTCACTTAACCCCAATTGCTCCTCCAAAAAGAAAAAAAGAAAAAAGAGGATAAACAAACAACATAGTCAAGCAAAAGAAATTCCCTTACCAGCTATTAATTTATCTATACGTAATTCTGTACCCTAAATCTATCATGTTTCATCCTCAGAATTATGTTGTATCATGGGTCCTCTGGAATCATGAATGATCAGGGTTCCTTCGTGGTTGTTCAGTTATTTCAGTCAAGTCTGACTCTTTGTGACAGTGTTTGGGGTTTTCATGGCAGATACTAGAGTGGTTCGCCATTTCCATTTCCAATTCATTTTACAGATGAGGAGATGGAGGAAAAAAGAAGATGAGTCTTCCTGTCTCCAGGTCTGGAACTCCCGCAACACCTAGCCTTCCAAGTGGTTTGTTTCTGTCAATACTGTCGTTATTGTATACATTGTCCTTCTGGTTCTGTTCCCTTCACTCTGCATCAGTTTGTCTATATCTTTCATATCTTGCTGAAATCATCTACTTCCTCGTAGTTTACAGTACAGTTGTGTTCCATCACATTCCCATAAATTATTTAGTCCCTCCTCAACTTTTGGATATCCTCTGAGTTTCCAGTTTTCGCTACCACAAAAAGAGTTGCTATAACTATTTTTGTATGTAAAGGGCCTTTTTCTCTTTTTTCAATCTATTTTGGGTATAGGTCTAGCAGTAGTGTTGCTTAGTCAAAGGGCACGTACTGTTTAGTAACTTTTGTGTATAATTAAAAATTGCTTCCAGAATGGTACTCATTCATAAGTCCACCAACAGTGCATCAATATGCTTGCTTTCACACAGGCCTTCCAACATTTTTCATTTTCTTTTTTTGTCATCTTTACCACTGATGGGTGTGAAATGAAATCTCAGAATTGCTTTAACTTGCATTTCTCAAATTAGTAGAGATTTGGAGCATTTTTTTTTTTTCATATGGCTCTAGATAGTTTGAGTCTCTTCCCTTAAGGGCTACCTGTTCATATCTCTAGACCATTTATCAAATGGGAAATGGCTCTTTTTCTTATGAATCTGAATCAATTCTTCACATATTTTCTAACTTGGGCCTTTATTAGAAAAACTTATTGCGACGATATTTTCCCAGTCGTTTCACTTTTTATTTTACTAGACTTGTTCGTGCCAAACCTTTTTTAGTTTTACATTATCAAGGTTATTTATTTTATCTTCTGTGGTCTTCTCTGTTCCTTATTTGGTCACGAACTTTTCTCTTAACCATGGATCCCCCCATGTTTTCTAATTTGTTCGTGATGTGACATTTTACATTTAGGTCATGGATGGATTTGGAGATTATCTCTGCATAAAATGTGAGGTGTTGGCCTAAATCGAATTTCTTCCACATTGCTATCCAATTTTCCCAGCAGTGTTTGTTAAATCGTGAATAATCCTTCTCTTAGTAGCTGAAGTCTTTGTTTATTAAATTCTAGGGTATTAGGTACATTTTTATCTATATGTTGTATACCTAGTTGGTTCCAATAATTGATCTATTTTTTTTAATCAGTACCAAACTGTTCTTAATAATTACTGCTTTTCACTATAGTTTGAAATTTGGCACTGCTAGGACCACATTGTTCTCATTTTTTTAGTTCTCCTTAGATTCTTGACCTTTTCTCCTCCATAGGAATATTGTTATTTTTTTCTAGTTTGGTAAAGTAGTACTCGTATGGCATGGAATAGGTAAATTGATTTAGGCAGTATTGCCATTTTTATTATATTGGCTCTTCCTACCCAAGGTGTTCAGTTGTTTCAGTCATGTATGACTCCTTGTGGTTTTCATGGCAAAGATACCAGAGTGGTTTGCCATTTCCTTCTCCAGTTCATTTCACAGATGAGGAAACCAAGGTAAACAGTATTAAGTGACTTGCCCAGGGTTACATAGCTAGTAAGTGTCTGGGGCTGAATTTTAACTCAGGTCTCCCTAACTCCAGGCCCAGTACTCTATTTACTGCACCATATAGCTGTCTTCTTCCTACCCATAAATATTTGGTATTTCCCAAATTATTTAGGTTTCTTTTTATATATGTAAACAGAGGTTCATAGTTATATTTATATAATTCTTGTGTGTCTCTTGGAAGGTATATATATATATATGTATGTATATATACATGTATATATATTTTCTAGTGGAATTTAAATGGGATTTCTCTTTTTTTCTCTTTTTGATATTAGGGTTGGGCTTTCTCTTTCTTAGAGAAAGGTGAAATATTGCTGAGTCTGCCAGAAGTAGGAGTCCAAGTGAGGTACACTTTAATCAGGACAGCTGCCTGGAGGGTTGAAGTTACAGAGATTGAAGGGTTGAAACCTCCAAGGGACCATCTCTGGTTTGGATGGCAAGGCAGCTGTCAAGAAGATACACTTCTCATCTATATAAAAGGTTTTTAAGAACAATTTATCTACATGAATATCAAGGCTATTCTTCATAAAAATATGGGAAAGAACAGGTATGCCTCCATAATGATTTTCTATGGCATACTACATCCTTATGGCCATACAACTGACTGGGAGGTATACAGGAAAAGATTCTGCTGTGTTTGTTTGTTGATCACCAAAAAAAGCTCATTTTATTTGGCAGAGTACAAAACAGCCTGAGTAAATGCTCTCTTCCAATAAGGAATTTTGTATGCACATGTTAAGACTATACAAAATTCCTCGACAAATGCACCAACAGAGATAACTCTACCCGATGACTTTTTCATTATTTACTTTGGGTGAGGTATAAAATAGCAACATGCATACTCTTTCAAAGGTGTTTGCCACTGTCACAGAGGGTAATTAAATGGAAGCGCCCCTAGAGATGATGAGGTTCTCTAGAAACTCTTGTTTGTAGGTACTGTTGTTCAGACTGTATCAAGACCCAGAACATTATAAAGCATCCTCAATGAGGTTCATGTTTATTTAAAAGAGATCAGTCTTACAGTCGAATGTGAAAACTAAGTGGATGAAAAATGAGTATTGTTTAATCAGTCAGTCACCAAGCATTTATTAAGCTCCTAATATGTGCCAGGCACTGTGCTAGATGCTAGGTAATACAAGTGCAAAGAATGAAACAGTTCCAACTTATAAGAAGCTCACATTCTAATGAGGAAAACAACAACAAAGTAGGGCACTTGGAGGGGACAGGGAAAGGCTTCATGTAGACTTGATAAGTGAGCTGCATCTTAAAAGGAGAGAGACAGAGAAAGATTCTGTGAGGTGGAGGTAAGGAGGAAGGATATTCCATGCCAGGCAAGGGGAATGGCTAGTGCAGAGGTAGGGAGATGGCAGCAGATGGTGTGTTGTGTGTAAAGTATGAGACAGGGCTGGTTTGGCTGGATGGCAGAGTGTAGGAGGGGAAGTAATGTCCAATGAGGCTAGAAAGGGGAGCTGGAACCAGGTTGTGAGGGGCTTTAAAACCTAAACAAAGGGGTTTATATTTGATCATTGAGGTGTGAGAAGGGAGCCATTGAAGATTAGTGAGTAGGGAAGTGACATGGATAGATCTGTACTTAATCAAAAAGCACTTTGGCAGTAGTGTGGAGGATAGACTAGAATGATAAAGGACTTTGGGACAGCCTGAGGATTGAGAGGTGGGGGTTATTTTTTTTCTAGAGATTTAGACCCAAGATATAGATTCTGAAAGATGTTCCAAAGAATGACCACGGCTGGGAGCATGGACCAAAGAAAGAGATTTTGAGATATTTTTCTCTTCCCCATCAAGATGGAACCAGGATCCAGTAAACCCATAGCTGGGGTTCTTGGTCATGTGCTATCCCCTCAAAATGTGAAAAAGCCTTGGAATAAGGGTTCCAGCACACTGAGCTCAATATTGTATAGGACAAGAAGACACTGATGAGTGATGACATGTATATAATGCATCTATCACTGGTGGTTTGTGTATTATCAACAAACCTTGTAGAGCTAGATTTAAGGAGTATACAGCTATATTTTTAAATCACTGAGATCTAGAACTCAGAAGATCAGTAGGGTACAGTCAAAAGAGTGCTGAGCTTGGAATGATACCTTGGTTTGAACCTGGTTCTGCTATTTACCTGCTTTTTTGGACAAGTCACTTAAATCTTTTTGGGCTCAGTTTCCTAAGATTTAGGCATCTCAAACCTATCATGTCAAAAACAGTCATTATCTTTCCCTTTAAACCCACCCTCTTCAGAAATTCCATATTTTTGTCAATGGCACAACCAACCTTCTAAGACAAGTCAGCAAGCATTTATTAAGTGCTTACTCTGTGCCAGGCACTGTCTTAAGTACTGGGGATTAAAAAAAGGCAAAAAATCAGCCCCTGATTTCAAGAAGCTCACAATATAATAAGGGAGATAACATATAAACAACTACATCCAAGATAAAATGTATGTACAAACAAGCTACATACAGGACAAACTGGAGATAATCTTAGAGAGAATGTAGTAAGATTAAGAACTGGGAAAGATGGGACTTTAGCTGAGACATGAATGAAGCCAAAGTCACCCAAATTATATGTGGGTGTCATAGACTCTCATTTATCTCCCTCCCCCCCCAGCCCCTGTCCAATCACTTGCTAAATCTTATCTTTCTTTCTCCACATCCTTCTCATCTCTCTCTTTCTCTCTACTCAGACATCCACCATCTCAAATGAGGCAGCTAAAAGGTACACGGGAAAGCATGTTGGACTTGGGATCAGGTAGACCTGAATTCAAATCCTGTCTCAGGCACATTAGTAGCTAGAGACACCCTGGGTAAATCACTTGACTGCTATCTGCCTCAGTTTCCTCATCTGTAAGATGGGGATAATAACATATCTCACAGGGTTATTGTGAGGCTCAAATGAGATATTTGCAAAGAGCTTTGCGTTCTATAAAATCGCTAGCCTTAATTATTATTACTAGGTTCAGGACTTCATCACTCCACTCCATTGACCTGGATTATTGTAATGGCCTCCTAAAAGGTCTCCCTGCCTCCAATTTCTTCCTTCTCCCATCCATCCTTCACAAAGCTGTCACAAACTAAGGTGCAAGTTCGATCATTTCTTCCCTTCCCCCTTCTCAATAAACCGCAGGGGATCCCTGTTACCTCCAGGTTTAAATTTTTCTGTTTGGCATCTCAAGTTCCCTCACAACCCGACCCTGACCTCTCTCTGCAGCTTTTCACATATTACCCTCCTTCATGACCCTTCGCTCCAGGCCGACTGCCTGGCACCCCGCCTGCCCCCTGCCTGCACAGCCTGCCTCTCGGAAGCCCTGGCTGCCTGTAGGTACCGCCTTCTAAGAAGGTTTCCCTGGCATCCCCCCGCCCACGCCCCATGATCCCCCGAGGTGCTAGCGCCCTTCTCCCCCAATACCACTTTGGATCTATTTCATATCTACCTGTTAATGTAAATGTTGTCTCAACAGGTTGGAATGTAAGCTCCTTGAGGGTAGGGATTGTTTCCCTTTAGTCCTCGTAAAGCAGGCTCAGGAGTCACCTCATAAAGCTGCTTGCTTGATGGATGGTCCAGGCGTCTAGTTTTTCTAAACTCTTAGCGTCTTCCGCCTTCCTCGTCTCCTAGCAACCAAGGCACCTCGGAGCACTTCCGCCTTGCCCCCTTGCGTCACTTCCTCAGCGTCCCGGAAGTGAGGTCTGACCGGTCGGTTTCCCCGCGGGCTGCGGGTCCTGGCGCAGCCGCTGGGGAACCGGTGGTGGGAGGTGCTCGGGCGTCCGTGGGCCGGACCCCGCGAGTGTCTGTCCGTCCGTCGGTCCCGCCGCCCGGGGCTTCGGCCGCACGCAGTAGAGGTGGGCTTGGTGGAGGCCGGTCCGGGGGCGAGATGGGGTGGGTGGCTGGGCCGGGGCAGGGGCGATGGTCCCTCTGTCCCCCTCCCCAACTCCCTCCTCCGGGCCGCCCCGTCCCCCGGGTGAGAGGCTCCCCTCGCTCTAGACAGCCCCTCCTCCAGGACTCCCCCTCGGGGCTTGTCCTACCCCCCTCCCCCGGACAAGTTCTTACTCCTGGCCCCGCCCCCACCGGTCCCCACCCCCAGGGCTGCTTCCTCCTTTCTGCCTCAACCCCCCCCCAGGCCTGCTTTCCCCTCCGTTCCCCATGATTTTCTTCCTGCCGCCCCTCCGGGGTTGCCCCCCCCCCCAATCCCTCCACAGCCCCCTCCCCACCCTGTTCTTCCCCTCCTCCTCATCTACGGTTTTGGAGGAGGGTCTGCCTCTGGGGTGTGGAGCCTGCGGCCTTCTAGGGCCTCAGGGGCGGCCCTTTGAGTCCAGGTTTTACCAAACAAATGCTCTTGGGGCCGCCCCTGAGGTTCCCCACGCCTGCCTCCAGTCCTTGATTCCGCAGCCTCCCAATTTCCCGAGAATCCGCTGGTTTTTCTCAGCTCTTCACAACTGGGAAGTTTGGCTCAGCTGAGAACCTGCCTCTTGTTTTTGTTTTCTTTCCCTTTTTTTGGTGGTGGTGGGGGAACACCCAGGTAAGCCGCAGCAGAGGCTGGCAGCAGCCGCTGGCACCCTGGTTCATTAATTTCCGTTTTGCTCTAACTTTAACAGCTCTGGCCAGGATCCCACCCCGCCTCTCCCTTCCCTCCCCAAGGTGGAATGGAAGCCTCATGACCTTTTACAGGGGCCCTATGGTCTGCAAAGCACTTCACAAAGCTTATCTCATTTGACCCACACCCACCCTGTGAGGTAGGTATTGCAGTTACTATTTATCCCTGTTTTATGGTTGAAAGAGATGAGACTTGGGTCAGGCTGGTCATCAAGCTTTTACTGTGCTTACTGTGTGTTCAGGGACTGTGCTGAGCACAGGGGATACAGAGAGAGGCAAAGACAGATCCTGCTCTCTAGGAGCTCACAATCTAATGGAGGAGATAACATGCAGGCCCCTGTGTACAAGCTACATACAGGATAACTACAGAACAAGCCATCAACAGAGGCAGGGACCTGAGATGACGGGGGTTAGGAAAGGCCCCTTGTAGGAAATGGGGTTTTAACTGGGACTTGAAGGACACCAGGGAAGCCAGGAGGCTGAGATGAGGAGGGAGAGCATTCTAGGCATCAGGGAATGCACAGACTGGGAGATGGAGTCTTGTGTGAAGAAGAATTCGGAGACCAGTGTCATTGGACTGCAGACAGGCTGTAAGAAGACTGGAAGCCTAGGAATGGCCAGGTTATTAAGGGCTTTGAATGGCAAAGGGAGGAGTTTGTATTTAACCCTGGAGTCATTAAGCATTTATTAACCAGCTACTATGTATCAGGCACTGTGCTAAGTGCTGGGGATGCAAAAAATGGCAAAAGACAGTTCATGCTCTCAGAGAGCTCACAGCCTGATGAGGAAACAGCTTCCGCACATCTATGTACAAATGAGAGTCAGGACAAATTGGAGATAATCCTGGAGATAATGGGAAGCCTCTGGAATTGATTGAATGGTGGTGTTGGGATTGTGTGGCATGGTCACACCTGTGCTTTAAGAAGATCATGATGTTTGACAGATCAGTGCAGAATGGGCTGGAGTTGGGAGAGATTTATGGCAGAGAACAACCATCAGACTATAGCATAGGTGAGGGGAGGGCACGTGAGAAATGTCACAAAGGTGAAATCACCAGGACCTGACCACATAGGTATAGGCAGGCAGTCATGGGTGACCTCCAAGGTGTCACCCCAGATGACAGGGAGGCTGTGGTGTTCTTGGCAGTAATAGGGAAGTTTGGAGGATGGGGGAGGTTATGGAGGAGGATGAGTTCAGTCCTGGACAGTGGAGTTTAAGATGTCAGTGGGACACATTCAGTTCCAGACATTGGCGGTGTCTAAGCTCTGAGGTCCAGTTGTTGCTGATTTAATTGGCTACCACTACCCGTTAAGTGTCAGAATTCAGGTGAATCCAAATCCAGCACATTTATTAGTACACCAAGTAACTCAAGCTCTGTAGTTAGGTCTAGGACAGGGGTGGGGTACCTGTGGCCTCAAGGCCACATGTGACCTTCTTGGTCCTTGGGTTTGGCTTTTTGACGGAGTCCAAGTGTTACAGAACAAATCATTTCATTAAGGGGATTTGTTCTGTGAAGTTTGGATTCAGTCAAAAGACCACACTTGACCTAGAGGGCCACATGTGGCCTTGAGGCCGAAGGTTTCCCACCCCTGGTCTAGGATTATAGATGTAGTGCTAGAAGAAAACCAAACCTTCATTTGTACAGATGAAGAAACTGAGAGTGGAAGGGCTTTACCCATGGTCATACCCATGGCATTTAGTGAATTGAAACCAGCTCTTCTAGATGGCTAGCCTTTTGTGTCCTGCCTTTGTGGCAGTTCAACCGACTGCTTGTATAAAATGAGAAAGCATGTTAGTATTTGTTGTTTTTCTTTTTCCCCCCCTCCTCTCTAGGGTAGGGTGATGCTTATTTTATGTCTGGCCACAGCACTGAGCTTTTGATAGATGCTTAGTAAATATTTTTTGAACTAAGTTTTTTTAGATCAAGAAATGTGAACTCTTAACATTTTCAGCTTACTGCTTACATGGCACATTTCTCTTTATTTTCCCAGATGGCTAGATCTTAGTGATGGACCATTTTCAAGTAAGAGCATCCTGAATATAGAAAATAATGAGGTTCTGCCAGTCTCAGTGAAAGCATTTAGTTGTATCTCCTAAGAAGGAGGGAGGGCACATGAAGGAAGGTGATTGCCTCCTGGGCCATCTTTTTCATCTGGTTTTGGTGGTTTTTTTTTTTTTTTTGTAGGTATCATATCTTGACGATATTGACTGAGATTCTGTCATTATGGGAAACCAGCTGGCTGGCATTGCCCCCTCCCAGATCCTTTCTGTGGACAGCTATTTTTCAGACATCCATGATTTTGAATATGACAAAAGTCTTGGGAGTACTCGGTTTTTTAAAGTTGCTCGAGCCAAGCACAGAGAAGGTTTGGTGGTGGTTAAGGTCTTTGCAATTCAGGATCCAACATTACCTTTAACTAGCTACAAACAGGAACTGGAAGAGCTGAAAATACGGCTAAATTCAGCCCAGAACTGTCTGCCATTCCAGCGGGCCACAGAAAAAACATCCGAAAAAGCAGCTCTGCTCTTCCGGCAGTACGTCCGAGACAACCTCTATGATCGCATCAGTACCCGTCCATTCTTAAACAATATTGAAAAGCGGTGGATTGCTTTCCAGATCTTGACTGCTGTGGACCAAGCTCACAAATCTGGGGTCCGTCATGGTGACATCAAAACTGAAAATGTCATGGTAACCAGTTGGAATTGGGTTCTTCTAACAGACTTTGCCAGCTTTAAGCCTACTTATCTTCCAGAAGACAACCCTGCTGATTTCAACTATTTCTTTGACACATCACGGAGGAGAACTTGCTACATCGCTCCTGAGCGCTTTGTCGATGGTGGCATGTTTGCCACTGAGTTAGAGGGCATGAAAGATCCTTCAACCCCCTTGGTGGACTTGACGAACAGCAACCAGAGGACAAGAGGGGAGCTGAAGCGTGCCATGGACATCTTTTCGGCAGGTATATTTGAGTCATTGAAGTGTGCTGAGTGAAGCTCCTTCCCCTCCATTGCAGTGATGCGTTACATTGCTTTAATTGGTTAGATCTTAACAAATTAATTTATTGGCATGACAACTCTATTTAATAGATGACACTGACATCAATAGCTTGTATTTCTGTGGCACTTTAAGGTTTGCCAAAAGCTTCACATGAGTTATTTCATTAATCCTTACAACAACCCTGAGAGATACTACTGTCCCCATTTTATAAGTGAGAAAACTGAGACAGAGAAGTTAAGGGACTTTTCAAGGGTCACACAGCTAGTAAATATCTGAGGCAGGATTTGAACTCAGGTCTTTTTGACCCTAAATCCAGCACATGATGCAGTTATGTGAAGTCTCTATATTTTTCCCAAAAGCCAGTTATGTTCCAGACACACCGTGAATGGAATGTTGGTTGTTTTAGACAAAAATGTCCATATTTGTGAATTTCATCATAATCTCTTTTAAGTTTTTCCATAAATTTACATATTACATATGAGTTTAATCTATTTGAGCTCTTTATCCTAAAAAATTTGAAGCCAATTTTAAACAAGTTAGGAAATTTATGATTAAAGATTATAGTGCAGGGGGCAACTATGTGGTGCAGTGATTAGAGCACTGGCCCTGGAGTCAAGATGACCTGAGTCCTCTTGAGAATCCGACCTCAGACACTTGAAACTTAACTAGCTTTGTGACCATGGGCAAGTCATTCAAAACCCAATTCCCTTGCCTTCCCCCCTCAAAAAATTGGTGAGAATTCATCCGTAATCAGAAGATTATAGTGCATTTGTGTACCCCACAAATGTATTTGTAGAGCTCATGCCCACAGCTCCTTTTTGGAGTTGGATATAGAATGATTAGATACTGTTATTCCGGATTCTTCTTAAGCTTGGTCCAGCCCACTCTTCTGTCTCTGAGAGTGCCACCAAGGGATATTTGGGAAGGATGGCCATGATCATATTCACTTCATAAGTTTGGCTATCTTGTGGTAACATTTTGGTTTTTCTGAATCTCCTGTAGATTTTTGACCAGTGTTATTTATGTGAGCTCTCTTGAGCCTGTTTAGAGCTTTTAGTCTGTCTCATTTCTCTCACTTCTTCAGGGAGTTATAGTGGCATAATGCCTTGCTGTAGACATCATACCTTTCGGAATTCTTTCCAGAACTAATAATTTTTAATCTTTGAGAGGTACTTCCTCACGCTAGTATTCCATCACTTTGTAGACTTCCTTTTGTAGACAGGATTTCATAGTCGCCTCCTTTCCTTGGCCTCCATCTTTTTTCACCCTGAGTAGGCCTGTGTCACACAGCATTCCTTCCCTCCTCCTGAAAGAGATCAGTACTTAACATGGTTTGGATATGGCCTCTCTAAATATTTTAGCATTCCGGAAAATGACTGCCATTTTTCTAGGTCTTTAGTTCATTTGAGTGACTCCTATCTACTGATTGGAGGAATGTATTTGTATTTTCCTGATTCTATTCCAAGACACACATGTCCCAACTTCGTGAGTGGCTGGCAATCCTGAAACAGTGTAGATACCCTGATAGATACCATAAAATAAATATAAATTCTTTCCCCAAACTTCTCCCTTTGCATACAACACCAAAACTCCCCAATAAATCAATCCCTTAAAACATCCACTACATAGATGGGACCAAAACATTTGTGGGCTTCCATTCTGTGAATTGTGGTCTTCACACAGGGACCACCTCTGCCACTAGATAGAAATGGAAGGCCTTTTTCTAAGCCTGTTGAGTGCATTTGTGGTTGAGGGACTGTCCTTGCCTACTTGGGAATATGGTGTCGCTTTGCCATCCTGGGGTTATGGAGTCTTACACTAGTTTGAGGAGAGCAGCACCTGCTACCTTATCAGCAGTCCTTTCTAGCATAACAGGAGGAAAACAGTTTTCTTAGGCTCTTGTCTCCCTCCTTGCGGTGAGAGAAAGGATTGTAAAGGACCTTGGATCATTTTGTCCACTCTTATTTTGTAAATGAACAAATTGCCCAATTCAGCGAATTAGTATGTATACAGGAACTAATGTGTACCAGAATTGGGTTCTGAACTCAGGTTTTCTGGCTCCAAATGTAAGGTTCTTTTCAATGTACTACACTGCCTGTGGACCCGTGAAAGTCAGATTTCTCCCCATTTGATCAGCATTGTACGATTTGGACCTTGGGACAATCACAGACTCTCTTGCAGCTTCAGTTTACTCATCTGTAAAATAATACCCTTTGTACTTATTGGTGTCTTTTTGTGACCCTGAAATAGAATAATGGATGTCCATCTTTGTAAACCCCAGCTCTTATTATTATCAGTAGTAAATCATTTTACTAACTTTGTATCTGAGTTCTAGGAATGTGTTGAAATGTTTACTCTGTGTGGATAAAATGTGTTGGATTTAGTTTCTCTTGTATCTCCTTTTCTGTAGAGGTTATATCTTATGTTTTACAGGTTGTGTGATAGCTGAACTATTTACCGAAGGGGTTCCACTGTTCGACTTGTCCCAGCTTTTGGCATATAGAAATGGACATTTTTTCCCTGAGCAAGTGCTAAACAAGATTGAAGACCGCAGCATCAGAGAATTGGTAAGTGTGGTTAGCTGGAAATTGGAAGAGTCTGTGGTAAGTATGATGTAGAGAGATGTCTTAACCTGGTCATCAGACACCTGGCATTGACATTGCTCTGGAAAAGTGGGAGGAAAAGCCTCTGAGCCCATTGAAAGCAGCTCATTGGTGTTTACTGTTTGGAAGCCACCTGGAGCCTTCTCCCTCCATCTCATATCCAAAACCTGTCGGACTGAATTGCTCATAATACTCATTTACTTGTATTCCCTTGGTATCCTTCAGTTCTTTCCTAGGTTACAGTCAGTGAGGCAAAGGAGAGGAGAAATGTAGGAAATGAGGCACAAACACAGCCGCCACCCCTTGTTACTTAGTCTTAAAACTAGCAGAGAATGAAGATAGTCATGAGAAGAGACCAGTTATGGAATACAGTATTTCCCCATTCTGGGACCATCCATACCTGAAAGACCCCAGAGTCCAGTACTTTCCAGTGGGTTGAGGAGACAGAACCGCTAACAGTATTAGATAAGTCATGACTTCATTCGGCCTGAGGCAATGATACTAAGGTTGCAGTGACATGCATTCTGTGCCACCTCATTTTGCCAGGTGCTTTACAGAGATTGGCTGATTTGATTCTCATAACCTGGGAGAGAGGTGCTTTTGTGCTCCCCATTTCCGTCTTGTTGAGTTTTTGGCCTCCCAGTAATCTGCTGGTGGTCCGGGGGATGCAGGTGGCAGTTTGTGTATTGGTCAGTGCACTCTCCGGTGCAGCTTTCCATCCAGGACTCGCGGTCACTGGTGCCCCTCCCCTTGTGCTCTGGTCCTGAGCTCTGCTCCAGGCCTCTTGATGTGGGCAGGAGGACGTTAGCTTAGACGTCCCCCAGCTGCTACTTGGCTCTGAGGATACTCAGTTAGGAATTCCCATCACAAAGTTGCTTGTGCTCTTTTTCATCTTAGTTTTATTAGGATCTCTAACCTTGTGTCTCCGCTCCCTTTGCTTCATTCGTGCTTGGTGCAGGTGACCCAGATGATCCATTGTGAGCCTGATAAACGTTTAGAGGCTGAAGATTACTTAAAGCAACAGCGCGGTAATGCCTTCCCTGAAATATTTTACACGTTCCTCCAGCCCTACATGGCCCAGTTTGCCAAGGAGACGTTCCTCTCTGCTGACGAGCGTATCCTGGTCATAAGGAAGGATTTGGATAACATTGTCCACAATCTCTGTGGTCACGACCGAACAGAGAAAGCTGAGGGCGAGACAAAAGAGAATGGGCTGGTGATTCTGGTGTCTGTCATAACGTCCTGTCTCCAGACCCTCAAGTCCTGTGACTCCAAGCTGGCCGCTTTGGAGCTCATCCTCCACTTGGCCCCAAGGTTAAGTGTGGAGATTCTTCTGGATCGTATCACACCCTATCTTTTGCACTTTAGCAATGACTCTGTGCCCAGGGTGAGGGCGGAAGCTGTGAGGACACTCACCAAGGTTCTGGCTCTTGTCAGAGAGGTGCCCCGCAATGATATCAATATCTATCCCGAATACATTTTGCCAGGAATAGCGCATTTGGCTCAAGATGAAGCAACTATTGTCAGGCTTGCTTATGCCGGTAAGAGTTTATTCTCTGATTAATTTCATAGGCGTTTTTGTAAGTTTAAGTTAGTGACTGGAACTTTTACAGAAGTCTCTTCAATTTTAGTGGGAATTTAATTTTGAGATATAATACTAAGGTCATCTATACCGAAAGGGAGTTTTGAGATTATGTTATTCGGTTACAACTCTAATGACTTCTGTGTCTTCATACTCTTGACATTTTTCAGAGTAGCCAGTGATGATTCCATAGAACAGATTCTTATAATTTCATAGGGATTACAAATGAAAACCTGACAGCTGGATTTGAGTAACTTGGAATGAGAATCAATGGCCCAGTAACATTTTACTCTAATGCATCAGAATGTGCATTAGAGGTGAGCCAGAGTTCACTTGAGGCCCTTTTCATGGAGTGTCCACCTCAGCAGGTCTTGCCAAACTGGGAGGCTTTGACCATGTGGACCTTTGGGTGAGGAGAGGCCTAGCAAAGTTTGGAGAAGCACATTACTAGGGTGGCCACACAGTGATAAGTTTATCATTCATAGTAATTCTACATAGACCATCTCCTGGGTGGTAGAGGGGTTGGGATGTGCCATAGAGGGAGAAGGTCCACACCATGGAATCACGAGTCTTCGGAGTTTTGAAATATCTATACTTCTCAAAGAGGTATCTATATTTCCAAGGGTTCTAACCCTTGGACCTTGTATCTTGGTGCTCTCTGTGTTCTTACTGGAGTAACTGACCTTGACTAAGATTCGAGCTCTTGGACACAATTTCTTTTTCCTGATAATGAGTAAACGTACTTTGTCGATTTCCTGGCTTCTATGGAAGTTCACTAACTTGACTTGAAAGTTCAGCCACCTTGTCTTGAATGATTAACTGTTCATCTTACCCTAAAATCGGACTCACATGAATGCTGGAAACATTTCATTTCAGCATGAAGGATTTCTTGCTTTTTTTTTTTTGAAGGGCAATTGCCCAAAGTCACATGGCTAGGTTTTTTTGTGTTAAGTGTCTGAGGTCAGATACAAACCCAGGTCTTCCTGACTCCAGGGCCGGTGCTCTATTCACTGTGCCACCTGGCCACCCTTCAGCATGAAGGATTTCTTAGCAATAGAACTAATTATATATGTCTGTATGGTAATTTGGTGGACAAAAGGGAGCGTGTTAAATCATCTGGTGAATGTGTACACAGTCAGTGTGGTACTGTCATTGTTTGAAAGGTATTTACCAGTAGGAGTTGTGCTGGTTACATATTGTTGCCGCTGCGTGAGATTTTGGGGCATGCCCCCCACGAAGAGCTTTTTAAAGGCTTTTTCTGACTGGTGGTAAGTTGACCACCTGTAACTGCTGCCAAATAGCGGTGTTCCTTTCTGTGTGTGAAGCCCAGTGGACACTGTAGTTTGGGGTGGATGGCGTTAGGACCTAAAGAAGAACCCCAGAAATCCCAACTACTCTCACATATTTATATAATATAGGATTAGTTGAAATAGATAAGCTGATTTACTTATCAGATAGAAGTAGGTAAACCAAACAGTACCAAGTAGAGCAAAAACCAATCCCCCAAGGTCAGTGTCAAAGACATCTGGCCACAATTAGGAGACCAAAGAAACAGAACAACTTGGATCATTCCAGTGTGAGGAGCCAGCACTGCTGACCGTACAGCACTGGCCCCAAGAAGACCATGGGGGCTCCTTTCCCCTCCCCTCCTCACCCCCGCCCCCTCCCAGGCTACTGACTTGGGAGGATTCAGGGAAACAGCGTTCCATGTTTAAATCATGTCATTATTATGTAGCATGATGTGATCATCAATACTCATTATAACCCTTAGCTATTAACACAAACATGTACACAGTGTATTCAGTGTCTGCTGCTTAGTAAGTCATGGAAATGTGTAGTACTTTTTAGTCTTATCAGAGAGCTAAAATGTGGGTGCTGAACCTCACATGAGCCTGGGAAATCTCCAGTGAGCCCCATCAGGTGTTGGATGAGGTGAGAGGCAAGTTAAGGTATAAACTGCTAATTTTGTAATGCCATCCTTAATAATCTAGTGACTTTCTGTTTATTCAAGATACTGTTCATCAGGTAAGTCCATGCAAAGAGAATGTGAAGAGAAAGCATTACTTTTATCTAGTATCATTAGATAGTTGGTTTTGAGAAAATATGACTTTGGATGAAAAGCTATGGTAAGGGGCAGCTATTTCCAGTGTTGTTGTTTGTCTTTTGTTCTCAAAGAGGACCATGACATCAGGGATTTAAGGCCATGATATGTAAGTGAATTGGATTTAAGTGAGGGAGGGCTGTGCAGAGTCACCAGCCTCATTTTCTTCTCCAAAGCCATCTGAGTCCAGTGGCCAGATCCACTTGGCAGTGGTATCATAAATGGAAGAGACTCACTTGGGCACCTCTGTCCAGATGATCCAAAACTAAGTGCTGACATTCATGGTGCTGGAGTGGGTGGGGCTGAGCTGGAACACTAACAGGCATATGGGTAGGAGAACTGACAATCCCAGCCTTTATTTAGCAGTGGGACCTCTGACATATCCAATCTGTGAAATGATGTGGGGGTAGATAAGGGTCAAAGAATACCATGATTGCTGGGAGGAGAGATAAGCAGGGGGACTGGCTTCTTAGCAGCAATCTAACTAGAGCTGGCAATGCCCCTTGGAGAGTCTGGGAAGAAACTTAACAAGACTGCTGAAAAATAGATTGGGATCCAGGGCTGAGCTGCCCTACACAGAGGGCCTGGTTGACGGCCCTTAGGAGAAGCAGAGCAGACTTAGGGTGGCACTCAATATGATGTGTTAAAGCAAGCTTTATCAATAGCATTGTTTGTGGTAGCTTTTTTGGAGTATGTGCATATAGCAGTTGGGCTTAGGGTAAGAGGGGATACTGCATTTTAAAGTTCATAGTTTTGAAAATAACTAAATTGTGATTAGGAGGTTGGTAATTAGAAATTTGACTAATTCAGTTATTTTGATAATGCATTACAAAACTTAAATGTTTTCCTTAGTTATACGATTTAGGATTTTTTGGAGGGGGGATAGGGTAGTACAGAATGAAAAGTATTTAGATGTAAGATTATATTAATAAGGATTATTGTTTCCTCATTGTTTTTCTTCATCTTATAGAAAACATAGCATTGCTGGCAGAAACAGCTCTGAGATTCCTGGAGTTGGTACAGCTGAAAAATCTCAATATGGAAAATGACCCAAATAGTGAAGAATTAGATGAAGTTACACACCCCAGTGAAAATTATGACACAGGTAACATGGCTTTCACTTTCTCATTGCCTTTCCTCTAGGAGTGGTTCAGTAATGGAAGATCCTGTGTGTTCTGGGCCAACCAGCTCAGGCCTGACCAGGATGAGGAAAGTTAGAAGCAAAGCTGGGAAGTGAGCACACTCTCCTTTGCTCTGTTAAAACTGCGACCAAACTTGACCATCCTCAGTAATCCCATGTTCAGATTCTAATTTTTATATATTTGACATATGTATGTATATTTATACATTTGATATATGTATGTATATGTACACACAAACACACAAATATACATATTTTCCTCTCCATGGAAATTTTAATTGCATCAGCATTTCTGTCATCTTTAAACCTGCATGGGTTAACAGTAGCTGAGAAATCCTCACTTTGGTCCCCTTATCTAATTTTATTGTGATGGTCTTAAATTGTAAATAGTGAAGCCTTCCTCTTATGGCTTCTCTGGGAACTTCCTTTTCAGAATTGGTCTGTTCTCTCTGTTCAGTAGCTACAGTAAGGCTCCCTGTGGTCCAGGACCCTGCTTTTTCCTCCTGTCACCCATCACAGCACTTAGCAAGGTGTCATGAGTAGAGTAGACGCTCTCCAGATATCGAATGGATGAAAGGTTTCAGAAAACGCAAGGAAACAGAGGCTTCTAGGCTGTGGAGCTTGAAAGGACTTTAGAGATCATCTGATCCTAATCCCTCATTTAACAGATGGGGAAACTGAGGCCCAGGGAGGTTAAATGATGTACGCAAGGCCACATAGACAGTACATAGAGCCACCAGTTAATGACCAGAAGCAGTCATTGTGACTCCAGGTCCAGTGATCTTTGGACTAGAGTAAGAGACTAGATGAATAATAGAGTCCTGAATTGTGTGATTGCATAAGGCTTTTTTATAAGACAATTGTGGAATTGCTATCATTTTGGGAATAAATTAAAAGACTCTAGGTAGTAAATTGATAAATTAGCAAGCATATATGAAGTGTTTGTTATGTGCCAAGCACAGTGCTGGGTCCTGAGAATACAAAGGATGAGACAGTTCACCCTTCTGATGGAACTTACGTTCTATTGAGGGTGACATATATATATATATATATATATATATACTATCACCTATGATGGTTGGGAGAAAGAGCTGTGGCAGTGGGGGGTGGGATCAGGAAAGGCTTTAAGTAGAAGGGACAGTGTAAGCTGGGTATGGACAGAAGAGGAATTCTGTGAAGCATAGCTGAGGAGAGCGGACATTCCAACCATGAGGGACAGAAAGCATGGTGACACAGAGAGAGAGAGAGTGTGTGTGTGTGCGTACCCATATGTGTGTGTCTGTGTAAGTGTATGTCTCTTTGTGTGTATGTGTACAAGTGTAGCAGGAAAGATTTGTTGGGGCCGGGTTATGAAGAGCTTTAGACAATGGAGGAGTTTAAATGCATTTGATTCCAGAGGCCATGGGTATTCACTGGAATTGATTGAGAAAGGCATAGCTTGGTCAGATGTGCACTTCGCACAAATCACTTTGGCTGCAAGGTGGAGGACAGATTGAATTGTGGAGGGACTTAAGGCAGAGAGACCAATTAAAAGGTGATTGCAGTAGTCTGGGCAAGAGGAATTGAAGGCCCAGACCAATGTGGTAGTTGTCTGAGTGGGAGGGGTGTCCTGGGGGTAGGAATGGTGAGATTTGGTCTTTGTTTTAATGGGTGGAGAGCACTCAAGAAGCAGAGTGAGGATGATGAGAGATTGCTAACCTGGGTAACTGCAGAGGTGCAGAAGAGGGCTGGGTTTGGAAGGAAAGAGAATGAATTCTGTTTTAAGCATGTTGCTTGGAGGGGTCTCTGGGACATCTAGTGTGAAATGTCTAATTGGCATCTAGTGATGCTGAAGGAAAGCTCGGGAGAGAAATTGGGGGTGGATGTCCAGATCTATGAATTATCTATGTAGAGATGATTTAAGGCCATAGGAGCTGATGGAGGTCATAGAGAGAAGGAAGAGGGCCTAGGACAAAGTTTTAGGGAATACACTGAGTTACAGGGCATGAAATGGAGGCTAAACTGGTAATGGAAAGGTCAGAGAGAACCAGGAAAGAGTAGAGAGATATCTGGAGAGCAGAGAATATCTAGGAGAAGAGAGGGATCCTCAGTGTCAAATGCAGTACACAGGCCTCATAAAAGACTGTCGGATTTGGCAGTGAAGAAATGATTGTTGAGTGATGAGGTCAGAATCCTGGTTGCAAAGAGTTGAGGAGTGAGTGAAAGAGGAGGAAGTGAAGGCGAGCATTGGCAGCTTTTTCTAGGAATGGCTGAGAGTTGAGGAGTGATATGGAATGACAGCTTGAGGAGATAGTGTGGTCCAGTGAGGATTTTTTAAGAATAGGGAAGACTTGGACACGTTTGAAGGCAGTTGGGAGGATTAGTCAACATGGAGAAGTTGATTGTAATAGCTAGAGTTGGGATGATTGAAGGTGCAATCTGCTGGAGAAGTCCTGGGAGAATGGGATTGATTGCACATGTCAAAGGGTTGGCCTTGGCAAGGAGAAGGTCAGAGACTGGGGAAAGGGGGAGGGAGGAAGAAATGATGTGGGGGGTTTGAGATGAAGAGTGTGGGCATCTTGAATGTCCAGTAAAGGGACAAGGTCTTCAGCTGAGAGAAGGGGAAGGAGGCAGGGAGTTTGGGGGACATGAGTAGGGAAGAGAAGGTTGTGATTAGCATTTGTGAGGAATGAGAATGTGAATCCCCATCGTGGAGGCTGAGGTACACATGGAGGGGAGCTGATGATATTTCCTCCCTGGACGTGGGGTTTTGTTTGTCCTGAACTTACCGAGTACAAGTGGCCCTGCTATCCTCTTCCAGGCTGATGGGTAAAAGCGGGGTGGGGGGGGGGTGTCATGGTGTCGATGGTGCCTTTGGGTGGCAGAAGTTTTAGTTGGTGGCTAGGCCTGCATCTGGGTTTAATCCTGGCCTGTGTAGTGCAGGCAACCCTGCTGTCTTCCTTTGGGGTACTGTGAAATACTACACCCTCTCTTCCTATGAGAGGAGGCCTAAGAATTAGGCCAAGATTGTATTACCATTACTGCCTTAGTCTCCTCTAGGGTTCCTGCCTCTTTTGAGATGTCTGTTGAATCAACTCATACTGGGACTAGGCTGTTTTTTTCTTTTATTTGAACTCGAACATCAAATTATTCCCCAAATTAAGCCAATATTTCATTAATTTCCTTATTAAATTAACTTATGGAAGTATCCTTACCTATTTTCCTTATGTTTCTTGATTATTTTAAATGGACTTTTGGCAGTTGGAGGGATAATGATTATGTTTGCAGTATTTGTTAATAATTATGATATTTTTTCATTTACTTTTTGAGGCAAAACAAGATTGCATTTCTGCCAACTCAGAGCTTGGGATTCTGAGAAACATTTATTATCAGAAGTCAGCTGGGGAGCCAGCTGCTAGCAGTGTTGTAGTTTAATTTACTCTTATGAGGTAGTAAGAGGAAAGGTTTTTATGATCCCACAAATACTGACTCCTTTTTAATCTCTTTGCAGAACTCCAGGCTTTACATGAAATGGTTCAGCAGAAAGTTGTCACCTTACTGAGCGACCCAGAAAATATTGTGAAGCAAACTCTAATGGAAAATGGAATTACACGTTTATGTGTATTTTTTGGACGTCAGAAGGCCAATGATGTCTTATTGTCCCACATGATCACTTTCCTGAATGATAAGAATGATTGGCATCTCCGTGGTGCTTTTTTTGATAGCATTGTTGGTAGGTTTTCGACTTTACTTTTCTAATTCATCTTTAAAATGTAATTTAATCTGTAATATTGTAGGATCACCATTTTAGAGCTGGAAGGGACCTTAGAAACCATCTAGTCCTGTCCCCTGATTTTGGAGATGAGGAAACAGGCCCAGAGAGCTTACATAGCTTGCCCAAGGTCAGCCAGCTGCTTAGTGGCAGAGCCAGGATTTACCCTTGGATCAGAGTTCTGGCTCCCTGGCCAGTGGCAACTTCTTGAGACATGGTAATGCCTATCTGGAATCTTTTGCCATCATACCTGAGGTCTGTGTACTTATGTGGACATTTTCATCCATGTAATTCGTATTTTAAATATGTTATAATAATACATTTTAAAAACTATTTAGGGGCAGCTAGGTGGTGCAGTGAATAGAGCACCAGCCCTGTAGTCAGGAGGACCTGAGTTGAAATGTGGCCTCAGACACTTAACCCAAAACTAGCTGTGTGACCTTGGGCAAGTCACTTAACCCCAACTACCCTATCTTCCCCCCTCAAAAAAAAAAAAAAAAACCCGTTTAGAGGAGCACTGTGGTTTTTAAGAATCAGGGTGCCAGAGACTCTCAGGAGACTTTCAGGGCTCCTTACTCTGGGGTCCTGGGACTTGATAACTGTTCAGTATAGTTGGTTTCCTTTGCAATCTCGTGTACTTTATTTTGTACTTGAAAACTTGATTTTAAGAAGAGACCTCCTTGGCTTCAGCAGCTTGCCCTAATGGCCCATGACACAGATACAGGACCCCTAGACCAGCCCCTTTGTGCTGGATCCTTAACAGATGGGATTTGCTTCTAGGGAACACTTTCACTTGCAATTCTGCTTTTGGATAGTTCTGATTATTAAGGAGCTTTTCCTTAAGCCATGCCTAAGGCTCCCTTGGTGTAGCGGCAAGCACCCCAACATCCCCAGGGTGACTGCCAACACAGGTTCTTAGATCTGCTTTTCAAAAGGAAAGCAACTCAAAATGGGTTAACAAGCTTACTTTAATCAAACAAACACACATTACCTAGTTCAGGGGAAAAAGGTCAGCACCCGAAACTTCAGAGTTACAGAACTTACAGATCAAACAGACAGGCTTCCAAACTGTCCAACCATTATATCAATACCAAATCACAGTTACCAGAGGGAAGCATCAACATCTGGGTTTTCAAAGCCGGGGGGCTCTCAACAACGGCTTCCCAGAGTCTCATCTGGTCAAATCACACAACACTTCTCAAAGTGAGCCCCAAAGCAAAGCCTCTCCTCAGGGTTTATATAGCCTTCTCCTGGCTCAGAGAATGTAACAACCTTCTGGACCCACTGCCCAATCACAAAGTATCAAGGTATGGGCTTTCCTGAAAAACAAGCCTCCCACCACAGGCTCCAGGTGCACTTAAGCTAGGGGCAGGGAAGATCTTTAAATTTGCATTTCCATTACATTCGGCCCCAAGATCTTTCTTGCCCATAGCATACACAATTTACATTTGAATTAGCACTAAACATCTCTTAGGTCACATTTTCCAGGTACATAAGAAAATCACAATATAATCTCAAAATACAATAGTCCAAGTCTTCCACTCATGGGGCAAATGTTAACTCAGTCCACTTATCAGTAAAATCAAAAAATAGTCACTCTTAAGTTAACTCAATCAGTTACATAAGTTTTCAAAGTACAAGCCTTCCACTCATGGGGCAAGTCTTGATTAACTCAATTAGTCTCTTATCTGTAACAATATCTCAAAGTACAATCAGTAGCTTATTCAGTAAAGTCTTCCTAAGTATGCCTATAGCATAGACAGTTTACATTTCAATTATCACTAACCATCCCTTAAATCATATTTTCAAGGTACATCTAAAGTTACCAAAGTGGCCACTGGGTCTTAAACAAAGTACATTGCATTTTCACATCAATTCACAAAATACAAAGCATTATCACATAAAGTTCCCTTGGGAGGAGGGGGGGTGTCCTTCCCCTCGAACTGCTCCAGCCCTTGCTTCCAAGTCCAGAGAGGGAGCTGGGCAACAAAACCAAAGTGGGGTCCTTGGGGTCCATGGCACTTCACCCCACCCACCAGTCACAAGTCCATCCCCCCTGGGTCCCAAACTGTGGGGTGCAGCAAGGAAACACATTCAGTGCCCCTGCTTTGTCTCACAGTCCTTATCTTGTCCTGTGGCTGAACTCCAAACTCCTGGGTTCTTTCTCCTCCAGCAGAAGGCAGCAGCTCCAGGCTTCTCCAAAGGTCTCCATGCAGGCAGCTCACCATTCCTGCTCTCAGCTCAGCGAAGTCAGCATGCAGGTCGTTCTTCTCTCCTGCTCCATGGCTCCACAGAATCACAGCTACCACAACTGGGAAACAAACAATTATCCCAGCCCCCATACTTTCCTTTTACTCAGCAGATCCCATCCCTCGTCGCCATTTTGTAGCGGCAAGCACCCCAATATCCCCAGGGTGACTGCCAACACAGGTTCTTAGATCTGCTTTTCAAAAGGAAAGCAACTCAAAATGGGTTAACAAGCTTACTTTAATCAAACAAACACACATTACCTAGTTCAGGGGAAAAAGGTCAGCACCCCAAACTTCAGAGTTACAGAACTTACAGATCAAACAGACAGGCTTCCAAACTGTCCAACCATTATATCAATACCAAATCACAGTTACCAGAGAGGGAAGCATCAACATCTGGGTTTTCAAAGCCGGGGGCTCTCAACAACGGCTTCCCAGAGTCTCATCTGGTCAAATCACACAACACTTCTCAAAGTGAGCCCCAAAGCAAAGCCTCTCCTAAGGGTTTATATAGCCTTCTCCTGGGCTCAGAGAATGTAACCACCCTTTGACCCACTGCCCAATCACAAAGTATCAAGGTATGGGCTTTCCTGAAAAACAAGCCTCCCACCACAGGCTCCAGGTGCACTTAAGCTAGGGGCAGGGAAGATCTTTAAATTTGCATTTCCATTACACTTGGCCAGAACTGTCCCTCTACCACGTGACCTCCAGATAGGAAAGGCAACTATCTTCCTGTTTTTCCCAGTATTTGCATTACTCCACCCTTAGAATTGTGACTTAGTGAGCAGTTATTTTTCTCTTCACAGTAGTTATGGCTATCAGGAAAACTATTTCTGATATGCTGATGAGTCGGAGGCATTTAGGGTCTTTGTGCCTAATCATTGAAAAGAGCACATGTGCCTTTTGAATCTGAGTATTAAGGTTTGGATTAACCTGTGTCAGAATTCCAGAAGTGCAGTTGTCACATTTCTCTGCACACCCAGTTACTAGCAGAAGTCAGGAAGGACGTTGTTTCTCTGCTTGCCAGCTATGTTTGATAAAGCCTCCTGTATGATTTTTTTCTGCTGGATTAGGCTTCTGTGGTCCTGATTTCCCTCTGTGCTACTTAGTATCATGTATCTGTAGCCATTCATTTAAAAAAAAATTATACAAACACACACACATTACTAATAACATAAAAAATTTAACATTCATTTAAAAAAAATTAAGTTCCAGATTCTCTCCTTTTCCCTCCCCCCCTGAGAAAAAGTAAGCAAATTGATATAGGTTTTACATGTGCAATCATGCAAAGACATTTCCATATTAGTCATGTTGTGAAAGAAGACATAAACCAAAGAAACTTCACACACAAAAAAAGAAAGAAAAACAGTATGCTTTGATCTACATTCAGACTCCATTAGTTCTTTCTCTGGAGGTGGTTAGCATTTTTCATCATGAGTCCTTAGAAACTGGATTGGATTATTGTATTATTGAGAAGAGCTAAGTCATTCACAGGTGATCATCATATAGCATTGCTGTTACTGTGTATAATGTGGTTCTGCTCATTTTACTTTGTATCAGTTAGTATAAGTCTTTTCCAGGTTTTTCTGAAATCATCCTCCTCGTCATTTCTTACAGCACAATGGTGTTCCATTACCATTATATACCCAATTGATGGCCATCTCCTCAATTTCCACTTCTTTACTACCACAAAAAAGAGCTATTATACATTTTTTTTGTGTGTTTAAATAGGTCCTTTCCCCTTTTTTTGTATCTCTTTGGAATACAGATCTAGTAGTGGTATGGCTGGATCAAAGGGTATGCTCCAGTTTTATAGCCCTTGGAATGTAGTTCCAAATTGCTCTCCAGAAAGGTTGTAGCAGTTTACAGCTCCACCAATAGTGCATTAGTGTCCCAGTTTTTCCACATCCCCTCCAACATTTAACATTTTCCTATTCTGTCATATTAGCTAATCTGATAGGTATGAGGTGGTATCTCAGAATTGTCTTAATTTGCACTTCTCTAATCAATAATGATTTAGAGCATTTTTTCATATGAGTATAGATAGCTTTGATTTCTTCCTCTGAAAACTTGCCTGTTCATGTCCTTTGACCATTTGTCAATCAGGGAATGACTTGTACTCTTATAAATTAGTGAGGCCTTTACCAGAGACACTTGCTATAAAAATTTTATCCCGACTTTCTGCTTTCCTTCTAACCTTGGTCGTTTTGGTTTTGTTTGTACAGAACTTTAATATGATCAAAATTATCCATTTTGCATCTGTTATAAATTCTTCCTTTTTCCATAGATTTGCCAGATAAGACTATTCCTTGCTCTCCTGATTTGTTTATGGTATCACCCTTTATGTTTAAATCATGTACCCATTTTGACCATATCTTGGTATACAGTGTAAAGAGGTTGTTTTATCCCTAGTTTCTGCCATATTGTTTTCTAGTTTACCCAGCAGTTTTTGTCAGACGAGTTCTTGTCCCAAAAACTCAAATCCTAGGGCTTATCAGACACTAGATTGATATGACCATGTACCTCATTTATTCTACTGATCTGCCACTATTTTTTTAGCCAGTACCAGATTGTTTTGAGGAGTATACCACTTTATAGTACAGTTTGAGGTCTGGTATGGCTAGGCTACCTTTCTTCCTTTTTTTTTTCATTAATTTCCTTTATATTCTTGACTTTTTGTTCTTCTAGATGAATTTTGTTATTTTCTCTAGTGTAGTGGGTTGATTGGTGTGGCACTGAATAAGTAAATTAATTTAGGTAGAATTGTCATTGTTATTATAGTGGCTCAGCTTACACATGAGCAGTTTTTTTGTTTTGTTTTGTTTTTTTGCTTTTTGGAGGGGGAAAGGCAGGGCAGTTGGGGTTAAGTGTCTTTCCCAAGGTCACATGGCTAGTAAGTGTTAAGTGTCTGAGGCCGAATTTGAACTCAAGACTTCCCAACTCCAGGACTGGTGCTCTATTCATTGTGCCACCTAGCCACCCTGGCAGTTGATATCTTTCCAGTTGTTTAGATCTGACTTTATTTGTGTGAAAAGTGTTTTGTAATTGTATTCATATAGTTTCTGGGTTTTTCTTGGCAGGTTGACTCTCAAGTATTTTATATTGTCTACAGTTTCTTATTTTTTTGTTTTTTGGAAGGGGGAAGGCAGGACACTTGGGGTTAAGTGACTTGCCTAAGGTCACACAGCTACTAAGTGTTAAGTGTTTAAGGCCAGATTTGAACTCAGGTCCTCCTGACTCCAGGACTGGTGCTCTATTCACTGCACCACCTAGTCACGCTGTCTATAGTTATTTTAAAAGGAATTTCTCTTTCTATCTCTTGCTGCTGGACTTTGTTGGTAATATATAGAAATGCTGATGATTTATGTAGCTTAATTTTATATCCTGCAACTTTACTGAAGTTCTTAATTATTTCAACTAGGTTTTTAGTTGCTTCTCTAGGATTCTTTAAGTATACCATCCTATCATCTACAAAGAATGATTGTTTTGTTTCCTTATTGCTGATTCTAATTCCTTAAAGTTCTTCTCTTATTGCTGTAGCATTCTAGTACACTCTTGAACAATAGTGGTGATAATGGGGATCTTTGCTTCACCCCTGATTTTACTGGGGAGGTTTCTAGTTCATCCCCATTACAGATAATGCTTGCTGATGGTTTTAGATAGATACTACTTATCATTTTGGAGAGCTCCATTTATTCCTGTGCTTTCTGTGTTTTTAATAGGAATGTGTGTTCTATTTCGTCAGAAGCTTTTTCTGCATCTATTGAAATAATCGTATGATTTCTGTTGGTTTTGTTATTGATATATATGGTCAGTTATACTGATAGTTATGCAGATAGGGGGTGAGAGGAGACTAGATGCAGACTGATGGCAGGCAGGAAGGAAAGCTGGGCATTACTGAGGAAGAAAAGAGGAGTATGAAGAATAAGAAACAATGGATTGTCCAGATCTTCATTTTAATCAGTAGTTTTAACCCCCTTCCTATTAACATTCTTAGGAGAGATGCTGATGACTAGCACAAATTCCCTGGTTGGAATTGCTTTCTTTCCTTTTCCGTGGCTGGTAAGGTGCTAGTGAGCAGGATTGAGTCAGCTAGGCCAGCAGAGGTTTACTGAGGGATTCTGGGGCATGGCTGATTTAAAGCTGGTTTTATGTGGGGGATACTTTGAAGGCTCTGTGATTTACCTGCAGAGATTTATTAGATGGTCATGGTGAATTGTCGCCGTTCCCTGGTTGCCAGCTTTGTTGTGATTGGCCACTCTAAAGTTAGCTTAGGACCTCTCTGACCTTGTGCTTCCCTGGCAGAGCCCTTGAAAAGGCTTCATTTTCCTCATTTGTAAACTATAAATTGAAAGAACAAAAAAGGGAAACTATGTGCCCTGTGATTGTAATAACCAAGGCTGACTTTGAAGAAGAAGAGAGAGAATGGACTAAGCCGCTATATTTCCTTCTCAGGTCTGCAGGGGCCTGGAATATCATCTGTGTTGTCAGATGTAGCTTGTGTTGGTTTTAATGAACAGCGTTTTTCTCTTTTGTGCCCTTCAGTATTAAGGGATAACTGTTGGGTAGAAGGGAAGGGTATATGCAGAAATGAAGGTGAGAGACATACAAGATAATCATTTAAAAAATACCATGAGCAGGTGGGGCTGGAGAACTTTGAAGGTCTTTTCTAGTTCTATCTCTGTGGTACTCTGAGAACCCACAGTCACCTCTATGCTATGAGAAAACATCAATGTGAAATTTTGCTGAGAGATACTGATCTTGATAAAAAAGTTAACTGACTTGGCATAAATGAGAGTTGACTTTTATTATATGTGTGTGTGTGTGTGTGTGTATACATACATATGCATATATATGTGTGTATATATGTATATATCTATATACATACACACATATACACATACACACACATATATATACATATGGATTGCTTAGAATTAATGATAATAGCTGGGTGAAAGTCTAAAGTATCTTAGTTTCCTTCTGCCTTTGTCCACAGTGCTAGCTTCTCCCTGCCTAGCCCTGTATTCTCATGACCAGGGCTGGCCCTCTGTTTCTCTCCTGGGCCCCTTTTTTTGTCCCATCTTGTATTCATTAAAACGGTCTGGATTGTGTAGAGAATTGAAATAACATTGGCTCTTCATGTAAGTCTTCAGTGAATGCAGTAAGAGCTAGGCAGACATTCACAAAGCCTCCACCTAAGATGGGTTTTCGCCAGAGGCCCTCATGGGTAAGGTTGGAAAACATTTTTTTAACTTGGAACTGTTTTCCAGCTTCCCTTGCATTCATTCACTTCTCATTTGACACCAGGAGGTGTCCCTGAATTTCTAGAGCTAAGGATAGAAATAGAGACTTGTACAGTTTTAAAGGCAGGTCATTTAGTCTAAGGCCTCCTTTTATAGATGAGGAAAATGAGGAACAGAGAGGTACAGTGACTTGCAATTGGTCACACAGCTGGTTAGTGCTGCTTCCTGGACTACAATAAAATACTGCTGATGGTCACTTCATTTTTCCTTCTGTTCCATCTTCATGAGTGGGAATGTTTGGGGCCATTCTCCTGTAGTCAGAGTAGCCTGCAGAAGTAGCCAGTGTGACCTAAGGATGTCATTTCTTTGCTGAAGAAGGAAGACACCTCCTCTTCTATACTTTGTTACTTAAATGGACAACACTTCCCTCCTTTGGGTTTGTGGACTTGGAGCAGCTCCCCTTTGAATTTTCCCTCTTGTGTTCTCCCTGCCCAGTTAGTTATCCATATTGATTCTGTGGTTCTTTGCTCCTAATAGGTGCTTGAATAAATACTTGTTGATTCATTCCCCTGAATTTGCCCCGTTTGTACCACCGTCTTCCAGATCCTTATTGTGATTGATTATTTTGTGGTCGTCGTTCTTTCCATTTACATTGTTATAGTCATTGGTTGTGTACACCGATTTTTCAGTGTAAGTTTTCATGCTTCTGTATTGATTATATTCGTCATTTCGTGCAGCACAGTGACAATCCGTTACAGCCAGGTACCACACTTTGCTTAGCCTTCTCCAGGCAAGGGGCATCTACTTTGTTTTTCAGTTCTTTGCTACCTTACAAAGTGCTGCTAGAAATATTTTGGTGGGTGGGGGGACTACTGTGATGGACTTGTAGGGGAATCTCTGGGTCATAGGTATGGACAGTTTGGTCACTTTATTTGTGCAATTCCAAAATGCTTTCCAGGATGGTCGTACTGATTCATAATTGGTGAAAATCAGCAGTGTATTCTGCTGCCTGTCTTTGCAGCCCTGTCCCCTCCCCCAACCCTGACGTTCCCATGTTTCATCATCTTTGCCATTTTTCTGAGTGTGAGGTGAGATCTCGGGATAGTTTTCATTTGTTTTCTCCTGTTATTAGTGATTTGGAACATTTTTGTTCAGTGGTGGCTTCTCCCTGCCCAGCACTATGTCCTAGCCCCGGTTGTTTTGAGAACAGTTTGTTTATATCTTTTTTCTCTTATCTATTGGGAAATGGCTTTTGGTTTTATATATTTGTTAGTTGTTTACATAACTTGGAAATTAAACTCTTGTCTGAGAAATTTGATGCAAAGACTTTTCCCCCATTTGACTCTTCCCCTTATCTGGGATGTATCAGCTTTGTTTATGTAGAAGCTCTTCAATTTCATATAATCAAAAAAATTGGTTTTATCTTTTAGAATCCTCTCTGTCCCTGGTTTGATTAAGAATACATCTCCTTCCCATATCTGTGAGAGGTGCGATCTCCTCTCTTTGAATATCTGTGCTCCCCAGTTTCCATGCTCTCCTCATTCTCAGACAGCCTCTTGTTTGCTGATCTCTGCACGTATGTATTCCCTGATAGAATGTGAACTCCTGGGGACAGACGCTCTCACTTTTGTGTTGGTGTCCTCAGACCTCATACAATGCCTCACACGATAGGGCCTTGCTAAGCACTCGTTCATTGGAATTCTGCTAAGCCATCATTATTTGTCTTTTGTATAAAAGTGCAACCGAAGAGTTTGCCCAGTTTTACAGGGTGAATCATTGTTCTCAGTGAAAATAAAGGAGGCAGCATTTCTCGACTGCCTGCCTCTCTGCTCACTTTTCATTTTTTGTTTGGATCTGATTGGCCACATGGTTTGAAATTTGAGATTCATAAATAAGTTCATGCTGGCATTACTATATTATATCTGGAAAGAAAATGGAAGCCTTTTTTGAACTTTTCCTTTGTGGGGGAGAGGACCAGACCTATGACTTCATTGTTAAGAGGCATTCCCTGTAAGGCAGTTGGCCCCACCCTGCGGGTGAAGGTTCTAGCAAGTACACAGAGGTCTGAGAGGTTGTCAGCAGGTGTCAGAGCCAGATTCTTCTCCTCTCTCAGGCTGCTTGACCTCCTGCTCCATCCATGCACAAATGGGAAAGTGGAGGGGTTTTTCTGAACAGGGGTTTTTGCAGTTTAATGACTTAGAGGCCGTGAAGCTCTTCTCCAGATATGGTGGACGTTTCTATATTCCCATTGTAGGGTTCATTGGCATTACTTTATGGTTTTAAACTTTGGTGCACTGCTGTGGACTTTGATTTACTCTCCATTTTAGCATGGTGCATAGCATGTGCATTTCAACTGTAAAAGAAAGTGCCATTGTCCTGGATTTTAGATGAAACAGGTATACAAATATTGGATCCTAGGGATGCCCAGTGGGTAGGGTAGACAACTCAGGGGCGCCATAATGCATATAGCACCAGACCTGGAATCAGGAAGATCTGAGTTCACGTCTGACCTGACACAGTTGTGTGTTCCTGGACAAGTCACTTTACCTCTGTTTGCCATTGTTTCCTCATTTGTAAAATGGGTATGATACCCCTCCCTCCCTGGGCTGTTTTGAAGATCCAATGAGAGGATGCTTGTAAAGCGTTTTGCACAATGTCTAGCACAGAGTGAGCATTGCATAGATGTTAGCTAGCAGCATTATCATCTTACATTGCATTTTCCACATCATATTGATGGCTTGTGCTTTTAAAACTAAAAAGTTTGAAAATATTTTTTATGCCGATCAAAAGCTGGGCTGGATTACAAACATTGTTGTCAGGACATGGGAAACTGTGAAGCTTCAAATTTTGGCTCCTGATAGCCCAGGAAAATAGATGATATTAAAATTTCTGTGAGATTTAACAGTGAATTAGGGAGGAAAGAAATAATAATTGTGGACATTTACATTGCACTTTTAAATTTTTCAAAGTGAGTTATAGACATTTATCTTCAGCAGCGGTATGAGTGAGGGAGATAATTCCCTCATGTCTCTACTTTATAGATAAGGAAACTGAGGCCCAGCCTTGATAGAATGACCGTTGATGTCACAGGTGACATTTAAGCTTTGATAGTGATCATGAGATTATAATAGTCTGACCTTTATCCCTCAGTCATGGCTTCTAAGAAGATGTAGAAACTCCTCCCTTTCTACCCTGGCGGTGTCCCACGAATCCCACTCCCCCATTCTCCTCTCCTCTCTTCTCTTCCTCACACTTGGCTTCCCATCTCCTGTCCCTGTCCCTTTGCATTGGCCATTGCTCATACCTGGAGTGCACACCCTCCTCATCGTCCTCCCAGATGTAGCTTAAGCACCACCTTTCCTGACTTCAGCCTGTGTCTTCCCTCCCAAACCTTGCTTTGAATTACTTTTTAAATTTGAATTTATTCTTTTTATGGTGGCAGCATGATGTGGTGGCTAGAGAGCAAGCCTCAGAGCCAGAGAGGGCTGAGGCCAAGTCCCTTGTTGGACACACAGTGGTTGAGTGACCCTGGCGCCCCTCCCTGGGCAGTTCTTTAAGGCTGAAGATAGCGTGAGTGAGGGGCGCTGTATAGGCTCATATGTACGTGTATTGTCTCTGCTCTTACAATGGGAGCTCTGGTAGGAGTGGGCATCGTTATGTTCTCTGTACTTGTATCCTCAGCTCTTAGCAAGGACTGTGCCCTCGTAGGCCCTTCATCAACACTGGTTGATTGAAATTCATCGTGTGCCTGCATTAAGAAACAAAGCCTTTCTGCCTGGGAAACCCTGTTCTGTTCTGACTGCCCGTTAGCGAGATAAATGGGATTCTTCTCTCCAAACCACTGCAGTGCTCCCTGTGATTCATTGAGGCTTCTTCTCACATGCCAGAGTCATTTCCTGACCACAGAAAACCTTCCATTTCTTATCCTGCTATGCTTGTTGCTGTTTCCCTCTAAGTAGTCCTCATCCAAATTCTTAGGCTTTATTTTCCTTAGGAATGACCCTAGAGTTGCTCTAGCTATTGACTTAATCAGCCACACTAAATTCTCATTTCCCATCCACAGAATTCATGTTTTTACAGCAAATGTTCAAGAACACTTTGAAATTTGGGCAGTATGTTAATGTATATTTGATATCGGAGTTCTTTTGCCTCCAGCTCATGGTAATCAAGCTTTGTATTGATTTCCTTGTTGTAGGAGGAAGATAATGGAATCATTTATTAAAGTAGCTTCTTTCCTCTGGTGTCATTGGCAATAAGATTGGCATTTCTAATTTCAGTGTTTTTTTTTTACATGGTGTGAGATGATTTCTCTCCTCAGATCTGCATCCTCATTAAGCATTGGTTGTGTTTTTCAGGTGTTGCTGCCTACGTTGGCTGGCAGAGTTCTTCCATCTTAAAGCCTCTGCTACAGCAAGGCCTCAGTGATGCCGAAGAATTTGTCATTTTTAAGGCTCTCAACGCCCTTACCTGCATGTGCCAGTTAGGACTGTTGCAGAAACCTCATATCTATGAATTTGCTTGTGATATTGGTGAGTCAAATTGACTGCTTGCTGTCCCTTTGTACAGACTGGAAGGATACCTGCTAGGATCTGTAGAAATCAGCTGCAGTTTTAAATTGTTACATGGGATGGTTCTGTTTCTCCCACCATAGCAAAGGAATGATTTCCTTGTTTTCAACTCTTAAAGTCATTTGGGTTAGTTTCACATATAACATCTCATTTGCCCTGAATTGTAAGCAGATCTGGCTTAATGTTATTTATACATTGTAAGAGTTGGCTTTTGGGCTACCTACCTTTTTAATTTATTATACTTAGGAGTTCATAAAATTAAAGTTCTAAGACTTACTTTTTTCAAACAATTAAATGAGTTGATTTTATGGTCCATAAACCCACTGATCCATTTATTTCCAGCCTTTAAAATTCATTTAAAACATTGATGGAATTAACACTGAATTCGTAAATTTTATAAATATGTTGAACTTAAAAGCTTCTGGAACATGTGGCCTTCTAGGTCCTTGGGTGTGGCCTTGACTGAGTCCAAGTTTTACAGAACAAACCTTTTATTTAAGGGGATTTGTTCTGTGAAGTTTGGATTTAGTCAGAGGGCCACACTTGACGACCTAGAGGGCCACATGTGGCCTTGAGGCTGCAGGTTCCTCACCTGTGGCCCAAACTATTAGACTTTGAGGATGAGTGTTTACCCATGGCAGTCATTGAAGAGAGGAGAGAAGGAACTGTGGATGACAGTTGTTTCAAAAGTTCATAAGCAAATGGATGGTCACAGATACATCATATTTAAGCTGTTTAGGAGAGCAGACTTTTGTAGAATTTTAGGATTACCTAATTTGCACACATACAACTGAGATTTGGCCTCGTTGGAGCTCATAACAAACTGCCTGAGTTTTAGGATTTGGATTTCATGTTTTCAAATCTTATAATTCTGTAAGTGTTTATGGTGTTTGCCAATTCTTTATGTATTTAGCAGCCTTTATTCTACCTCAACCCCATCTTGTCTCCTGTTTGTTGCTGTTGCTTAAAGGAGCTCTGAGTCTCTATTATTATGATGAGGTATTTATGGATTTGTCTGTTCAAAGGTACCCTTAACCCTCATTTACAAGTGATAAGGGTTTTCTCTACATACCTATGAGAATAAATTTCATTTTTATTTTTTCTTATTTAGTACTTTTATTTTCCCTCCATTTGCATGTAAAACAATTTTTAACATTTGCTTTTAAAACTTTGAGCTCCAAATTCTCTCCCTTCCTCCCTCCCCACTCCCCTTCATTAAGAAAGCAAGCAGTTTGATATAGATTATACAGGTGTAGTCATGCAAAACATATATCCATAGTAGTCATGTTGTGAAAGAAAACAGACAAAAAAAATCAAGAAAAATAAAGTAAGTAAAAAAAAAGTATGTTCTGTACTCAGACACCATCAATTCTTTCTCTGGGGATGGAAAGAATCATTTTTTTTTTTTTTTTGCTTTTTTTGGAGGGCAATTGGGGTTAAGTAACTTGCCCAAGGTCACATGGCTAGGTTTTTGTTTGTGTGTGCGTTAAGTGTCTGAGGCCGGATCCGAACTCAGGTCCTTCTGACTCCAAGGCCGACGCTCTACTCACTGCGCCACCTAGCCACCCCACAAGAATCATTTTTCATTATAAGTCCTTCAGAGTTGTCTTGGAATATCATGTTGCTGAGAAGAGCTAAGTCATTCACAGCTGGTCATCTTACACTATTGCTCTTACTTTGTACCCAGTACATTTCACTTTGCATCAGTCCCTGGAAGTCTTTCCAGATTTCTCTGAGAGCATCCTGCTCATCATTGCTTATAATACAATAGTATTCAATCATAATCACATACCAGGAGTTGTTCAGCCATTTCTCAACCGATTGACACGCCCACAATTTCTAACTCTTTGCCCCCGGAAAAGAGCTGCTATAAATATTTTTGTACATATAGGTTCTCTTATCCCTTTTGTTTTTTGTCTCTTTGGGGATACAGACCTAGTAGTGGTATAGCCCTTTTATAGCCCTTTGGGCATAGTTCCAACATGCTCTACAGAATGGTAAGAATCAGTTCACAACTCCACCAAAAGTGCATTAATGTCTCACTTTTCCCACATCCACTCCAACATTTGTCATTTAGCTTTTCTGTTCTATTATCCAATCTAATAAGTATGAGGTAGTACCTCAGAATTGTTTTAATTTGCATTTCTAACTTTTAAATTTGCATTAATAGTGAGTTAGAGTTTTAAATTGCATTTTTAGGAAAAAGTTTGAATTAGTATCCCAAAGGCTCTGAATTAGTATCCTAAAGAGTTGACACTCTCTGTGTCAACAACATTAAATATAACATCTCTTTAATATTGAGAGAAGATGAGCCTTCACATGTGAAACTCACAGTTTGACAGAATGAGCATTGGATTTGGAATCAAGGAAGTTAGATTCAAATCACTTCAGTACCATTTATTACTACCATAATGATAATGAACTAGTCACTTAATCTTTCTAGGCCTTTGTTTCCTCATCTGTAACATGAAGAAATTGAAAGAAAAGACTACTAAGGTTCCTTCCAGTTCTAAATTAGAATCCTATGACTTCCCCTCCCCAGTTAGTCCAAATTAGTAAGGTTTACTCTATTTTAGCTTTTATTTATTTTTTTTGCTTTTTGGAGGGGCAAAAGCAGGGCAATTGGGGTTAAGTAACTTGCCCAAGGTCACATGACTAGTTTTTGTGTTAAGTGCAGATTTGAACTCAGGCCCTCTTGACCTCAGGGCCCATGCTGTATTCACTGTGCCACTTAGCCTCCCCTATTTTAGCTTTTATATAACTGTCTTTAAGTCAAATTGGGGGAAATTACATTTTCTCTTAATTCTATGCATTTTTCTTGGTTGATTCTAATATTTCACTTTTTTTTAGCATTAATTTGTATTTATTCCCTTATTAGATTGTAAACTCATTGGGAGAAAGAAACAAAGTAGAATAAAGTACACTTTATTTCAACTATATTGTAATTACCTGGCATGGTACTGTGCACATAGTAGAGACTTAAGATTTCTTGGGTGAATTTATTGTAAGAATGGATTTTGAATTCCTGAAGGACAGGCACTATGTGTCTACTTTTTCATTTTGATTTGACAACCTTTATTTAATCTGAGGTTTACTGTACTATAAACTTGATGTGCCAAAGCCCACTAAAGAATGAGTCAAATAAACAGATGGTGAAATTGCCCCTTTGATTTTTTTTTGAAGGCAATTGGGGTTAAGTGACTTGCCGAAAGTCACATGGCTAGTAAGTGTGTCAAGTGTCTGATGCTGGATTTGAACTCAGGTCCTCCTGACTCCAGGGCTGGCACTCTATTCACTGCACCACCTAGCTGCCCTTTGCTCCTCTGATTTTAAATGACTTAGAGAATGAGAGAACGCTTATGCTTCTACTTGTTGAATGACATAAGTGACCCTGTGTTATTGTAGATTTAATCATTGGGACATTTTGTGTGTATATCAATATATCTTATACGTAAAGTAGTTTTAAAATTTCACTATTATAAATAAATAGTTCACCAGCTAAAACTTTTTTGGATTGGTAAAGTTTTGGGTAAATAGCTGTAAAGTCTTATTTATAACTTATCTATATTAGTTGGGGTTTATGTTTCTTCTTTTATATTATTTGAACATATTCCTACAGAAAGGAATATAGACAAGATAGCTTCATCTTGATGGAGTGTATGCCTAAGGGTAATTTAGTGTGTAGAAGGGTCTTAATGAATCAATCCATTATGTGCCATTGTTGTGAAGCTGGCCTGTTGTGAAAGATGTTGATAAATTTATACTTGGGCAGATGTGTGTTGATACCATTCCTGAGGCTGCTTTCATTCTTTCTTCTTTCATCCTAGCACCCTTTCTGTGCCATCCCAATCTTTGGATACGCTATGGAGCAGTGGGATTTATAACAGTGGTAGCTCATCATTTGAACATTGCCGACGTCTACTGCAAGCTAATGCCTTATCTGCATCCATTTATCACCCAACCAATAATACAGGTATAATTTTTATGCCTTGGAACTCTCTCCTTATGTTTAGAGATTGTTTGTTGGAAAGAGAATTTTAAAAATAAATTGTTTCCTTAGGTATTAGTATTCTTATAATTTCTTTCAAGACAATATTGCTTTTATAGATCTGATAACTGATGGTAATCAAAATTGAACTGCATCTTATATGATTTTATATGCTGTGTTACATTTAGTAGAGCAGTGTTTTTCAGTCTTAATTTTTATTATGTAATACAGTAAAACATCTGTTGTAAGATGATATACAGCCTAGCAAGAGAACATATTTTGATGAACCGCATGTTAGTCTTCTGAGTGTTCATTGTAAGAATTGTAATTGATTTTGGTTGAAACCAGCATTTATAATTAGTTGGGAAAAGTTTTTTTTTTTTTCAAAAGTTTAGGGTGTAGGGGCAGAGTTAGATTGAATAAGAAGAACCATTTTTTCCTAGTATACCTCCTTCACAATGATCTAGAACAGGTTTGCACAACATACAGCCCATGCAATGCCTATGGCCCACCAAAGGATTTTGGGTGCTTGTGAAAAATGTAGAGGATGTAAAACAGGTGTGCACAATATACTGCCCATGGGCTGTAAGCATGCAGGCCCTATGTTGTGCAATCCTGAGCTAAAAATGTACCAAACTGAATTCTGATTGGGAAATCCAAGAAAAAAGTCACAGTAAGTCTTTTTTCCAGCCTGAGATAGCTTAGCAAGATAGACAGAGAGGTCCTGAGGAGCCTGGGAGACACTGAAGTAGGGGCAGTATCTGTGGTAGCAAGCACTGTTATATCCAAGGACAGAAAGAGAAATGAGACAGAACACCAGGGCAGAAAGCCTTTGGCAGAAGGAGAGCCCAGAGGATCCTTGAATTAAGGCAGAGTGCGGGACCAGGTCTTGCAGCTCTGGCCCATTGCCCAATTCCAGGTCACAGATTCAGAGTGGGGAAGTTTTTAGGAACTTACCCTAGTTGTATTCTTATCAAGGAACAAATTCTAGAAATATAGCTGTGTATATCTGAGTCCAGGTGCAGAGCAGCAGGGACTTGATTCTACCCTTTAGCCCAGTGTCAAAGCCTGCAGTAGAATAACCAGAGCAGGAATCCTGGCCGAAAGGGGAGCCTGCGGTTCAGTCACTGACCCTGTAGAGCTTCCCAATGGGTCAAGTCCAGCAACAGTCAACTAAAACTCAACTGTGCCTAAGCCAGCAGACCTAGGCTAAAAACTTGCAGAGCTCAGATGAGGAAAGCAGTACATAGACCTCTCTCCAGATCACTAATTGGAAGCACTGGAAACTTTTAGGCCTCCAGACTGAGCTGTGAAAGCAACAAAAGGACATAAAAGGACAAAATTTTGGACCAGACATCACCTGTCTCCCCACACCCCTAAGTCATGCAGAACTTGGGGCTAACATAAAGTCCAAAGACCTGATGATAAAGAATTATTGTGGTGACAGGGAATCTCAGGACATAGTCCCAGAAGAGAATCACTTGAAAACATCTACAAGCAAAGCCTCAAAAAAAAATCTAGATTGGACATAAGTTCAAAATAATTCCTACAAAAGTTAAAGAAAGGGTTTTAAAAAAATTTTTAAAATCAAATAAGGGATATGGAAGAAATATGAAAAGAGAGTTATACAGCTTAGTAAAAAGAGATATAGAATCTTACTGAAGAAGATAAGTCCTTGAAAATTAGAATTGGTGAAAAGAAATTAATGATTCCCCAAGACACTAAGAAATACTAAAACAGAGTCAAAACACTAAAAAAATAGAAGAAAATGTGGTCTATCTTATAAGAAAATTTTGAATTGGAAAACAGATAGAGAAGAGATAATTTATGAATCATTGGATTACGTGAAAGCAATGAACAAAAGAAGAGCCTGGACTTCATATTTGAAGAAATAACAAAACTGCCCAGATCTCTTAGATCTAGAAGGCAAAGTAGAAGTTGAAAGAATCCACCTGTCACTTTCTTAAACCCCCAAATGAAAGCTCACAGAAATATTATAACCAAATTACAGAATTCCCAAAGCAAGTAAAAACTACTGCAAGCAGCCAGAAAGAGTTCAGATACCATGGAGTCACAATAATGATAACACAACATTAGCAGCCACCACTTTAAAGGAATGCAGAACTTGTAATGTGATATTCCAGAAGACAGAAAATCTAGGCTTACAGCCAAGAACAATCTACCCAGCAGAAGTAGTATGCTCCTACAGAGGAAAAAAATGGGCATTTAATGAAAAAGAACTTTTAAGAATTGCTGATGCAAAAGCCAGTGATCAGTAGAAAATTTGACACACAAAGGGCTCAAGAGAAGTATAAAAAGGTAAATATGAGTGAGATAGCATGAGGAACTGAACAAGGTTAAATTATTTACATTCTTATATGGGGAGATTATACATGTAACCTCTCAGAACTTTTATTTCAACAGGGGTCATAAAGGGCCTGAGTATGATTGTCTTATGTTTGGAGGATCTCAAAGAAGAATAGAAAGGTAGTGAAGAAGGATGCACTGGGAGAGCAGGGAAAAGAGAGGTGTAATGGGGAAAATTATCTGAATTAAATAGACTGTATAAGGAACAGATTATACAATGGAGGGACAGGGATGGTAGGGTACTGCTGAAACCTCACTCTCATCTAAACTGGTTAAAGGAGGGAAGAATATATGCATATGTGTGTATATGTATAAATATGTGTATATATGTATACATGTATGTGTATGTGTGTGCACACACATATACACACTATATATCAGTATCTATAGAAGTATCTATATATCTATATCTATACACACACTATATATAGATACACATACACACAGTTGAGTACAGAACTTAATGTTACCCAACACAGAAGTAGCAGGGAAAAGGGTTAAGGGGAAAGAAGAGGGGTGTAGAGGAAGAGGGAAGGTAGGTTAAGGGAAGTGTTAGAAGCAAAACAGACTCTGAAAGAGGGAATGGGGAATAAGAGAAGGAAAAGTATAAAACAAGAAAATGGAGAGAGATACCCAGCAGTTACAGCTGTGAACGTGACTGAGGTGAGCTCACCCACCAAATGGGAGAGGAGGATCAGGGAGTGAATTAGAAACTAGAATTAAACAGTGTTGTTTACAAGAAACACATTTGAAACAGAAAGACACATACAGAATTAAAATAAGGAGCTGGAGCAGAGTCCATTATGCTTCAGCTGAAGTAAAAAAATGAAGGGGCAGCAGTAATGATTTTAGAAAAAGCAAAAGGAAAGATAGATGTAATTAAAAGAGATAAACACGGAAACTGAATTTTGCTGAAAGGTATCATAGCGAATTACTATCAATGCTGGACATATACGCCAAATGGCATAGCATCCAAATTCTCAAAGGAAAAGATAAGACGAATTATAAGAGGAAACACTAAAAATATAATAGTGGGGGACCTCACTTTACTCTGTCAAACTTAGATAAATCTAACCTTAAAATAATTAAGAAAGAAGTTAAAGAGATGAAAAGAATTTTAGAAAAGTTAGGTATGGTAGACTGGGAGAATAATGAATGAGAATAGAAAGGAATATGTTGCTTTCTCGGTTGTGCATAGCCCTTTCACAAAAATGGATTCTATGTTGGGGCATAAAATCTTACAAACAAATGCAGAAAGCTAGGAATATTAAATCTAGCCTCTTCTGACTATAGTGAAATAAAAAAGCATATTCAGTAAAGGACCTTTGAAGCATAGATTAAAAATTAATTGGAAACTAAATCATCCTAAGGATGGGTAGGTAAAAGAACAAATCATAGAAAATGTGAATAGTTTTATTAAAGATAATGGAACAGTGAGGCAGCAAACCAAAATTTGTGGAACTGAGCCAAAGCAGTACTTAAGGGAAAATTTATATCTCTAAACTCTTTCATCAATAAAAGAGAGAACAGATCAGTGAATTATACATATAACTAAAAAAACTAGAAAACCAACAAATTAAAAATTCCAAATCAGATGCCAAAATGGAAATACTAAGAATACTAAAAGAGATTAACAAAATTGATAATTTTAAAAATTGAATTAATAAAACTAGGAGCATTTTGGGGGGGGGGGTATTGGTTGATTTGATTAAAAAAAGAAAGAAGCCAAATTGCCAGTATCAAAAATGAAAAAGGTTAATTTGCAACTTGTGAAGAAAAAAATAAAAACAATTTTAGGAGCCATTGCCCAACTCTATGTCAGTAAAACTAACTGTCGAAATCAAATGGATGAATATTTACAAAAATATAAATTGCCTAGATTAACAGAATGGGAAATAGAATACTTAAGTAGCCATATCTTACAAAAAGAAATTGAATAAACTGTGAACAAACTTCCAAAGGAAAAAGCCCAGGATTGGTTAGATTTACAAGAGAATCCTGCCAAACATTTAAATACTATAGAAACTGTTTGAGAAAAATAAGGGAACTTACCAAACTACCTTTTTGACACAAGTACAGTCCTGATACCTAAACAAAAGAATAAAAACAGAAAAAGAAAACTGGGCCAATTTTCTGTAATGAATATTAATGCAGAAGTTTCAAATAAAACAGTAGTAGGGAGACTATAGCAATATATCACAAAAATTGTACACTATGACCAAGCTGGAGTTATACAAGGAATACAGGGCTAGGTCAGGATTAGGAAAACCATATACCTAATTGACCATATCAGTAACAAAAACAACAAAAATTTTATGGTTAGTGCAATAAATGCCCCCAAAACTTTTGACAAAATACAGCACTTGTTCCTGGAGTGGGGGACGTTGGTGTGTTGGGGGGAGGAGGAGGAGGTGTGTGTAGAATACTTCTAGAAAGCACAGCAATAAATAGAACTTCTTAAAAATGATAAGTAGTTATCTTTTGTAAAATTAAGAGCAAATGTTACTTGTAATGGGAATAAGCTAGAAGTCATTCCAGTAAGGTCGGGGTAGACCAAAGACTGTCATTATCACCTCTACTATTTACTTAGAAATTCTAGGTCTAGCAAGAAGAAAAGAAAAAGACGTTGAAGGAATGAGCATAAGAAAATGTGGTAACAAAACTATTAATTTCTGTAGATGATATACTAGTTTACTTAGAGATCTTAGAGAGTCAATTAAAAAAACTAATTGAAACAACTAACAATGTCAACAAAGTTGCAGGATATAAAATAAACCCACACAAATCGTTAGCATTGCTGCATATTGTCAACAAATTCCTTTAGAAAGAGATAGAGACGTTCTGTTTAAAATAACAGTGAACAGTATAAAATATTTGGCAGTCTACTTGCCCAAGTACAAATAGGAACCATATGAACACAATTACAAAGCACTCTTAAGTAATGATAGGTGTAAATAATGGAGAGATATTAATTATTCATGGGAAGGCCAAGTTATTGTAATAAAAATGACACTACTACTAAATTAGTCTATTAAGTGCCATATCAATCAAACTACTAAAGAATTACTTTATAGAGCAAGGAAAAAAATAATAACAAAATTCTTCTGACTGAAAAGCCAAGAATATCAAGGAAGTCAATAGGAAAGAAATGAGAAAGGGGCATAATAGCACCAGATCTCAAACTGTGCTTCAAAACTGTAATCATACTGGTTAAGAAATTGAGAGGTTATTCAGTGGAACAGATGAGGTGCACAGTATATGGGAGCAAGGGACACAGTAACCTAGAGTTTGATAAATCCAAAGATGGCAGCCATTGAGCCAGGTTACTTACTATTTAACAAAAACTGTTGGGAACATTCTAATGTAGTGTGGAAGAAACTAAGCATAGAGCAGCCTCTCACACTGTGTACCAAGATAAACTCAAATTGGGTGCATGATTTAGACATAAAGAGTGATAGAAGCAAATTAGTGGAGCATGGAAGAAATTACCTGTTAGATCTATGGATAGCAGAAGAATTTATGAACAAATGAGATAGAAAGGGTTCTAGGGAGTAATTTTTATTATACAACATTACAACAAAACCAATGTAGCTAAAATTAGAAGAAAAGGAAGAAACTGGGAAAAAAATCTTTGCCTTAGTTTCTCTGATATAAACGTCTCGTTTCTAAGACATAGAGAACTGAGTCAAATTTACAAGAAAATGAACCATCCCCCTGTTGATAAATTGTCACAAAATATGAATGGACGTTTTTCAGAGGAAGAAATCTAAACTAATAGTCATATTAAAAATGCTCTAATCACTAATAGAGAAATGAAAATTAAAATAACTGAGGTGCCACTAGCCACTTCACACTTGTCAGATTGGCTGACAAAAAAGGAAAACAGCAAATGCTGTGGGAAAATAGGTACTTAAATGCACTATTGGTGGAGCTGAGAACTAGTCCAGTTATTCTGGAAAACAACTTGCAGCTATGCCCTAAGACCTGATAAATTGTCCATACACTTTGACCCAGCAATTCTGCTACTAGTTGTGTACCCCATAGAGATCAAGAAAGAAGGAAAGGGGATTCATATGTACAATATTGTTTGTAGCTGTTCTTTTTTCATATTAGCAAAGAATTAACTTAGCAGTTTGGAAAAAGGCTAAACAAGTTCTGGTATAAAAATGTAATCTAGTACTATTGTGCTGTAAGAAATTATGTAGGAGATGGTTTCAGAAAAATTGAGGAAGACCTGTATAAGCTGATGCAAAGTGAAGTAAACTGCTCAACCAGGGAAACAATTTATATAACAGCAATAATCAACTTTGAAAGACTTAGGAATTCTGATCAACACAATGACCAACCACAGTTCCAGAGGACTGATGGTGAAGTGTACTCTTCACCTCCATATAGAGAGGTGATTTGGATAGTTAAGACATCACCTTCCTAATGTCATTGGTGCTCTTTAAGAATGAAGGACAAACAAGAGAGGTGATAGACTCAGATTGCAGATTAAAGCATATTTTTCTTCCCTTTTTTTCTCCTTTACTTTTTTGGATATAGTTAAATTGGGAATCTATTTTGCATGACTATTCATATTTGTAATGGGTTTTGCTTTCCTTTTCAGTTGTTGGGAGAATTGGGGAGGAGATAAATAATTCAGAAAATAAAATTGTATTAAAAATAAAATCAAAAAAAGTTTAGTGTATTGGAATAATAGCTATGATTACATTGCTTCTTGGTCAAACGAGACACCTAGAATTTTAGCACTTTATAAATTTTAGGTCTTTGTTTCATATATTCGGAAACCACTTACCCAGCCTGTGAGAGTTTAGACCCATCATCCAGACAAACAGCTAATTCTCCAAACATATTTCTAAGTGGAATGGAATGTTACAGGCTGCTTCAGCAGTCATGGAGTACTGCTAAAGTGATCTTGAAATGTCCTATTCTTTCCATTTAAAATCATGTCCTCCATTTGGACACTTACATACCCCTGTGGATATTCTCCCTTGCTTTTTTTCTGCCAATCCAACTCTCTTTTTGTTGGAATAAAACCACCTCTGGAACGGGTATCATTTGGAAACTGAGAGTCTTTGGCTGTTTCCTCAACCATCAATTTGTCCCAGTAGATTTGACCATTCCTAGGAAATGTCATGTTCTTTAGAATTGTTGCATTTCTACCCCTGTGAACACTTTTTGCCATAGTATTTTTACATGGAAGAATATGGACACAGTAAGGAGGAGCAAAGAGACTTTTTTTTTTAAAGAATAACTTCTTTTATTGATAATTTTTATTCTTACATTGCCTAAATTTCTCCTTTATTCTTCCTTTTTTCAGCTGTATCAATCAATACATTGATAACAATCCAAAAACACAGGGTAACCCCAAAGTCTTTATTTAAGCTTTGATAACTTAAAACTGCACTAAGAACTAAAGTTATGTGCTTATGGACCTCCTCCCTCTGAGAAGCCTTTCTTGAAGTGGATTCAAACTGTCTTGGAAACAGTAGCTGATGTCATCTGAGCTTAAACTTAGCCATGAAGTTATCGCTCTTATACTCGCCCTGCTTTGCTCGGGTCTTTTCTTTTCGTTCACTGAACACTTGCAGCGCATCAAGTTACCCACTGTCATCATAGTCATGGGGAGAGTCTTGGGAAATTAAGTACCGGCTGCCAGTACATTTGTAATGATTTTCAGTGAAAGTTTAGCGTGGGATAAGTAGGACTTTTGTGAGTTGTTAGAAGTCAACATATACAACTCACTTTCTCTTCCAAGAAAAGTTCGGGGTTTTTTGCTTTTATTTGTGTCTGTTTATGGTTTGTTCTTAGCAACATTTAAGTGTATAAGAGGAGTTTGACAAGTCAGTGTGACTGCAATAAAGAATGTTCAGTTGCACAGATGATTAGTTTGACTTAATAGATTAAATAATTTGGCTGACCCCATTTTGGAAGGCATTGATTTTGAGCGTAGCCTAGGGCGTAACTTCCTTTCTGGTAGACAAAGTCAGCAAGGAAGACCTGCTTACAGTTGTTGACCATCATCACTGCAAGAATACTTGGGTGGCACTATGAATATTCATACTACAATGTGGTGTTTTTAAGTCCTGGAGGTCACGTGCTATTTTGATGTAGTCTGCATAAAGACAGATCAGTGGCTTATGAAAGTGTCTAGGTAAAGACATTTATTAGCTGCCATTTGGCCTTCATCCTTTATATGTGTTCATTAGTGAGGCCATTTTCTTGGGAAGAATAATTGGCTGCTAATGGCGAAACATTAGCAGGAACTCTTACTCAGTTATTGAGAACTGGCATTCATTTCACTTCTGAACATTAAACATTGAACAATGGCAACATCTTAGACTTTCTTTAGGAAGGAAATAACTTTTCTGCTTTACCTTAAAGATTTGTTTTTGCTCTGTCACATTCTAGGTTGATGATTTTTTTTCCTTTTTTCCAATGTAGATTGACAAGGAAATTGTTCTCCTCAGTGTGCTTCAAGAGCCAGTGAGCCGTTCCATCTTTGATTATGCCTTGAGGTCCAAAGATATTGCTAGCCTTTTCAGACATCTGCAGATGCGTCAGAAAAAACGGAATGGCTCTCTCCCTGACTGCCCCCCACCTGAGGATCCGGCTATAGCACAGCTTTTGAAGAAACTGCTCTCACAGGTATTACCACCTTCTGAAAATTAACATTTATAAGCACAGGTTTAACCATATCATCTGCCTTGTTTAAAAGTTTCCTTGATGTTTTATTTTTACACCGTAGTCATTTATTGCTATTTGCCCTCACCTTCGATGAGCCTTCCCTTGTATCAAAGAAAAACCATCAAGCCCATCTGATAGACAGAACCAATGGCAGTCTTCCTCCTTACCCCAGAGAAGAGAGAAGTGTCTCCCCAGATCTGTTGATTAGGTTCAAGTGGAATCAGATTGAGTTAGGGACAAAGTCAATATCTTTATTTTTTTTGCTTTTCCATTGTGTGTTTCTACATTTATTCCATTTTCTTTGGGTCCTGGGCACACTGATCACCGAGTAGATAGACTTCATATTATGTGACCCTGTAAAACAGGCACTCACCAAAAAAATTGCTCCAACCTTAGTTAGCATCTCTCAGGCGTTATTACTGGAATTCCTGTTTAGAAGGACACAAAATAGCATTTTCTTTTAATCTACTGCTTTTTCATTTCATTATGTCAGGCTGAAAAGAAAAGGACAAGAGGCAGGCAGACTGGTCTAGACCAACCAGTCATGGCCATTGGCTTGGTTTCAGAAGTAGATACGATCCTCATTGAGGAGATAAGACGAGAATGTGGGAAAAGACAGTTAAACCTGCAGGTGGAAGGGGAGGGGCAAAGGCGTGTGTTGACTGAAACCCCAGACCAAGCTCCTTTTTTTTCTGAACTTGTCCTCGTCTTTCTTCCTTCCTCTTTTGGATGAAGCACCTGTGCTGGGCACTCAGGTGCTAGGTCTGGTAACTATCCATTGCCTCTCCCTTTCTCCCTTGTACAATATATCAGCAGCCCTTCACTCCATCAGAAGTTCTCTGCTCCAACAGCATGTTAGGTTAAGTGAGCTCTTAGGGGCTGGCCTTGACACTTTAATAATTCATTCCAAATGACCAGTGCAACCTTTCTGAAAGTTGGAAGCTGTTGACTCTCCAGATGTTTAGCAAGGACTCCTCTTCTGAGATGTTCTTTTGGACAGAACTCAGCCCTCTTGGCATACAGTCATACCTTCCTGCTTGTGCTGTGTCAAGTGGCCCTCACCCTCACTCGCTCTTCTTTTTAAAGAAGTCTTTTTTAGATATAACATCTCTGGCTTTTTTAATGAATTGTTGGTTCTTTAGGAAAGTTCCGAAGTCCTTTACCAAGCATGGCTTGGGCCTTTGACCATGTGGACTCAACCCCATGCACCCTTCCATTGCCTGTTGGATTTTGATTTGATTCCTCCACATACATGTGCTCAGAATATCAAGCTGAGAATGTGTCTTAACAGAAGAGAAAAGAGTTGGTTTAGGTTTTTCTGAAGAAATTGGCCAGTCGATATTTTGCTTATAAAGAGATGAAGTTTTAGTTATAGATAAAGGCAAATAGGTTTGTGATTTTAGTTAAGCATTTCTTGTTAGGTCCAAGCTGCTTCTCTGCTGTTCTAAAATAGCAGTAGCAGATCACTTGGAATATTCTCATTTAATGGAGGGAGTGGTGGGGTGTTGTTAGTGGATTGAATATCACATGCTGATGACATGACCATTTTAGCAATAGCTGACTATAACAATTGAATTTTTGTTTAGCATGTTTGAGACTCTCCATTGAGGACTTGTATAGTGAGGCTGGCATCTCAGGCATTGATACTTATGTGTTATAATTGGTAGCCACTTTCTCCTTAAGTGTATTATTATTAGGTGGTCCTTTTTCCTGATCCTTTTAAAAAAAAATTGTTATTACTCACCTCTCACAAAGCAGCAGAAGAAGGATATCCTAAAGCCTGGAGAGTGGGGTTGAGAATCAGATTGGACACCTGGGTTTTGCCCTTCATCTTTCCTTACACAGGTTGTTTGGGCCCTTTTTTTCCCTTTATCTTTATAGATAAGGAAATGCATATTTTCCCAAGACATCAGAGGGAGTTTGGTGGATCTGTGCTATGTTTTCTGTGAGTTCCTTGGAGAAAAGTGCAATAAAACGAAATAAAAGAAGTGGGCGGTGCTATTACTGTTTTTGAGAGATGGCCAGTAATACAATTGTGTTTTACTGTCTGAACATGGAATGTGCGGAAAGGAAAGGATTTATTGCAGCTATAAAAATGTCCACCTTAAACATGGGATCAGTTCTGTTTTAGTAGGAAAAGAAGCCAGAATTATATTGTTGTTTATATAAAACAAGTGTCCCAGGTTAACATTAGGCAATCATTCATTCTGTGGTTCTTCAGGATTTCTTATTTGAGCTCTGTGGCCATTTAATTCACATTAGTAGTTTTAAAACCGTGTACTCCTTTGCTGTTGTTGACCTTTGCTATCATTTTAGAGGCATTAACTTTGTGATTTTTATTTTTCATGAGAATTATAAAATAAAGATTACATTATAAAGTTATATTTATACTATAAAGTTATAAGATTGTAAGCATTATAAAATTACAAATTTCATGAGAATTATACAGTAATCTATGGAGACCAAGATGTTTTAGCTCATTTAAGTAAAGGGATGGGGCCACATTTTGGCAAATTAGAAACTACAGATCGGTGGTTTTGAGAATGAATGAAATCAGAGCTGTAAGGAGGAAAAGGTGTGGCCACATGCTCTTCCCTAGAGTACAGAAACATTGATTGATTTAGTTCAGCTTTGTGATTTATTTTTGCACATTAAGATTAGAGGTCTATTAAATAGGGACTGCCTTTCTTCTGCCATATATGTAGGGGGTGGGGTATGTTCCTCTGACTTCAAATATTGATCATTTCCTCTAATTATTTATCTTCTGGGCCCTACCATCATGTCGTATATATACCAAGCATTTAAAGTTTGTTGAGTTGAATTTGACTTTGCATGATTTTATTACTCATGTAGCAAAAAGATGGACATTGTTTATAGACTGGCTATAATTTGAGTTGTTTGACCACTGGTTTTCTCAAGAAAATAAAGCAGAACCAGGAGCTAATATGCTTTTGTCCTTGGCTTACTCTTGGTCATTTTACTTAGAACAATTCAGAAAAAAGTCTCAGTTGGTCACTTTCTTTAGAAAAACTGAGCTGACTTGTACATTTCTTACTGATGTTCTCAGCTTGGTGGATTTGTCCCTTGATTGGGTGCGGGGGTGCCTCTGTATATAGTGGTTCTTACAAAAACAACTTAAAATCAATGTTCATTTATCATTGTAGGGAATGACTGAGGAGGAAGAAGACAAGCTTTTAGCACTGAAAGACTTCATGATGAAATCCAATAAAGCTAAGGCCAATATAGTGGACCAGAGTCACCTGCATGATAGCAGCCAGAAAGGAGTCATTGACTTGGCTGCTCTTGGCATAACTGGGAGGCAAGTTGATCTTGTTAAAACCAGACAGGAGCCAGAGGACAGACGAGGTTAGTTCCTTCTCTGTTTTTTGCCCATTACATTTTTATCATTGGCACTTTAACAGAACTAGTTTCAGCAAATCAATACTGATATAAAAGCCACATATGAATTCTTCAGAAATTTAATACCCACAGAAAGTGAGATAATTTGATTATTTGGTTGTTTATTTCATAGTATGGACTGTGGGATTTCTCATCTGAAAGGTAATTCATTTACTCCTGCTTGAGGCCAGTACTTGTATGGATCTGTGATTTTATCAGTGTGGATGTTCCCTTGGCTGTACCTTCTCATCCTTTGGGATTCTTGTTCAAATTCTCATATAAATATTTTCCAAATGACTTTGCCGCTGTGTGGGATGTGTTCCTCCATTGTCTTTTAAGGTTTCATGGACACTCAGAGTGTATTGCTTCATTGCCTCTGGGTTGCCTACAGTTTTGACATTTCAGAAACTATTGTGTTCTATAATTTGTCACTATGTAACATTGAGGAAATAATGTATTTTTTTAAAAGATGGATTTGTGTTGTCAGAGAGCAGCTTCTTCATCTGTTTAAGTACCATGAAGAACACTAAAGGTAAATGAATAGTGTAAAAGTAGGCAGAAGTTTCAGCTTCATTTGTGTTCAGCTCAGCACACATGTATGAATATCCTGCTGTGTACAGATTACTGTGCTTGTAGGTAGTGAGGAGACAGAGAGAGATGAGGTAATCCCTTTTTTAAAGGAGGTTTCATTCTACAAGGGCATCTGTAATCTCTGCCTATTTATCTGTCTGTTTCTGGCTAAAATGTATGTATGTATGTGTCTGTCTCTATCTTCCTACCTAAAATCTGTCTTTGTATATAGATAACTATGATCTCTCCATCTATCTTTTGGTCTGTTGATAAATTTAAAAGAAACAAACAAATGAACCAAGATGATGTGAGTGGAGGGAGATCAGAGAAGGTTGTGTATACAAGGGTGTGCTGCAGTGAGCCCTCGATGGGCACAAGAAGAGGGGTGAGCTCTGCCCAGGCCTTTGTGCAGGGGGAAGCTGGAGGGTTTGGGAGGCCAGTTTCTGTGGAATTTAGTGAGTAATGTGCAGTAAAACAGGAGGTTTTAAATACATTAGCTTAAGATGTTCCTCTGCTTCAGATGTGCAACTTCCATTTGCAGAGCACTCCCTATTTTACAAAGGGTGTTCACTTTCACCCACGTTATTGATCGTTCCCCACCACAGCCACCCGTAACCATGATATTCATCTCTTCCCGGTGAGGGAGCAGACCCTGAGGTTCAGTGGCCTTGCTTGATGGCTCTGTGGTTAGCCAGCAAGTAGAGCTTGGGCTCCTTCCTCCTCCTGTCTCTGCTCCTTGGGCAACCTTCTTGTAGTGCTGTTGTCTTGCTGTAGAAATAGAAAACAAAGGCAGAGGAGTGAAGGAAGCCTGTACTCCTTAGATATTACTAGACTTAGGGGATAAAAGCCCTTGGGCTTACTATCACTTACTATGTAATTAGGTCAGACTCTGAGGACCTTCTGTTGTCTTGGTTCTTGATTGTTTCTGCAAATGTTGCATTAAATGCCAAAGGACACCTTCTACTTTCATGCAAGAACCATATTTTGAAGGTGTATAATAACAGGAGACTCAGAACCAGTTTGAAGGGGCAAGGTAAGCCCCTCTGTGAGGAATAAGATTATACAAACCAAGGCCCCAACTCATTATGACCTGTTACCCTGAGCTGTTTGGCAACAGGGATCCTGAGAATGTGAGGCTGCTCTTCTCCTGGGACCCCAGCCACATTCTTGACAAGAGATATGATAACTGCCCAACCCTTAGAACGAGCCGCTCCAAGGAAGCATCGTTCTGGGGGTGGAGAGGGGGGGGAGTCCTTGGAGGGGTTGGCCTCCGTCCCAGCCTCACACAAGATACGATGCTTGCTAAGAACACCTGGCAGTACGCCTTCTTTGTTCTCAGCACTACTTACACTGTAAGATTCAGACCCCACGTTCTCACGCTGGAGGAGACGTCCTGCCTGGGACGCTCCCGAGAGCTCGTGTGGTTAGGTTTTGGGGTGATTGTAAATGTGTCTGTGTGTATTAGTCGCACTTGCTCTTCTCTTACTGTTCCTAAGCCTTTTGCTCAGTTATCTCTGGTTTCCTTCCCATTGGCCGATAAACTATGTTGAATTTCTTGAAGTGCCAAGTGCTCCGTTCACGAGAATCCTGAGCCTCCTTCATCGGACACAGCTGCACAGATCATGCTAGTTTGTTGTGTTCTACATCTGTACATGGCCTCAGGGATCCCTTTCTAGTTGAGTTTGATGGCCGGTCCATTCCAGCCCTCCCACCTTATAGAAGAGGCCATTGCTGCCCAGAACCAGTGGCACCTTGTCTGGGATGAGACAGCAGGACTTCTGGGCCCAAATCCAACCCTGCTTTTTTTTTCCTTTTTCCATGGGAGACACATGATGGAGTGGAAGGAGCATCATGCTTGGAATCAGGAAGCCCTGTGTTAACAACCCTGTCTTGGCTGCCCCCCTTCTGAGTGTGTCACCCCAGTGTCTGTAATTGGGTGGGGAGTGCTTGTCATGATGGGTCATAGCTCCTGGGGACAAAGACGCAGGGGCTCCCATTCATAGAGGGCTGGGAAGTCTGGGAAGCACTTTTCTTTAGAGGCAAGGGTTACAAAAACCACTGCCTCCGTTTTATAGATAGTTATGTAGACATTTAACAGCTTGACTCCTGACTTCCCTGAAGCAAGATGCAGACCTTGGTCTTCCCAGTTTAGTACTTTTTCCACTACACAGTATTGGTCATTATTTAGAAAGACCTTGATTTCCCTCTGCTGTCAGAAGGCATCCCTGGGAGAATCGATTTCAACCCTCTTGCTGCTTTGCTTTTCTGATAAGGAGTGCTAGGACCTTGAGCCAGTTATTTAGAATTGTGACATTTAGAAAGAATATATTTTTCTGCAAAGGCAACTGCTCTCTACTCTGATAAGGTAGTTTCTTGAGGCCCAGCTAGCTTTGGGAGGGGAGAGGAGAGAGAGGGAAGCAAGAAGCCAGTGTGGTCTACAGACTAGACCAGGGCTTTTAAAACTTTTTCCACTCACGACTCCTTCAGTGCTACTTAAATTCTGAACTGCTGGAGTAGATGAGCGTCCTGTCTTTCCCACCCCAAAGGCTGATTTCAGCTCTGCTTCTAGTCAGCATTGTGAGCTCTGGGAATTCACCGTGGCCACTGGCTCACAGCTGTACCATCTGTTTTGGCCTCCTTGGGGATCAGCTGAGAGATAATGAGTCAATTTCTAAGTAATTTTGAGATTCCAGAGAAGACACAAAATAGTATTATTGTTAAACAGTTTGTGTGATTAGAATGTAGAAGCTGTTTACCGGCCTTTCACTAAGCAAGGTAGATCTCCGCCTGAATTATTCTGGAGCATGTGTGCTTTTAAAAAGACATTTATACCCTGTAACAGTCCTTGGATATGTTTCCACAGCCAGGAAACATGTAAAACAGGATTCAAATGTAAATGAAGAATGGAAGAGCATGTTTGGGTCACTGGAACCAGCTCACATCCCCCAGGCCCTTCCTAAAGGGCATGGGCCATCCAGTGACCAGGAGGCCACTCAAACAGGCAAACCTCTTCGTTCTGAGTCTTCGGCTGGCCTTGGGATAACCCTGTCATCCTCTCCACAGGTACTGTGAAAGCAGTCATGTGTTAGATTTCTTCCCGGTTTTCGGTCTAATGAGTCAAAACCAGGCTACACTGGAACTTTACTGGGTGTCGTGACCCTGACTGATTATGTGTTCGCATAGGGGACCCAGATCGAGGAGTATGTGGGAAATTGGGAACCACAGAATGTTTTTGAGCAGTACAGTAAAGATTCTCTTTTCAGCTTTGTGGAGGCTGGTTTGGGGAGGGGTGACATTGGGGTCAGAAGGACCAGTGAGGCTGCCAGTAAGCGGCACAGAGATGGTGACCCGGATTAGGGCTGTGGATCTGAGCAGAAAGAAGATAGGCACAAGAAAGGTTAGAGATTATTTGGATGTGATGAGGAAGAGGAGGAAGTCACCGAGAACTCAGACTGTGAACTGGGGGGGGGGGGGGGCTCATATGGCAAGAGGTAGGCAGGAAGACCCAAGTTCAAATGCTGCCTTAGAGATGTCCTTGCTGTGTGACCCTGCGTAAGTTACTTAACCTCTCTTCGCCTCAGTATCCTCACCTGTAATATGGGGATAATAGTGCCCACTTCACAGGGTTGTTGAGAGGTTAAAATGAGATCATCTTTGTGCAGGGCTCAGCACAGTGCCTGGGACTCTGGATCAGTAGGGTTAGAGGAGAGGGAGGGGGTGGTGATGGCTGCTTTGAGCATGTTGAATTTCACGTGCCAGTGGCACACCCAGAAAGAGATATCTTGTAGGGCAGTTAACTGGGAGTGAAGAAAAACTTCATATGAACCGATGCGGAGAGAAGTGAGCAGAGCTGGGAGGGCATTAGACACTATGTCATTAGACAGTGATGTTGGTGGGAAGCACACAGCCACAGAACATCGAAACTGAATGTTTTAAAATTATGAAGCACAAGACTGGCCTCCAAGAAGAGGTTTGGGAAGACATCTTCTGTCCCACTCTCGCAGAAGTCAAGATCTGTGCATGTGGAATGTCTCGCATAATGCTGGATTCTTCTCAATGTGTTGATCAGTTTTGCTGAATTTTTTTCCTCTTTATCTTTTCTGCTAAAAACAAAAACAAAAAAAACAGGAGCAGCTAGGTGGTGCAGTGAATAGAGCATCAGCCTTGGAGTCAGGAGGACCTGAGTTCAAATGTGGCTTCAGATACTTAACATTTCCTAGCCATGTGATCTTGGGCAAGTCACTTAACCTCAATTGCCCTGCCCTCCCCCCTTCAAAAAGCAACAAATCAAAACAAAACCAACCTTTGTTTTAACGGGAGGGGTTAGAGAGAGGAATACTTAGGGAAAGTTAGGTGATATGAAAACAAAAAAAAATGAATAAACAAAATCCAACAACAATGTATGACTGGAGTTTAGGCAAGAGATTAGGGTAGGGATAGATTGGGGCATCTATAGAGAGAGAATTCTTGAATTCATGGTGGCAGGTAAGCTCTTTAAGAAGGATTATAGAGAAGGGAGGAGAACCTGGGGAGAGCCCTAGGGGGCAGGTCCTGCTTGCTAAGGGGGCCAGAGAATGTCCTACCTCTGATCCATCCTGACTCTGTGACCCAAAGAGGTCACTTGGGCTCATTGACAGATTGTCTTAATTGGGAATTCTGTACTAATGAAATCCCAGGTCTCTCCCCTCCAAATTAACATGCACAAAGAGCTGGTTTCATCATTTGTCCACCACTTAGAATTCCTTGTCTCATCTCTTTCGTGTGTACTTACCAAAATACTTTGGTGCCAGTTCTTTGATTTTGTGATAATAGTGATTTGGATGTTTATTCCAAAGGCTCACATTGTAACCTTACCATCCTGCCCAAGCTCTGCAGCCTGGTGTGGGGAGGGGTCTGTGTAGCAGCAAGCACTGCAGCATCCCCAGGGTGGCTTCCAACACAGGTTCTTCGATCTGCTTTTCTAAAGGAAAGCAACTCAAAATGGGTTAACACTCTTGCTTTAATCAATCAAACATATCATTTACCTAGTTCAGGGGAAAAAGTCAGAACCCTGAACTTCAGAGTATACAGAGGTTACAAGCAGAAGTTACAAGACAGAGAAACATTTCCAACATTCAGGCCTCCAACTGTCCAACCATTACATCCATATCTGCTCAGTCACCAGAGAGGGAAGCATCAACATCTGGGTTTTTCAAAGCCAAATGGGCTCTCAATGGCTGCTCAGAGTTTCGTCTGGTTAAATCACACAACACTTCTCAAAGTGAGCCCCAAAACATCGCCTCACACCAGGGATTATATAGCCTTCTCCTTGTTCAGAGAATGTAAACCCTCTTGACCCACTGCCCAATCACAAAGTATCTCCTGAAAGACAAGCCTCCCACCACAGGCTCCAGGTGCACTTAACCTAGGGGCAGGGAAGATCTTACATAATGTAGTCTTAGAAAGATGGCAACAACATAAATTTATATTCCCATTACAGTCTGCTGTGTTGGGGACTGGCCTTGCTTTCTCCTGACATTGTGTTGTTTCTGAAGCATGAATAATGTTTTGGAGACACTTCCACATGAAGGTTTCTAGGATTTTTCAGTATCTCTGTCATAACCCAGGTGTTGTGCGTGATTTGCAGGCTCCTGAAGTGTCAGCTGTCCAGATTAGGAAACCTGCGGGGCAGGTGTTAAGCAGCACTGTTTTACCTTCCACTTACCAAATACGGGTCACAACCTGTAAGACAGAACTTCAGCAGCTGGTCCAGCAGAAGCGAGAGCAATGTCACTCGGAAAGGATAGCCAAGCAGATGATGGAGAATGCAGAGTGGGAGAGCAAACCACCCCCACCAGGTGAGGGTCCGATTGACATTTTTGTTTGCCCCAGGGGTCTCCCTGACTTGGTGAAGACAGCCTTCACTCTTTAAAGGGGAAGTATTTTTTTTTTTAGAACTATCAAACATACTGATATTATAGATGAGTGAGTTCTGAATTTTAACTTGTGAAATTTGTATTTGGGGCTCTACATGTGTGATTGGATATTGTTTTTAGATTTTTAGCAATATGTTTTTAACCTGAAAACCCACTGAGAATAGACAGCAAAACTCTGTATTTGCCTAGATGAATAGGGAGATGTGAACATGTGTTGGGTCCTTGGATGTGCCATTGGGAAAGGGTTGGGGCTTCACACCTCTGTGGTAAGCTGTATTCTGAAGCTGAAGACTGGTGCACCTGGTCATTCAGGGATGACAATCATCTCCCTGAATTTAGGCTGATGTTTGTGGGGTGTCAGTTTTGTGGAGCCATCCCTCCTATAGAATCAGAAATAGTTCATTCTGAACTTCCAGCGAATTCATTATTTAATGGTTCCTCTCTATAAGTGTCCTCTTGTATTTTACCAGACCTATGGCTTTTATTCATCCATCAAAGGAATGCTGTCCAATTTTGTGGTTCAAGAAGTGTGCCACCTTGGGGTGGCTAGGTGGTGCAGTGAACAGAGAATTAGCCCTGGAGTCAGGAGGACCTGAGTTCAAATCCAACCTCAGACACTAAACACTAGCCATGTGACCTTGGGCAAGTCACTTAACCCCAATTGCCCTGCCTTCCCCCCTCTAAAAAGCAAAATAAAAAATAACAAAAGAAATATGCCACCACAGTTAGCTGTTAACATTTCTTTCTTTGAATACTTCCATGGGTATATTAAATTGATTTTTTTCTAGAGGGGACTGTTCAGCCTACACTGGCAGATTGTTTTGATGTGGTGGCAGAGTATTCTGATTGCCTAGCTCATCCTGTGCACAGAACAAATCCTGCTCCTCTTTTCCAAACTATGAGCAAGAACTCTTAGGGGGAAGATGATTTGTTCTTGACTTGCAGATAGCCTTGTTCCTCACAAGTTAGCCAGTATTGGCAGAAGTCTCTATTCTTTCTTGTTGGACAAAAAAAGAAATAGCGTGTTCCAAAAATGTCATATTTATCACAATTAGCTAAAGAAGTTGGCTCCCACTGCACTCAGATCTTCATCATACAGATTCTTTACTGTCCTCTCTACCAAGATGGCGTCACTGTTGAAGAAGTAAGTTGGCCAGTTTCCATAAAGAAGCCTGAGCCTGTTTCCCTTCTACTAGCCAGTAGGCAGAATTGTTAGGGAGAGGGATGCCATTGCTGCTTCTTTGCTGTTGCCCTGAGAAAGGGCAGAGATTTCACTGCCCTCCTTGGGTTTCTTGGAAAGCATCTGACTCACTTCTAGAGTATCCTAACTTTCCAGTCAATAAAACATCTTCACATTTCTACAAACATTAGGTGCCTACTGCATGCAGAAGTATGTTGGGCTGAGCCCTGGGGATACAGTCATTTTTCAGTTGTGTCTGATTCTTCATGGCCCCATTTGGGGTTTTCTTGGCAGAGATACTGGAGTGGTTTGCCATTTCCTTCTCCAGCTCATTTTACAGATGAGGAAACTGAGGCAAACAGGGTTAAGTGACTTGCCCAGGATCACATAGCTACAAAGTATCTGAGGCTGAACTCAGAGAAGATGAGTCTTCCTAACTCCAGACTCAGCACTCTACCCCCTAGCTGCCTGACCTCACATGTAGTAGTTCAGTAATCCTGCATTTCAGTAGATAGACTCTGACTTCATTGACCATGAAGGACTTAAAAGAAAGTCCTTGTCATGTTATGTCTTATACCTGTGATAGGTTCTAGAAGCATTCTGTCCATGATGCCACCTGGCTGCCCCTGCATGGGCCTTCTTGATAGTCATCTGTTCTAGAGTCAGTCCAGTAAATGGTCATTGGATGGCTTCTGGCATCCAGCCCAGTTCTGGTGGCTGTTCTCCACGGCCCTCGAGGGTTGTGTCCCCCTCAACAGCCCAGCTCGTACTCTTGTACTGTGCTTTACCACATGTTAATGCTAGTCCAAATAGCCTAATTTCCCACTTAGGGGAGCCCAGTTCCCATAGTAACAACAACAAGAGTGAAAGGCTAAGTAGGTAAAGAGAATGATGATAATGATGGTAACAGACAGATAAACAAGGTGATGACAATGAACAGCAAATAGATGATGGTGACAGTGACGGTGGCGGTGACAGTGATAGCTCCCGGTGTCAGCTCCTTTTCTCACCTTCAGCTGCACATAAGTGTCCCACTTCCACATTAAAAAACCCCCAAATTCTCTTAGTCTGTCTTTTGTCATTCTGTTTCTCCCTAGTCCCAACTACTCGTAACTAAATCTTCCCTTCATCCTCATTGGGATTTCTGATCCCTCTTCTTCTCAGTACTTTCCCAGGCTGGTGCCCTGCTCTGACTCTGCTCCTTTCTAAGTCTCAGCCCCTTGGTGAACCAGTTCTACTATACACTGCCCTCTGCTCTAATGTCCCTTGTTTCTTTGTCCTTGTGTCTTTTCCTGCTTATGCCTTGTCAAATCCCAAACTCTAGTACTCCTGCCACCCACCGTCTTTACTTATGCTCACATGGGGCCTAATGGGGCTGCAAGAAATAATGAAACTGTGACCTAGGTCCCCATACATCTGTTATCTAATTTTGACTGAGCCCTCCTTGCAACAAGATAATCCTACTTCTCCTTAATTGATTCTCTATCCCACTCCCCAAAGCAGCTGTTCCAAACCATTTCTTTTCTCCTTAAGCCTGTCATGACATCCTTTCTCTTGAACTTCTCAACTGCAGACTTTGTCTTATATTTCCCCCCAAAATATCAGTATATCCACTGGAAGCTTTCTGTCTTTGTCTCATATCCCCCTTATAATCTCTGCTACTATCTTCTCCTTTATGCCCATCTCTGATGAAGAGATGGGCCTTCCCTTCTTTCCATGTACCCTTGGTCCCATCTTCTCCTGTTTTCTCTAGCATCTTGCTCCCTCTGTCATCCCATCTCTCTTAGTGAGCTTCAGGCTGTCCGATTCTATTAATTTCTTCCCTGTTGCTATAATCATGTCCAAGTCCCTTCAATCCTTAAAAAAAATCACCCCATCCCCCTGCCTTTCTCCTAGATCTTCCTCCTTTTCTCAAACACACACCTTGAAAAGGCTGTCCATAGTCAGCTCTTCCACTTCTCCTTCCTCTCTGCTCATTCCTCTGAACTGTCTGCAGTCTGCCTTCCAGCCTTCTCTCTCAGCCGCACTTAGCACTTCCAGAGTCACCAGTGACTAATGACCTAATGTCCTCTTCTCTGTTCACATCTTCTTGAGCTCTCTGCAGCCTTGCTACTTTTGTCCACCACCTGGGTGGTGGCATTGCTCTTTCATGACTTTCTCTTTCCTCTTCTAACCATTCCTGAGTCTCCTTTGTCACATTCACTAACTGTTGGTGTACCCCAAGGCTCTGTTCCCCGCCCTTGTCATCTTTCCTTTCCCCTGGTGATTTCATCAGTTCCCATGGATAGCTTTGATGTAATTTCTATTTAGATGATTCCCAGATCTGTATGCCTGGCCTGAATCTCAGGAGCTCCAGACCTGTATCACAGACTGGCAATTAGATGTTTCATTGTGAATGTCCTCTACCCATCTTGGGTGAATGAATAAAAAACATTAAGTGCTTATTATGTGCAAAACAGCAGGCTAAGTGCTTGGTGATGCAAATAGAAAAGCAAGACTGCCCTTACTCTCAAGGAACTTGCATTCAAGTAAGGGGCAACATTTCGGCTTCCAGCCAGATGGGAGGGCCCAGTGGACCTTAGGGGATAGTGACCAAGCAGATGTTAATAGAATTTTAATCAAATTCTCATTGGTAAAACCATATTGTTTCTAATGTTGAACCATTTGTCAGTTCCAAGGACTTCTGTGACTAAAATTTTATTTTTGGGACTTCAGTGGCTATGTCTTCTGAAGGAATAGGGGTGTAGCTCCTGCCAGGACAATAGCAAATTGTGTCTCCATAAAGGAAACCCAGCAAGTCCAAGACAGAATTTATTTCTCAACCTGGGTGTCATTCTCCACTCTTGGCTCTCATTTACCCCACATGTCTAATTAGCTCCCAGATCATCTCATTTCTGTTTTCAATATCGTCTCTCATACTTGTCCTTTTCTCTTTCCTTACATGAGCACCATCATGGTGCAGGCCTCTGTAGCCTGGCCTGGACTGTGGCAGCAGCTTTTCATTGGCCTCCTGCCTCGAGCCTTTTCCTGCCCTAGTGTATTCTTCACATGATGGCTGTTGAAGTGCAGATCTAACCATGCTACCACCCTCCCACTCCCCCATCCCCAACCCCTATCAGTAAATTCCAGTGACTCTTTTACCTCTAGAATCAGACATGGAATCCTCTGGACAGCATTTAAAGTTCTTGAAAATTTTTTGTAAGTATTTAAGCATTTGTTTTCCTTCCTCTTCTCCCTGCCCCCTGCTAAATTTGGAGAAGAAAAGGAAAGAAAAGCCCATTAAACACGCATAGTTAAGCAAAACAAGTTCCTGCATTGGGCCACTTCTAAAAGTTTATGCCTCACTGTGCATTTTGAGCCTGTCACCATTCTGTCAGGAGGTGAGGAGCCTGTTCATCATTAGTGTTCTGGAACTGTAGCTGGTCATTTCACTGATCACAGTTCTTTCAGCCTTTCAGAGCTGCCTTTACCAGGGCCATTATTTTAGAAGTTGTTCTGCTTATCCTCATTCCTCTCTGCATCAGTCCACACAGGTCTTCCCAGTTTTCTTTTGAAACCATCACTTTTATAATTTCTTATTAGACAATCATTTTCTGTTCATTTGTATACTATAATTTGCTTAGCCATTCCCCAGTTGATGGCCACTCCCTTAGTTTCCATTTAAAGTTCTTAAGTGGGCCTCTTCCTATATTTTCCATTTTCTTGCACATAACTGACCTCTGGGCTGTATGGTCCAACCACATGGATCTACTTGATGAGAGGGTCCATCTCCTGATCTGTTATACCTTTGTATTGGCTGTCCTGGATGGTCTCTTCACTTCTCTTAGAAACCCTGATTTTTTTTTTTAAAGACTCCTTCTAAGCTCCATCTTCTAAAGGTTCCTGTGGATGATAAAGCTGATTATATTTTATCTGTTTTGATCTATCCATTATGTACATTTGCCTCCCATTTTAAAAGGGAAAGTCCTTTTCCTTTATATCCCCCAGACAGTCCAGTGTAATAAAATCTTGTTGCTTGATTTGGTCGGTGACAGTGACTATGTTAAACCTGATAATGACAGCACGAGGGGGCAGCATTAGAGAACTGTCTCTACATTCACAGTGATGATTCACATAAAATCTCATCTCCACTTCCTCAGGATGGCGGCCCAAAGGCCTGCTCGTGGCACATCTTCACGAGCACAAGTCTGCAGTGAACCGCATCAGAGTCTCTGACGAGCATTCTCTCTTTGCAACATGTTCAAATGATGGCACAGTGAAAATCTGGAACAGTCAGAAAATGGAAGGGAAAACTACGACTACCAGGTACGGAACAGAAGGAGGTCCCCAGGGGGAGCACCTCCCTAACGTGAAGTAGCTACTGCCCCGATCTTGCATGGTACTGAAGTAATAAATTTAAAAATATCCCCTCTGCTTTTGTTAGAAGCTGCCTCAGTTCCTCCTGTGTTAAACGTGAGAGGCGATGGCTAAGGTTCCTTCCCCTTCTGAGGTTCTGCAGTGGCTCACATCTTCCCAGCTCATTCTCTTTAGAGACACCTCCATTTCTCATCCTACCTTAAACTGTGTCATGATTGGTGGTTGACATGGGCAGTTGCCTTTGCCAGTAAAGTAGTGCGCGCGTGTGTGTGTGTGTGTGTGTGTGTGTGTGTGCGTGTGTGTGTGTGCGCGTGTGTGCGTGTGTGCGTGCGCGCGTGTGCGCGCTCAAGTGCGCACACATCCTTTCCCTCATCCCCATATACCATCTTCTTCAGTATTTAAGTGTGTTACAGAAAAATCCCAAACGATGTTATATCCAATTTGTCCCTTAGGAGGCGGTTTTGTAACCTACTATTGTCATTTTTTCTTCACTTGAGTTTACTGTTTTCTTAGTCGTTTCCCACTTCAACTTGGATATTCCCAGATCCATATTGCATCCATATACTTGTACTTGGCTTAATGACACCTTGTTGGAAAGCTGTGTTGTTTTTTTTTTTACTGTTATTACTCATTTTCTGCCTTCTTATAGTTAGGTGTTTTTGGTTTTTTTTAGCTTCTCTTTAAAAGTTGAATCAGGGGGCAGCTAGGCGGCATAGTGAATAGAGCACCAGCCCTGGAGTGCGGAGGACCTGAGTTCAAATTTGGCCCCAGACCCTTAACACTTTCTAGCCTTGTGACCTTGGGCAAGTCACTTAACCCCAATTGCCCTGCCTTCCCCCTTCCAAAAAAGCAAATAAGTAAATAAATTCTTTAAAAAAAAGTTGAATCAGATTTGTAAGAATCTTTCTGGTACTCACTTCAGACTCTTCAGATACTCAGCAAGCTCTGTGACTAGACAAATCCTTGAATCTCTGGGAGCTTCGGTTTTTTTTCATCTGTAAAATGGGGTAGCAATAGCCTGTTCCATAAACAGGCTTGTTTTGAGGCTCAAATGAAGTCGTGTGTAGAGTACTTGAAAAACCTTAAATTGCTACATCAGTCTGAGCTTTTATTTTTAATGTTGTTTCTATTTCTGCACATTTGTCTAACATAGATCTGTTGCTTTATATCTGTTCTTGTTGACATTTTGCACAAGTATACTTGTGTAGAAAATATTATCTTCCCAAATAGATGGAATTATGTTTCTATTTGGAAAAATTGGGATTTCTCCTGTTAGCCATCCAAAGTTTAGTGTTTGCTGAGTGTGGCATTCTCTACACTGCTGTTTGATGTATCCATCTTTGAGGATCCTGGAAACCTCATCTGCTCAGAACACCAAAGGCTAAGGATAGGGTGAATACTCAGGGTGTGGAGCGGCCCCCCAGTTATTTTGGATGGGCGGGACTTAAAGAAATGACACCAAACTGAGGGACAACCATTAAACACAACATCATTGTGATGGGAGCAGAAGAAAGAATGTTTGGTAAATGAGACTGTCCTGATGTATCCAGGCAGGAATCATTTATCAAGTGACTGCTTTGTGCCAGGCCCTGTGCTCAGTGCCAGGGATACTGACAAAGGCAGAAGGGCTCCTGCCTTCAAGGAGCTTCCCGTTGAATAGGGGAGACAACCTGCAGGTAATTATGTGCAAACAAGATTTACACAGGGTAGATGGGAGGTGATCTTAGAGCTTTGGAAAGGTGTCAGGAGCAACAGAAAGAAAGGTTACATGTGAAAGAACATTCAAAGCACAGAATCAGAAGTCTAAAGGGACTTTCTCCATCACAGTGGGGAAGCCACTGAGGAGATCTGAAAGAGTGTGTGCCCTGGTCATTGGCCAGTTACAGGGGCTGGGGCAAAAAGAATGATGCTGCTTCTTCAGGTGAAAACCCTTAGTGTCTCTGGGTTGGAAGGGAGGGCCCCAGGCTGGCTAGTTCACATGAGTGCTATCCAGCCTTTCCTGGAGCACTTGTTGATTGATTTGTCTTGTTATAATTCATTAAAATAAATCTACCTCCTAGTACTCTGTGATGATGAGTAGGTTATAGAGAAATACAAGGCATAGAATCTTACCTTTAGAAGTTTTAATTCTAATTAAATATCAACACAAGGCTGGCACATAATTTTTTTTTTTTACTAACTAGATCAAACTAATATTGTAGAGTTTGGAGGAGCCAGAGATCATTGAGGTCATCAGGTGAAAGGGAAGGCTGTGGGGGTAAGGTTTAGAGGGAGGGGGGAATATTCAAGGACTGGAGTTGAGACATGGAGGCATGGCATACTCAGGAAACAATGTGGTCACCACCGTGACCACAAGGGGAAATTCATTGTGGGAATAAGGGAGATAAAGGTTGGAAAAGTTGGTTTTTGATAGATTGTGAAAGTTGTGAAGTGTCAGACTAAGGATTTTGGAATTTTATCTTCTAGACAATGGAGATTTTTTTTTTTTGAGCATGTTAGTAACTGATGAAAGAAAGAATAATTTATAATTAGTAGCCAAGATGTTTGAGGACAGTAGGGACTAGAAGCAGGAGACTCAGTCCAGGCATGACTGGATGAGGGCCTAGACCCGACTGGTAGCAGGGAGTTGGGAAAGGAAGGAATGGAGGTGAACGTTTTGAGGACAAATCAGCAGGAATTCATGGCTGATGGTGTTGCCAAGGTAAGGGACAGGGAACAAAGAAATGTTTTTTGAATGAGGGAAAGAAGGATGAAACAAACCTAGGAAAGTTGAAAGTTGAAAGGAGGAGCCTTTCAGATCTGAGAGAATGATGTAAAGTTTGGTTTTAGGAATATAGTCTGAAGCCTCGAAGGACATCTAAGTGGCAACGATACTCTTAGAAAAGTTCTGGAGACAAGTCATGGCCTGAGATTTAAGTTTTGGTGTCAGACACATAGAGTGTGAGAGTCCTTGGGTCTGTGTGCTGGCAGTGCTGCCTAGGAAGGACCATGAAGGATATTGGCACTGGCTGGCAGAGGGCAACAAGCCTCCATAATAAAAAGACCTAAGCTCCTGGGAAGTCGCTTGAGTTTGTCCCAGGTGTTATAAAACATTGCAGTTTTGGTTCTTACTCTTTGGCATATCCCTTTTTTTTTGAATTTTAACTGGCAGCTGCCTCACTTGCTTGTCTTAAGACCTTTGTTTTCCTTCTAGTCTCAAGTCTCACCTCCACTTTCTTCGAGGATTTGTGCTGTCCACTTCCCCCCTCTCTCCTTTTCCTAATTACTACCTTAGGCAACACCACAATAGATGAACTGAAGCTGTAGGACAAATTAGGTGATCTACTCTGTGAAAGACCTGTGTGGAGAGGCAGTAGTAGAGAATGAAAGCCTGAGCCTTGGGAAACCAATTAGGGTGTGGAAGAAGAATGAGAGGCTGAATAGGAGGTAGAAAAGGAGGTCAAAGAGAAATGTCCCTTCTGGCTCCAAATCCATGGCACTGTAAATGCAGTGAGATGTGAAGATGGGGGACAGCCTCTCTTCCCATCTCAGGTCACCTGTGCTCATCATATTAAGAAAGAGTGAAGGAGCTGTGTGCCAGGAAGCAATTGGGGAGGGCAGGTGGAGGGATTGGATAGAGCTAGCTCTCTCACTTCCCATAGCAGTGAGGCCTAATGTGAAGTAGTTAAGTGACTTAGCCAGAGCGAGGCGTATGGGGTTACCAGAGTCACTTGTGTATTCTAATGATGTGGTTTTCTTACATCCTAGTCTGCACTGTGGCTTGGGGGCAGCTAGGTGGGGGCAGTGGGTAGTCATCTGGGCCTGGAGTCGGGAAGAACCCCAGTTCAAATCCAGCTTCAGTAACTTACTGGCTAGGTGACTGTGAGCAAGACACTTAATTTCTGTTTGCCTCACTTTTCTCATCTACAATATGGGGATAGTGATAGCAGCTACCTCCCAGGGTGTTCACGTATCAAGTGAGATGATAATTGTAAATGTGCTATTATTAGCATGCCCAGCAGTGAAGAAATGATCGTTGACTAAAGGAATGGATGGAGAACGAACAGAAAAAAGAAAGAAGTGTTTATAAAATGTGTCCCATGTGCCCATCAGTGTGCTCAGTTTTAGGGCTACACAAAAGTAAAGAAAGACCTGCCCATAGGAAGCTTCTAATAAGCAGTAGCCCTGGAGGGTTATTTTGGTTTGGAGATTGATAGGGATGGTGAGCAGACCCAAGGCAGATGACCCACCCTTTCCAGCAGCACTGCAGTATTGATTTTATTATGGTTCAAGAACAGGAAAAGCAAGGGAGGGGCACACATTTAGTGACAAGGTGACAGGTGAGATGATGTAAATACCTGAAGATGGCAGGACAGGGAAAGGATGGAGAAGCTCATGGGCGATGGGGTCTTAAGTAAGAAGAGCTTAGTAAAAATGACACTGAGTGAAATGTATAACCTTATTTTTGATAAAATAGGATATTTATTTCTGAGATATGCCTTTAGCTGAGGTTCTTAACCAGAGGTCCATGAATTTGTAATTCTAATAATAATTGTTATTATAGGTCAATTCTAACATACACACGTATTGGAGGACGAGTCAAGACACTCACCTTTTGCCAAGGATCCCATTACCTGGCCATTGCTTCTGATAATGGTGCTGTCCAGCTTCTTGGAATTGAAGCTTCCAAGTTACCTAAATCTCCCAAAATCCATGCCCTTCAAAGCAGGTATTTTTCTCTCTTTGCAATTTCTGTTTTATTTTAAGATGGTTACATAGCAGCTCCGGTGTAACGCTCCTTCAGCCTCCTTTGCTTTATATTAGGTGAAGAGGCTTTTGTCCTTAAATAAAACTTGTTTTATCAGCTGGAGTTACATTTGAATAATTAATAATTTCATTGCTGTGGTCATCACAAAATTCCTCAGATCAGAAGGACCCTTACCGATCATTCTGTACAAACTCTACCTGCCCAGGGATAACCTTTGCCATATTCACCAAGGGCAGGAGATATGGGAAGGTGAGGGGGCCTGACTATCTGTATTCTGAAGTAGCCTCTTCTCCTGGAGACAGATCTAATTGTGGGCAATTTTTTCCTTAAATTGAACTGAAATCTTTCCTTTGTAACTTTTCCCCATGCCCCCTTCTGCCCTTTGGGAATAATCTGGGCTTGAGTAAGTCTCCTTCCTCTTGTGCTTGACAGCCCTTTTCACTCTTGAATAAAGCCAATGTGTCCCCTTCAGTCTTTTGTCCCCCAGGCTAACCATCTCCACTTGTTTTAGCCAGAGCCACTCAACATGGTCTCTCATTTTCCCATCATCCTGATTCTCCTTTGGATGTGCTCTGATTTGTTCATTTCCTTCCTAAAAAGTGCTGCCCTCCCAAAGCTAAAAGTTCAGATGTCTGATGAGGGATATTATTAAGATATTGAAAAGGGAGTGAGCTGGGGATAAAGCAGTGCCTCATGGAGGAAATGCCCAGAGACTGAGACCTAAAGGAAAACTTTCCAAGTGTGTGTGTTTGGGGGTGAATCAGAGACCCAGAGTTTAAATCGTTTCCCTATCTTGACCCCCCCCCCCCCAAATGTCGTCAGCCATCTCGTTCTTGGTATAAAGCCAAAATAGATGATGGAAAAGGAAAGGGAGCATTGTATAGAATTACTTTTATTTTTTCATGTGCTGCAGAAGTTTTCTGTTTGAGATTTCTATTCCACCCTTTTCTGAAAAGATCTTGAAGCATTTAGAGAGTAAATACTGTAGGGTAAGCGAAGCAGAGTGGCTGTTTCTAGGCACCAGAGTTAAACAAATACCCGAGACATGGCCGGTAGGATACAAGATGGATGGCATCGCTTTCATCTTCTGACAGATAGCAGAAAGCCTGCACCTTCCTGTGTAGATGGAAACTGATGATAGAAACTTGGCAAGGAGTGAGAAGAGTCAGTGCCTTTTCTGTTTCACCAGGTTTTTAGACCAGAAGGAGGATGGGTGTGTTGTAGATATGCATCACTTCAACTCAGGAGCCCAGTTAGTTCTGGCCTACGCCACGGTGAATGGATCCTTGGTTGGTTGGGACCTCAGGGCCTCGACTAACGCGTGGACACTGAAACACGACTTGAAGTCAGGCCTCATCACCTCGTTTGCTGTGGACATCCACCAGTGCTGGCTGTGTATCGGTAAGCTGCATTTCATCCTACTGTTTTACTTTCATTGGAGTAGTAACGTAAATAAATATTTATTCATTGCCTCCTGTGGCCTTTGACTTACTTGTCCGTGGTAATCGAAGTAGGCAGTTACATGAATAATTAATACTTGGAATTAATCTCCAAACAATTTAATCCATTACTTTTAACCTTGCTTCACTTGCTAGAGCTTTTTATTAGTTCTTTAGAAAGTCATGTTGTTAACAAACTAGCTTTTTTCTCTTGGTGGCCTTTTAGCTAATGGAATTGCTAAGAAATAGAGAAAAGATCAGAAATTAGGCAGTGGGTAGGAAGAGCAGCAGTAGTTGGGGTCCAGTGTATTCTACATTTTAGAAAACCCGCCATTAGATAGTTGTCAGAAGACTCTAGTTAGATTTAAATTGGATTATTTTTATAGAGCTTATTTCTGAAAAACTTGATTTTTATAATTAATAAATTTGGACCATAAGATTCTTTTAACATTTAGTCGGATAGATTTCCCAAATAACATTGTTAATGAGGGGAAGCATATTAAGGTGGAAAGATGGCCATATCTGGAATTAGAGGACTCTGGGGTACAAGGCGAGGGGCATATAGGACCTTCGGTTTTAAGGCATTATGTAAAATGATAGTTGTCATTAACACTAATGATGACTCATTGGACTTCAAGGAAGATCCTGGGTCAGTAGGGAGACCCTTTGTGGAAGATTTACAGTAGCCAGTAGACAGGAGATGCATAATACATCACGATTCAAATGAATTGGGACTCAGACCAGGGAAGGAATATCCACGTTGATGAAATCATGGAAGCCGTGTTGAACATTAATAAGAAAAAATACTAAGGATCATCTGCGTGGCTTCTCTCTAAGAAGTCTGAATTGTCTTACAGATTTCTTGATTTTGGTTTGAGATATGAGTCTTTCTCTCTTTAGGAGGTAAATGGGAAGGGGACTAACAGACTTATCCTTTCACTAAGATTAGGAAGTGGGGAGCAAAAACAAAGATCCTATGTCTATAGGATGTTAGTGCTATACAAGGAAGTTCAGACATTTGGGTCATTTCAGTTCCACAGCTGTTACCTTTGGACTAATGCACTGTGCCACACAGAGGGGATAAAAAACCAGAAACTAAACTGTGTTCGTACTTTTGGCCCCTACATTTTGCTTGGGAGTGAGCACACAAATACAACTATATGGTGTTCTCAGGGAGAGGTCCCCAGCAATTGGGGAAATTGAGGAAGACATAAGACATAAGAGATGGCATCTGAGGTAAACCTTGAAGGGAGCAGAGCTGGCTTCTGAGAGGTGGCGGGGCTGAGGGAGTGTTGGGTATGGGGGATGTCTTGTGTAGAGACAGTGTTCTGGAGGGTCAGAGGGTAGAGTACCAAGTTCCCAGGGCAGCAGGAGACTGGTGCGAGGAAGACTAGTAGTTGGGAACGAGTCCGCAGAGGTAGGGGCGACTCAGATGGTGCCCGACTGAGGAGCTTGGATTTGATTCTGGAGGTGCTGGGAGATACTGAATGTCCTTGAGAAGTGACAGAACTAGGGCTTAAGGAGACCGTTGTGGCAGTTGTGTGGAGGAGGATTAGAGAGGGCAAAGAATGAAAGTGAGAAGAGGAAATGGGAAAGTGTTTGGGTGGTCTTTGTGGGGGTGATACGGTGCCTGTAGGAGAGAGCTGGGGATGTTGAACCGATGAGGCCGATTTGCTATGGAGGACAAAGGAGAGGGGAGAATTCAGTGTGACTCTTGGGAGGGCGGTGCCATAACTAGAAATAGAGAACTCTGGAGCAAGGCTGGGTCTAGAGGCAAAGATGGGAAATACCATTTTGTTTCTGTGAAACTGCCTATGGAACATCCAGATGAAGATGTCCAGCCTGCAGGTAACGCACGGCTGAAGTTCAGGAGGTAGGTTGGGGCTGGATGTATGCATTTTGGAGACTTTGTTTAAAGATAATAACTGAACCCAAGGAAGCAGATCAGATCAATAGGGGAGAGATTAAAGAGCAGGTGAAAGTCTCTAGGAGGGAGCTGAGGGGGCTCCCACTGTGTTCGGGCTGGTGGTGGAGGGGCAGAATGTAGAGGGTATATCAGGAAAGGGGGTTAGGCAACTTTGATGAAAGCCGGGAGGGAAGGAGGGAGTGTTTGGGTTGGCAGGGTCAGAGAAGACTGAGAAAAGCCCTTGGTAACTCTGGAGAGAGTTGTTTCAGTAAAGCAGTGGGGGGCCAAAGCCAGGTGGGAGGGGGCTGAGAAATGAGTGCAAGCTGAGCAAAGGGAAGGAATGATTCCATGTGGTTTCCTCAAGGTGTTTGGTTGTGGATTGAGAAGGGTGATAGCTTGAGATGTCAGTTATGTGAAGGTTTTCAGAGTTATTGAGGTTATTGACCTGGCTTTGTTTGTAGGTCCAGGAAAGGAACATTAGATCAAGGCTCTCTGAAGAGACCTGAGGTGTTTGGAACAAGTAGAGGAACTCACCTTAAGAGGAGAAAGGCCCTTCCTTCATTAGGAATCAGAGCAAAGGAGAGCCTGCCAGGGGTTTAGAAATGAGAGGGAGAGAAGAGAGAGCTCACAGTAGCAGGCCTCAATTTACTTAGTAAAGTAGGAGGTGAAGTCCACCCATTCATTTTACAGGTGGGGAAGTTACATTTTTCAAGTTACCTGAGAAGCCCCTGCTGCAGTCAGGAATAGAATCAGGGCTTCCTAAGAAGGCCCTTCCTTGTTACCAGTGCAGTGCAGCTGTGGCCCAGCAGTATTTGAAATAAGGAAGGGCTGGGAGGCTTTTGGAGGGGAGCTACCAGCATCCGGGCGCCTCACACACTTCATGTGGAGTCACCTTTGTCTTCAATGGACTCTCTCCATTAACTCCTCCTCATTTGTCCATTCTGCGGCCCTCCGTCTGCTTTCCTTCCACTCCTGTTTGCTGCTTGCATCTGGAAGGTAGCTTCTTAGGGCGGCCTTTGCATCAGAAGGAGCTCAGCTGTGAGAGGGAAGCTTGCCCTTCTTCAATAGAGCAGAAGGTGTAAAGGATGGGCTAAGGGTGTTTGAGCCAAAAGCAGAAGCCAAACCTCGTGAGTACAAGTGGTCTGTGCTCTAGGAGCTGAGCGTGCTTTCTGCAAACCCCAGCCTTGTGTCGGCTGGATTGGCCATTTTGTAGGAAGGAATTTTTCCAGACTGTTTAATCTTGGAAGCTGTTTTATTCTGCTTTTGTGCAGCCATTGTACGTCACTCTCACTCTCACTCACTCTCGGTTTTATCTTTGCACATTTTCAGATTTGTTTTTAATGATCTTAGCGTCCCAAAGCGTGACTCCATTGTACACGTCCTGTTCTTCTCGTTCTTTAGTGCCTGGTTTCCTTTCTAATCTCTGTGGTGATGATTTTTGCTGGCATTCTCAGCCTGTATTTTAGTGGCCTCCCGTTTTCTCCACGTGCCATGATTTCACGTAGTTCTTTCCTGTTTCTAGATCCCCCCACCAGCTTTGAATAGTCTTCTTGAGACTATGGCACACTTGTGTTGTTTCTTATTCTTTTCACTCTTCTTCAGAAGCATTGTGACTTGCTGTGCTTCAGTTGTATAGCCTCACAAATAACTTCCCTTTTCCCTATTGCCTTCTGACAGGTTGTTTTCATTCACCTAGGATGTAAGAATTGGAAGTTTAGATTACATTGTCCTTAAGGAATGTGTATGTGTTCTCCTGGTCTTGTTGCATGGATAAACCAGGGGTTTGAATACCTTAATAATGTTGATGCTTGATCTCAAAGGAGGCATCACATAAAAACATATGGTGGTACTTGTCAGAATGCCATGCAGAGCCTTGAGACATCTCCCTCCGTCTCTTGCTGGTGGTAGCAGAAGAAAGAACTAATCCTTTCTTCCTTCCAAATTCCCCTCCGTCTTTCCTGGCTCATTGGAAATTGTCTTCCCATGGATGACTGCCAGACTTGAAGGGTTTATTTACAGGGTATTAGGCACAAACCTGTGCTGCACAGACCAGCATCACCTCCTCTCCCTCCTATCCCCTGTCATAGGTTCTTAAGGGGTGTATTTTTCCCCACCCCCTAAAACCACTGACTTGACTCCATAATGCAGCCCCAAGCTGGCCCCCAGGCTCCAGCTCAGACACAGAGGGACTTTCCTCTTGATTCTGGTCAGTAGTTTCTACCCCTCCACCTTCCTCCTAGTATGTAAGAGAGAGGCCCAAATTAACTGTGAGTAATTCATAATCCAGCTGATTGAGAACCGATGGCAGGTGTAAGACTGACCACTGTTGCCTGTTTTGAACTTCAGCAAGGCAGCAGTAATCACTGACTGATGAATAAATCCCTGTTCCTTCATTTTGCAATTCCATTATAATTTTTGTAGTGTGTGGACTAGAGGGGCTTTTATACAGTGGAGAAATCAGGGGAAGAGGAGTTTAAGAATAGCTGCTGAGAAGCCCTTTTAATATGGTATAGTTGAAAGCCAGAACTGCGCCATGGCCGTTAGATGATAATCATTTTACTTTTTCCCCACTTTGGAAGGTACAAGCAATGGAACGATGGCTTGTTGGGACATGAGGTTCCAGTTGCCAATTTCTAGTCATTGTCATCCTTCAAGGGCCCGGATCAGACGCCTCTTAATGCATCCTCTGTACCAGTCCTGGGTAATTGCAGGTAAGATCTAAGCTTGTTCTTCAAGTTTTTGAAGCTGAGAGATTTCCTTAGAATCTATCCTATTTGTCAGACTTGAGTTTTTGTTTTTGTTTTTTGTTTTCTATCTTATATATGGATCAGAGCCTTGGTTTTGGCATAGAAGTGAATTGCAGAAATTCCATTTCTGGATGTTAGGTGACATATAGGCTGGTCCAAGAACAGTATTCCATAAGGCCCCTTCAGTTCATCATTCCTTCTCTCCTGGTAAATGCTGCAAAATTAGCTAAAAATGTGGGGGGAGCTCCATGTCATCCTAATCCCTATACTTTAGGACATTCTCACCCTCAGGGATCTTATCCTGACTTTCAGTTAGGTGAAGAGGATAGAGAGTCTTCAGACTAACAAGTTCAGTTGCTGGCAAAAATCAGTAATAGAATTATTCAAGGGATGGTGTTTGAACATTTAGAACAGGAGCAGTGATCACTAAGAGTCACACAGCTACTTCAAGAATACTGCCAAGTCCTGCCAGACTAGTGTCATTTCCTTTTTTAACAGACTGATGTATCAGTGAATTGGGTTTTACCAGAGCATTAACAGAAACTCTTACAATAGACGAGTGAGCTTGGGTAAACTTGGAAATGGTTGTTTAAGTGAACTAAAAATGTGATTGTTCAGGGAGAGATGTTACTGTAGTTAAGTCCTTAGCTCTTCAAGGGTTAACTCCTGTTTTTACCTTGCATGTGGCTTGCACAGTTGGGAGGACCCTTTTCTGACCCCCCACAAAAATACTGAAATTTAATTGGATAGAATTTCCTGCAGTGGTCGTTGCTGTATTTTTGAGTCCAAGCCTATTCTGACAAGTGATGACTGAAAGAGTACAGCACACCTCAAAGATATTGTAGATCAGAATACTGTGGTCATGATGCCGGCTTTTGGGGGTTAGTTTCCATAAAAGGATTATCGCCAATTTTGGGTCCATTAAAATTCTCTGTGTAGCAAATGTGCATAGTGGTCTCTTGAGACAATACTCATCTCAGATCTGAATGGGTTTAGAATGATGAGGGGAGTGGTGCGTGTGGTTACACTTAGTAACTTCCCTGGTCCATGACGAAAGATGAAAAAACAGTCCAAGATACAAGAGATGAGCTTTGAGAACTCGGCGGTAGTGAGACTGTGGAGAGAGAAGCACGGCAGGGCGTGTGTGTGTTTGTTACATTTCCTCCACATTTCCAAAGGCCTTTTAGGATTTTAGGATCCCAGGGCCTTCGTTTTCCCAGGGCCACTGAGATGTGTCATGATGGCATAGAATGCTGTTGTAGGGGCCAGGGACTCCAGATAAAGCTCACCCATTGGACACTTAGACTGCATCTAAGCTCATCCTGGATTTAAGGGGTTGGGGTGGGGGACTCTTGTTTTCATAGAATGAACTCCAAGAGAAGAGATGCATAGTAAGTGCTTCATTAAAGATGTTTGTTGACTTGGTCATGTATTTTTCCCTGACAGTTGGTTAAAGTACCAGGCCCAAAGGGTCAGCATATTTAGAGTTGGTCTGGAATATTATACTGTCTTAATGGAGCATTCTCTTTGAGTTTTATGGGAGAAGTGGTAGGTAGGATTTCTAATAATCTGAAGAGGATTGGGAAAGAATTCAGAGTATCCTGAGGTGGGAGAATCTTTCCTTGGCACCTGTGACCCCAATGTGCAGAGACGGATGACGAGGTGTTAGGTAGAAGAGGACTTCATTTCGAACGAGACCTTGGTGATAATAGCAGCACTGATGATAAGTTTAGCTGACATTTACATAGCACTCACTGCACACACTGGGCCATGTCTGAAAGGCCTTCAAAGCGTTGTGTCATTCGCTCCTTACAGAAACCTTGGTGGTAGGTCTGTAATCTTCATTTTACAGATGAAGAAACTGAGGCAGACAGAGCTTAAGTCCCCTGCCCAGGTTTACATGGCCCTGGCTGCAGTATAAGGCAACACAGCAACGAGGGCCCAGGCCTGCACATTCTCTCCCTCTCTCTGCCTGCTTTTACACCCATTTCCTCTGCCCACAGTGGCAGCTGCCAGCGTTCTCTCTCCATGTCCTCTGTAGAACAAGTCAGCTTAAGTTTCACTTCTACAAACATTGCTTGAGGCCAGTGCTCTGTGGAGGTCCTGGGGAAAGAGGCTGCTAGGGCAGCACTGACTGAACCATCTGGCCAAACTGTGAAAGCTGGGAGAGTAATTCTGTTGGCCTTGTGTCTCCCTTAGCTGTGCAAGGCAACAATGAGGTGTCCATGTGGGACATGGAAACTGGGGACAGACGCTTCACTCTCTGGGCCAGCGGCGCACCACCTCTTTCCGAATTACAGGTTTGGCTTCCCTTTTTACTGTAAGGACCAACATTTTTGCCTACTCCAAGCACTATTCTGGTATTCTGCTGAATCTGGTTTCTGTCGTGCCCATGGCTCTGTTTTTAATTTGGATGTTTCTTAAGGCAAAACACCATGTGGCCATGTTTCTTTCCTCCCCTTTTTTGTCTAACATTTGGGTATGCAGTCTCTTTTAAAGTTAAGGGCATCTGCGTAAGAACTCTTGTCTCATTTAATTCTTATTAGTTTTTCTTAGTAGAAACAAAAGTACTGTTATTCTGTATTTTCTCTCACTGTACATCTTTGTCAGGCAGATTCATAGTCTCTTTGGATGTTGTGGGTGGTACTCAAAACTGACCCTAAAAATGAAATAGAAAAAATGCCAGAGAAGTCAGCAGTCCATTCATCTGGTTAGAATTTTATAAAGGACGCTGGGAAGGAGGGGGGAAGGGAAAGGGAGCCAGATCTCTGTGTCAGACACACATCTAACTGATGGCTACTTACAAGAAAGGGTTTGAGTGATGATAGATAAGTTTTCAGAGACAGCAGAATTATTTTCAAAAGCCACATATCTTATTTGATGTAAACTGATGATTTCACTGAAATTTCATAAAGATACATGGACACTAATCTGGGCCCATTTTGTTCCTTCTTAGCCTTCCTCACACAGTGTTCATGGGATCTACTGCAGTCCTGCAGATGGAAACCCTATCCTTTTAACAGCGGGCTCTGACATGAAGATCAGGTACACAGCTCTGCCTGATAGGAGAGATGGGGCCACATTTAGGGGTGGGGGAGAGGATGGGGTAGTGGGGAGGAAGCTCTTTTCAATTTTGGCTACCAAAATTAAAAAATTAGAAATGTTGTCTTTATATTCATGCTTAAGATCATTAATATTTTGCCAGGGAAAGCTGTTAGTGCTTTGTTTTATAACTAATTTTAGGCTATTGTTTCTAGGAAATGTCATGAAATCTGAAGTTCTCTTAAAGAAGGAAAGTTATAATTTTCTACTGAGAAACTTAATCCAGAATCAGCAGTTACTGTCTTGGGCCACAGAAGTTAGTCACTGTTTACGTTTTTTCCCCACAGATTTTGGGATCTGGCTTACCCAGAGAGGTCCTATATTGTTGCTGGAGGTAGTGGTTCACCATCTGTGTCCTACTATAGGAAGATCATTGAAGGCACAGAAGTTGTCCAGGTATGGCGGGCTTTTGCATGGTTGTTTTGTTTTTCTCAACTCTTGTTGCTGTGAGATGGCACAATCCTTGAAAGATTCCTAGAGCATGGGTAGCATCACAGAGTTCAGACAGCATCTAGTAGAGCCCCTTCTGTCCCTTGCACTGGCGGGGGCATTGAGGCTCAGAGGATCTGATTACCAGAGATCATGGAGGTACTGTTGGCCCCTCGACTTTATAGTTCCAGGGCTTTCTTCATCTTCTGTCATAGTCTTTCATAGCAGATTTTTAAGTATCAGCAATTAATTTCTATGAGGCTTTTTTTTTAAAGCAAGCTGAGCTGTATGCTCCAAATAAAAAAACAGTTTTCTATCATTCCTTAGATAAATTCACTCATTCAGTGATTTTCTGTTTTGAATGGCAGTTAGAAATTGTTTTGGTTGAAAATAGTCATCACATAAGCTATTTCATCGTAATTAGATTTTTCATAGACTTCCCTTGTAGTTTGGAGCACTTAGAAAGAAGAATTCAAATGAGCCATTGGGTATAAGGGAAGGAACCAGTTATAACAAGTCAGAAGGCTGTTAGGCCAGGCCACTGCTGCCTGAAGCTCTTGGTTTCAGTCCTAATTAGACCACTATGGGATTGGTAGATCCATTGTCATTGACATGACCTCTGGGCTGGTCCACAGAAAATAGGCTTGGGTCAGAGGCACCTTAGCCTCATTGTACTTAAGTCTTTTAGAGGTGTGTGTGCATGCACATTAAGGATGTGATTAAGGATGATCAAGATCATCCTCTTAACCTTGTGGGCAGTTTGGGGAACATTTATATGAAGGATGAAGGTAATACCATCCAGCCAGCTGGGTGAGCCAAACTAGCCCTCATCCAGCTGTAGGTAACCAATACAGATTGCAGTCTGATGCCAGTTACACATGGTATGATGTTAAGCCTTTCCAGGCAGTTTGACTGAATCAGGAAGATTCTGTTAGCCAGTCACAAAGGAATCAATATTTGATTGATATTTATTATCAATTATCAGTAATTATCACAAAATAAAAAATATTTAATTTCAGTAGTTGTTGTAGCATTTTCACATGATAAGAAACCTTATACCTGATTGATACTTTGTTTCTGTAATGCTCTTAGGAGCGGATGCTGTCTTAATGCTTATGTGTGACCTTTTTATTTTGAATGTCAGTTTTGTCTGTGCTGTAATTTTCGCTCTTGAGGACAGATGATATGTATTACATGACTTCTTTCTCAAGTGCCTTGTCTGAATTATTACTTCATTGTAGGATCAAGCTGGACCCTGAAGGGATTGTAGTTTCAAACAAAGACCTTTACAAATGATAGAGCTTAGAGAAGAGGGGATCAGCCAGTCAGTAGATGTCTGTTAAATGAATACTACGTGCCCCAAACTGTGCCGTGCTCTTGGGATAAAAAGAATGGCAAAAACAGTTCCCTGCTTCCAAGCTGCTTACAACTTAATGGGGTAGACAGTCATGTACAAACAACTTATATGCACAGAACAAATAGGAAATGATCATGGAAAAACGGTTTTTTCTGTTATGAAAATTTCCTCGAAAATAGTGATTGAAAAGTTCCTTCTCTCTAGGATAGGCTCCACCTTGAATGTAATGGTGATGTCCAGCCTCACCGCCCATTGTGTCTGTTCTCCTTGGGTTTTATAGAAATGTTTAAGAAGCTCATCCCCAGAGCCAGAATGCTCACCCAGCCTAGCTCGTGGAGCCACCTTGTAATCTTATAGCCTTGTCTTTTCCTTCCTTTGGACCTGTCATTAGGAAATTCAGAACAAACAGAAGATCGGACCTACAGATGATGCCCCTCGAAGGGGCCCAGAATCTCTTCCCGTTGGCCATCATGACATCATCACAGATATTGCAACTTTCCAGACTACACAAGGCTTTATAGTAACTGCATCAAGAGATGGCATTGTGAAAGTGTGGAAATAGAAACTGCACTGCTTTGTATAATTTGTAATAAGTAAATAAATAATGTACTACAATTTTCTATATAAAAAAGTATTTTTAGAAAACAGAGTTGACTGAAGATGGAAGTGAAAAGTCTTATCATTAGTGTTGTTGTCTTGCGTTTAACCCAGCTTCCGGAATCATTGTGTTCTATTCAATATCGTGGCTGAGTTGAGAAAACCATCCCCCAAGGTGGTCAGTAAGTGCTCAGTTGCATGGGATCTCTTGCATTCCACCTTTCTTTGAGGAAGCTCTAGAAGAAGGTGGTCAGATGGTGGAGAGGGTGAATCTGAAGTGCCGAGATACAGCAGCCTATTTATTCAGTTCAATTCAACAAATGTTTGTTTCTTGAAGAAGACATCATGAAACGTTACCCTCTGAGTCTTATTTGCTTTGTTCAACATGCTTGAAAATAAATTCCACTTGACATGTTCTAGTTGTATTTTTTTTAAACATGCAAACTTTGAAAGGGAAAAAAAGAAAACTCCCCCAGTAGTTTTTGCCTTAGTTTGCTGGGCAAGAGAGGAGTACGGTATTTTCTTATATATGTGACAAAATCAGCCATTGGGGTTGGCCGACTTTTTAACGAATTTGATGAGGGAAAAACATTGTGGCAACGTTATTAGATACGCCTGAAAATCCATTTGGTTATCTGAGTCTGCTCAGTGGTGTTTGGAAAATGTCACACAATGAAGAGGCATTTCATGTGTTAGAAATGTTGGAGCTAGCCAGTTTGTCAACTGGCACACAAGCTTAACCACAGAAAATGATTAAATAGTGATGTCAATTAAAAAAAAAACAAATTTTAAAAAAAGAATCTATCCACACACCCCCCCTCTCTCTCCTCCCCTGCCCCTCATCCTTAACCAGCCTCATTTTGACGTAGAAGCCATCCATCAGTACTTTACAAGATCTACAGTTTCTTTGGTGTGGGGCTTCTCCTCCTGTTGATAGAGATCAGAACTCTTCCATGCCTCAGCGTGACCACAAAGGCTTATAAGTGGAGCCAAACTGACCTTGTGCTCTGTAATCAGCAAAGCCTTTGAGAATATGGGACCACTTTCAGGCCAGCAAGAGGGGAGACAGGTTATACATCTGTAACTTCCATGAAGTATGTTCTGTGCCCATATGTATTTGCTTTCTGCTTCCTCATCAGAGGCATAATGAAACATGCCTATTTGTGGCCCCTGGCTAGCTACATTTCCCAACCTGTTCTGATTTTTATTAATGTTTTTGAATTAATGTAGAATCGAAGACTTGGTTCGACATTATTTGTATTAGACGCTGACTATTCCAAATGGTCTTGCAGCACACTTTTAAAGAAAGACACAAGTATTAAAGTGTTTTTACTACTAAAACAAGATATTCGTGTCTGTGTAATTTAAAATGATCAGAATAGCTACACTCCTCCTCAACTGAGATACAAATCTTCTGGGCCTCTTCAGAGTCAGATGAGAACTACATGGGGCTCATTTTCTCTCCATAGTGAGGAATGATGTTTTTCAGCTAGGAAATTCTTTTTTCAGCATGAATTCAGTTATATAAGTTTTAAGCTTAGAAGACTGAAGATCCCCTGGTGAAGAAATGTTCTTTAAAAAAAAGAAAATCCAAGTCTCCCAGTTAATTTTTCCTAATGATAAAGATGAGGTTCCAGTCTTGCTTCTGACATGTGCTCGCTGTGTGACCTTGACTTAGTCACCTCATTGTCTGATTCAGCTGCCTTGGTGCAAGACATTCCTTCCACCTGAGGAGGTCCCTGTGTGAATAAAAAGACCTGCACCCTCCAGTCCCTTCTCCACGCTGACAGCAGATGAGTAAAGCATACCACCCCTTCACAGAGCCTCCCCTTCAGCTACAGCCCACTGGTTTATAACCATGGCTCCCAGGTTCAGGATTTCATGCCAGTTAGCAATTAGCTCAGTAAATGACTGAGGGCTGTCATCAGGTTATTCTAAAGGCCAGAACAATAAAACATATATGTAAACGTACTGTGCTTGGGAGCACGGTGACTTGGACTAATCAGAAACAGCATTGGCCCATGAATGTAGCATTTTATCTGCAATCTCCTTAAGAGTCGTGTTAAACATTTATAACTAAAAGAGCACAGGGCTGGTGGGGCAGGGGCAGGAAGTGTATTGGGAATAAATTCTCCATAAACTACAACTGTGAATATTTAAAAAAAATATTTTACTTGCAACTTTAAATTTCTTTTCCCCTGGATCTATGGGAGACTCTTCCACTTGACCTTGTCGGATTCCTGCAAAAGCTGCCACTTATAGACTTACCACTAACATTCTTCTGGTTCTTGCTGTTCAGGGCCATCAGATGCATGGCATCCAATCAACTTGGAACTGATTCTTGTAGAAAGATTTGGGAGAAAACTTCAAAAAGCCGATTACTCTCTGTATACATACACAGTCGTTCAAATTTAACTATTAGATGTGGTGAGGAGAAAGGAAGGAAGCTGTCTCTACAGACTATTGGGTTGAGCTTCTTTTGAATTTCATCTAAATATTGCTTAATCCAGAAAGTCTTGACTCACTGCCCTGCTGGGCAAGAATCATGGGATCCACAGACGTGGACTGATTATTAGTTCATCTTTCTCAGGGTGAATGTTTGACCCTGACAAATCATACATCTCCAGTTACTTGGCTCAAGGTCATTAAATTAAATTTTAGTGTACCAGGACTCAAGTGACTGGAGCTCTCGATTAACTGGGCTCTTTCCCCCTAGTATTTCATTTTCAGGCAAGAAAGGCGAATCTTAAAATAAAAACCAAACAACTAAGTTGACAGATGGGATTTATTTATTTTTTTTTAAAATTAACTTCCAGCCTAGGCTCTGGAGCTTGACCACGCTGAGGCCAATCTCATATCTTGTACATCTACAGTCTAATACAATAAGAATTCATATTCAGAATGATGGGTATTAGAAGGAACCTCAATCACCTACAAAAAGATCATTTTACTTACCAAAGCAGAAATAGACTAGAATGGGTATGACATTTTTTCAGTAATCAGAACTGGATCAAAAAAACCCAAACAAAACCGTTTATGCTTAAATTAGCCAAAAAACCCCTCAATTAATCAGAACTTCTCTTTTTTAAAAATGCAGTTAAGATTTTTTTTATATTTGACAATTTGAACTGGAATGTTCCCCACCCATATTGGGGAAAAAACAACCGAATAAACCACCAAACCACAGATATATGCTGTATTCCGAGTTACATTGTCATTTCCCCTTTAACACCTGAGAATGTAAAACTCCTTGGAGCTCTTGGTTCCCTGAAGTCTGTGGAAGCTGGGTGTGTAGTTTTGCCTGAGTGAGATGGGCAGAACTTGGGATGTGGTGGGGCTTCTCTTGCAGGTGAGATGAACAGAGGTATGAAGAAGAAATCTGGCTCATGTATTAAAGACTGACCCACACCCATCTAGGCTGATAAATGGGAATAAATGAAAGGGAAGGAGGAGGGGCAGCTGCATCCTGATCACAGGTGTCAGTAAATGACAACGTGGCAGACCCAGTCTTTCCTTCTGAAAGGAAATGGTGGTGCAGGGACTAACAGTACATAGTGCTCAAGGGAAAAGGCAGAGGGTTAGGGTAGCCAAGTAGCACCTGAAAATAACCTAGAGCAAAACAACCCCCACAACAATTCATCTTTGAGCATGCAGCAGTTCTAAGTGGAGAAGGTAAGCTGGGTATGCATAAATCAAGAATATAGTTGGCAAAAACCAACACCATTGCTGTGGGCACTCATCCACAAGTTCTATACATTGTCCATGGCTCACATCTGCAATCTGTAAGCATCAGACTTTTCAATATGCTTAAATATGACTGCAAAATAGCATCTCAATTATTTGATTCTTCAATCTTCCATTTTATCATAGTATTCTGAAACTTCTGTCTTAAATTGTTGGAATGGTCTGGGTCTCTTCACATAAATGCTAAAACGAGGAGTACATATGACAGGACCAATAGTATGCCAAAGTCAGTATCACTCGGTAGCATCAAATTCAGTTTCTCAGTTCTCAAGTTTCTAAATTCAGGAAATTTATCCCCATGTAAACATGACTTCCTGATTTGGGGTTCAGCTACTTAAGCTTCTCAGGCTGGTCCTATGAACACGACACCTTGCCCCACCACTACCTAATGCAGACTGATGTTGTAGTTGTCAGCTTCTTAAAGATGAGGCTTTGGAACAATACTTGGCATTTTGTTTCCAGTTTTAAGGAGACGGGATATATTCCTGGTATAACCATTCATGTTCCAAACAGCATTACCCCGTACCACTCTTGAGAGAGGGTTTTTGGACTGTAACTTTGCTCCAAGTAGTCCAGCATTGGCAAGCCTACACAGAAGAGAAAGATGGAAAACACATCAGAGGGTGAAGAGAGCCAATTTTATCCAATTATGAATAAGAATTTAGTGGTTACCTTCTAAAATGACTTTTGTGCTCAATTTCTCTTTACCTCAGGATTCTAGAGCTAGAAGCAACTCTAGAATTCATCTAGTCTAGTCCCTGCATTTTGCAAATGAAAAAATGGATTCAGAGAAGCTGTGACTTCCCTTCCCCCATTTTTCATTTCTCTTTACATGTTATATTTTTTAAAAGTTGTACATGTGACCAGTTCCTATGCTGTAAGCCTCATGTTCCTTGTTCCTGATGCTTGGTCTCCACAATTCACTGCTTTTATATTTACTCCACTAATAAGTAAACAATAGAAAGAAACACATAAAACTCCAAACGGTCAATTTGGCGAATTATAAGAAGCTCTGCAAAAATGTTTGGTGGAAAAAGAAAAGATAAAAAAAGACCCATGTTAAAAATAGCTTTTGTTGTATCAAAATGAAAGGAAACTAAAGGCTGCCTCCTTACTCAGGAATGACTAAAATAATTGTTGGTATATAAATGTAATGGACTGTTGTGCCAAAGGAAATGATGAAATGGACAGATAGGAGAACCTGGGGAGATCCGTCTAAACAAATGCAGAGAGAAGTAGGTAGAACTAGAACAATTTATCTAATAACATCATTACAGAGAAAAACAACTATGAATGACACTGGAACTCTAGTCAACACAACAGCAAACTGGAAGCCCCAAAGAATGAAGAAGCATGTCACCCCTCTCCTGCCAGAAAAGTATTGGACTCAAAATGTATGACGTATTATTGGACAAGTCATTGAGGGAATTTGCTTCATTTGATAATGCATATTCATTATAAAGCTTTCCTTCACTTTCTTGTTAAATTGGAGAGAGGGGAGTGGACAGGAGAAAATAAATGTTCACTGGAAAAAATACTTTAAAAAATGTGTTGGGAAACGAGCTAGTTCAAATTAGGTTAGGAAGGAATGGGGCAGGTTAGGGAAAGGGGAAGAATTATACTGAGTTGTGGACATAAATGTCCATGTAGCCAGGACATATTAAGGAATAAACTAAAGAGCTTTTGCCTATTATCAGAATTACCCCCCCCATACATATGAATATACCTTATGTAAATATACACACACACACACACACACACACACACACAGAGATTTTGCCTATTATCAGAATTACCTTTGAGATAGGTACATATATCTACACATACATACATATATGTGTGTGTTCACAAATATATATGTATGTATATATATATATATATATATATATATATATATATATACACACACACACACACACATAAATAATTATCCCTCTCCATTCAGAAGATAGACCCTTTGAAAGTAGCTTTTTGATGGGTATAATTTTCCTCTAAATAATTGGTTAAACTGTCTTGATTCCAGTCCCCTATTCCCTTTAAGGGCCAGGAAGAAGCAATTTCCTGACTGGGTACCATAATGAACAGGTGACTGCCTGCCTTTTATTGTCTCTAGGCTGACAGGGTTCTTACCCCAAAACTTCCCTGGACAGTTGACCCTGGCTGGCCATCTGTCTCCTTAGTTGTTCATGGTCCTGACATGCTTCCTTTTGTTCCCCCCCCCCCCAATCTGACAAGCTCCATTTATCCTTCACCTCTACCCCAAAAAGCCAAGGGGAGGAACAAGCCAATTCTCACTCAAGCTGTCCTGAGGAACTGCAAAATCATCTTTGTTGCTAGCCGTGCTCCCCATACACGGCTGGTACTTTTATTTCAGACAATCTCTGGTGTTCACTCCAATCTGCTGCCTTTCCACTCACATTTCCTGTGCACAGTAGAACTAAGGGGTGCCAGGGGAAGCTGTGGGGGCTTATTTTTGTTGCATTTATTGGATGCTGACAGACAAATCTGATAAGGTTCAGCCACCATAAACTGATAAATCACAAATAATGCCATTGACTTCCTGTCTGAATCCCTTAATGCCCTCTCAATTTGACAGCAATGCCATAATTTATGAAACATACAGGAGATGCCCTTGGCATACCTAGAGTTATTTGGAAAAGGGGAGACAAATAAACAAAACACCTTCCCTTCTAGAACTTATTAGAGGCTAGCCATTCAGGCTATCTATGAAGAACACAGTGTTTTGAAGACATTTTTAACTTTATAGATTGTCTCATGGGATGTCTCCATAGTTCCCAAGGTGCCCAGGAAACCAGGATGAATTCACCACCTACTGAGGTTGTCATGTAAATACAACCTACCTCATTGTAACAGCTACCCTAAATCCCTAACCCTGGCCCTGTCAAATGATACTCATTTCACTGCATTCTAGAAGGGGGGATCAACAGACATTTTCAGTTTGGAAGAGTTATGAGACTAGCTTCACAAGTCTTTTTTAATGCTATACTTCAGGAGGCATTTGCTGCTGGACAGTTCCCTGGTTGCTTACTCAGCATTTGGGGAGCTGATTCTCATTCAGTTAAAAATTCTCTCTGAGCTTCAAATCAAGCTGAAAAACCCATAAAAATAAAAACATAAACATAAACACACCTAATTTGATGGGAACATTTCTTTTCCCAATCTTCATCAGAGGTCAGGGAATGAACATAATTCATAATGAAAATGCCTATCAAGGGTAGTCCTGGCATGTAATTTCTTCTTCTTTTTTTTTCTCCACAATTCCTTGAGTTTCAAATTTTCTCTCCCTCTCTCCCTCCTCCCCCCACAGCGGCGGCATATAATCAAGGATAGGATCTGCAAATACTTTCACATTAAACATTTGTCAGGTTATAAAGAAGGATTCTATCAGATGGAATGAACCATGGGAAAGAGGAAATAAAACCAAACAGGAAAAAGAAAAAGCACAGGTAGTTTGCTTCAATCTGGATTCAAACTCAGTTCTTTCTCTGGATGCAGACATCTCTCTCCATCATGAGACTTTTGGGGTTGACTTATAACCCTCCATTTCTGAGAAGAGTCCGGTCCATCAAAGTTGGTTATCACACAAAGGTTGTGTCTGTAATTGTGTACAAATTACAGATTGCTCCTGGCTCTCCTCTTCTCACTCAATATCAATTCATATAAGCCTCTCTAGGTAGACATGAAATCCATCTGCTCCTCGTTTCTTATAGCACAAAAGTATCCCAATTTATGCATATACCACAACTTGTTCAGCCATTCCCCGATTGATGGGTACCCCCTTAATTTCCAGTTCTTTGCCACCACAAAAAGAGCTGCTATAAATATTTTTGTACATATGGGTCTTCCTCCCACTTCTATGATCTCTTTGGGATGCAACCCTAGAAGTGGTATTGCTGGGTCAAAGGGTATGAAATTATTTATAGCCCTTTGGGCATAATTCCAGATTGTTCTCCAGAATGGTCGGATCAGTTCACAACTCCACCACCAATGCATTAATGTTCCAATTTGCCCATATCCTCTCCAACATTTGTCATTTTCTTGTTTTGTCATCTTAGCCAATCTGACTGGTGAAATGTGGTACCTCAGAGTTGTTTTGATTTGCATTGCTCTAATCAATAGTGATTTAGAGCATTTATTAATATGCTTATAGATATCTTTAATTTCTTCTTCTGAAAACTGCCTGTTCATATCCTCTGACCATTTATCAACTGGGGAATGACTTGTATTCTTATAGATTTGACTCAATTCTCTGTATATTTTAGAAATGAGTCCTTTATCAGAGACATAGGTTGTAAAAATTCTTTCCCAGTTTTCCACTTCCCTCCTAATCCTGGTTACACTGGCTTTGTTTGTGCAGAAGCTTTTCAATTTAATGTAATCAAAATTATCCATTTTGCATTTTATAATGCTCTCTAATTCTTGTTTGCTCATAAAGTCTTTCCCTCTCCACAAATCTGACAGGTAAACTATTCCTTGCTTTTCCAGATTGCTTATAGCATCAGCCTTTATACCTAGATCATGCACCCATTTAGACCTGATTTTGGTATGTGGTGTTAGATAATGGCCTATGCCCAATTTCTGCCATACTATATCCCAGTTTTCCCAGCAGTTTTTGTCAAATATTGAGTTCTTATCCCAAATGCTGGGGTCTTTGGGTTTATCAAACAATAGAATACTATATCATTGACTTCTGAGTCTCCTGTATGCAGTCTATTCCACTGATCCACAACTCTATTCCTCAGCCAGTACCAAGTAGTTTGAGAACTGCTTTATAGTACAGATTAAAATCTGGTACAGCTAGTCCACCTTCCCTAGCATTTCTTTTCATTAATTCCCTTTATATTCTGGACCTTTTGTTCTTCCAAATGAATTTTGTTACTATTTTTTCTTACTCTATAAAGTAGGTTTTTGGTAAATTGATTGATATGGCACTAATTATATAATTTAATTTAGGTAAAATTGTCATTTTTATTATATTAGCTCGACCCAGCCACCAGCAATTGATGTCTTTCCAATTAGTTAGATCTGAGTTTATTTGTGTGAAAAGTATTTTGTGGTTGTGTTCATATAGGTCCTGGGTTTGTTTTGGCAGGTAGATCCCCAAATATTTTATTATGTCTACAGTAACTTTAAATGGGATTTCTCTTTCTATCTCTTGCTGTTGAATTTCATTAGAAATATACAGGAATGCTGAGGATTTATGTGGGTTTATTATATATCCTGCAACTTTGCCAAATTTATTTATTATCTCAAGTAGTTTTTTACTTGATTCTTTAGTATTCTCTAAGTATATCATCATATCATCTGCAAAGAGTGATAACTTGGTCTCTTCTTTGCCTAATTTGATTTCTTTGATTTCTTTTTCTTCTCTAATTGCTACTGCTAACATTTCTAGTACCAGATTGAATGAGAGGGGTGATAGTGAACATCCTTATTTCACCCCTGATCTTATTGAAAATCCTTCTAGATTATCCCCATTACATGTAATACTTGTAATACATGTAATGGCTTTAAATAGATGCTACCTATTATTTTAAGGAAGGCTCCATTTATTCCTATACTTTCTAGTGTTTTTAATAGGAATGGGTGTTGTATTTTGTCAAAAGCTTTTACTGTATCTACTGAGATAATCATGTGGTTTTTGCTAGTTTTATTGTTGATATGATCAATTATACTGATGGTTTTTCCTAATGTTAAACCATCCTTGCATTCCTGGAATAAATCCTACCTGATCAAAGTGTATTATTCTTGTGATAAGTTGCTGTAGTCATTTTGGTAACATTTTATTTAAATTTTTTGCATCTATATTCATTAGGGAAATTGGTTCATAATTTTCTCTGTTTTATCTCTATCAAGGGTAGTCCTGGCATGTAATTTCTGGCATACACAGAGGCAGCATGGCTTGGAGAGAACTAGGGACTGGAAGGTAGGAGACAGCTGGGTTGGAGTTCCACCTTAGGCACTTACTAGCTTTGTGACCTTGGGCAAATAACAAAACACTCTGAGCTTCTGTTTCCTCATATATGAAATGGGTGTAATAATATCTATACTGCCTACTTAAAAGACTTAGGAGAATGAAATGAGATAATGTATGTACAGCACTCTGTAAGTCTTCAGATCATAGCTCAAGACCTAGAAGGGAACTGAGAGACCATCTATTTCAATCCTTTCATTTTGTAGATGTGAAAAAGGAATCCTTTAAGCACAATATGAATGATATTAGCTGACTTTTATTTCTAGAAAGGAGAGATGTATGTTTGTAAAGAACTTACAATTACAGAAGCATGCTAGTGTCTCTCTCCTACAAACTCAGGCTGGATTTGTTTTCTAAAGCCAATCAAACAGAAACAGAGCCAGAAATACTTCTGATAGCAATGAAATCCATTTGTCTGGTCTACAAGACCCATGATAGATGCTCTAACTTACAGGGGGCTTTGCCGGGTGGAAGGCTGCTTTGGTTCTGGAACGTTGACTTTACTGCATTTTGCTTTGAAATTTATTGGTGGATATCTGTTGATTGCACCTAGGGAAAGAGCAGGTTGTAGTTAGGTTTACGTGTATTTTTCTGTCAACATGATTGTAAATCTATACACTATTCAATGTAGGACTTTCCACTTCTCATTACTGACTTCAAAAATAGGCAATGACTGAGGTGGTAAAATATGTTACACATTAAATTTCTCAGGGGACTCATTTGTGCATGCAGAAAATCCATCTGTGTTAGTGTTGTTGCTGCCACTAAGGCTAAGTGACTCCACTGTCAAAGGATTCTGGGTAAGAATTGGTACTTCACTATAAGATACAGGACCACAAAAGGTAGCACAAGTCAACCACACCTGCCCAGTCTTAAAACCTCAGTGTCCAAATTCCTTCACTGTCTAAACCCCCTCCTTCCTGAGCCCTGATATGTCCCAAGAGCTTCAGCAATCACCTGGCAAGCAACCTGCTAGGCTTTGGAAAAACCCTAGTATCAGAGACTGGGGGAATTAATCCACATAGCAGATGGGCAGATGCTTCTCATTGCAAACTAAAAGAGTCATGTTGGGGGATAGGGCATCCTGAAGATGGAGCAACTCAACTGCTGCATCAACTCCCAGAATCCTTCTTCCCTAATTTGTAAACATATCATCTGCCTCAGAACACAGATTACTAATAAACAGATGCTCCGCAACTTGATTTTGGGGGAGGTCTGCCTTAGTGACCTAATTATTTCTATTTTTTTTACACTTTATAACACACACACATATTTAATGTTACATGAGCTTTTTTCCCCACACAATGGAAATTGCCATCCTTAATGCTTTATCTAGACATCTAAATGGCATTCTCTACCCTGGCACACTAATAATGCTGATGATGTTAGATATATTTTTCAAGCCTGTTTTATAGAGGAGGAAACTGAGGCTCAGATAAATTAAATCACATGCCTACGTTCAAACACTTGGTAACTAATGGAGGTGGGACACGAGGCCAGGCGTTCCTGAGTCCATGGCCAGTACTTTACCCACTATGCTACCTGCCTCTAGTGAGGGGCAGAGCCCAGATTCCAGTACAGGGTTCCTGGTTTCAATTCCAGCTCTCTTTTCATTAGACGTCAATGAGATCTCAATAACCTTCACTTGGATGCTAATCCTACCAAGAAGTGGAACAAAAAAATATAAGTGAAAGGAAAATCTAATGAAGCAAGGACCTGGCACCTAAATGAATTAATCTGGGTGATATTTCGCATTTTTCTTTGTCCTGCACAATCAGAATGAAACCCTTTTCAAGGTTATTGGAATGAACAGCTACAGCTTAACTTCCAAGTCGAATGACCTTTTCTCGATCATTATCCTCCTCGAGCTTTCTGCATCATTCTAAACAACACCTTCTCCTTCCAGACACTTCTCCCCATACAGGTTTTTGGGCCTTGATTCTCTCCAAGGGCTCCTTGTGCCTGTGGGTCCATTTCTCTGTCTCCCTCGCTGGCTCTTCATCCACATCACATCACTAACTTCCCTTTTCATACCATACTCTCTCTCTTGGTGATCTCATCGGCTCCTATGGGTTCCGTTATCCCCATGCAGATGATTTCCAGATTTATCTGTCTAGATATAGAGATGTACAGATAGATCCAGCCCCAATCTCTCTCAATTCCAGTCATACATCTTTGACTACCTCTTGAATATCTTAAACTGGAGGTTAAATTCAACAGGTCTACACCAAGCTCATTATCACTCCTCCATTCCCAACCTTACCATCTTCCCTACTGGCCTCTTACTGTCAAGGGCACTACTACCCTCCCATATCCAAGTTGAAACCCCAGTCACCCTCAACTGGCCACTCTCACCTCAGGTGTCTAAACCACTGGCAAATCTTGTCATTTCTACCTTCTCAGTATCGCTCACACATGTTCCCTTCTCTCTGCTCATTAACACATGAGCCTAGTTCAGGCACTCAGCCCTTGTCATCTGGACCACTACAACACAGCCTTGTGCGTGGCCTCCCTGCCTTAAGTCTCTCCCCACTCCAGCCCACCTTCCACTCACTTGCTAAGGTGACTTTTCTAAGGCCTTTGTCTGCTCATGTTATTCTCATGCTCCAGGAGCTCCATGGGCTCCCTATTACTTCCAGGATCAAATAGAAAATGGTCCAGCATTTCAGGTTCTCTCTAACCTGGCCCCTTCCTACATTTTCAGCCATGTTATACCTTACCCCCCTCCACCCATTCAATGATTCAGATTACATTAGACCACTTGCATGTCTCTTGGACAGGGCACTCATCTCCCACCTCTCTGCCTTTGCACCTGCTCTCTCTCCCATGCCTAGAAAGCTCAACCCCCTCACCTGCAATTCCTAGCATCCCTGGCTTTCTCCAAAACTCAGTTCTAATTGAAGTCTTGGACATGACTAAACAACAACAAAAGCCTCCCTCCCTCAATGCCTTTCCTTTCAGATCACCTTCACTCACTCTGCATAAATCTAGGATGTGCCCAGTTACTTGGATGCCATCTCCCCCATCATCATCATCATCATCATCATCATCATCATCATCATCATCATCATCATCATCATCATCATCATCATCATCATAACTAACATTCAGATAGCACTTACTCTATGCTGTTATAATTGCTTTATAGATAGAATCTCATTTGATCCTTACAACCAACCTGGGAAGTAGGTGCCATTATTATCCCATTTTCATCTGAGGAAACTGAAGCAAACAGGTTAAATGACTTGCCCAGGGTCACATGGCTAGAAAGGATCTGAGGCCAACAGGAACTCACGTCTTCTTGACTCCAGGCCTGGGGCTCTATCCACTGTGTTTTTTGAGGACTGGTTCTTTCTTGATATCCCAGTCCTTAGCTCACAGGGCACAGAACACAGTAAGAACTTAATACTTTTCTTTTGACTGCCTCTTAGAATTATATGTTAAGAATAAGTAACGCTCAGCCCAGTGTATGGGTTATCTGATTACTTCTTAGCACAAAGGCTTTTCCCCTTTCCAGACTCACAGCTCATGTTACAGAGGGTGGAAGGTGCCAGATGTCTGACCTCCAGATGGGTGGTGGCGTGATTCTATGCTTTTCTCTCCAAAGAGAAGCAAATTGCTTTCACATATATCTTGCTTATGTAGAGTAGTTTGGGTTATATGTCTTTGTTGCAGAGATGGCTCACTGAGCTCAACATTTATGCTACTACCAGTTATGACCATTAACCACAGCCCTCTCCCAGACCCTGCTGCCCCATGTATAACAATGTATGTGCAGCAGCTGGGATGGCTCCTTCTTCATGGGAACCCAATGTTGGACAGAAAACATTGCGGAGCCCGGGATACCCATCACCCTTTATCACCCCTGGCTTTCTTTCTGACCATGAGGTAGGGATGTCTTCAGATATTATCCTCTGAGTTATTAAATATGTCTCTTTTCAACATGTGGCTGATGCTGACCATGTATAGGCACCAATGTGTCCAACAAAATCTCCCATCCTTCTTTAGCTAAAGCATATATTTCTACTGTCTGTGAAGCTGCCATTTGCTGATATCAACCCCAAGGGTTGCACACTAGGAACGTTTTCTTGGAACCACTGCCCATGGAGCAAAGAGCCTCAGGTCCAAATCAGGCTCTCTCTCTTCCTGCGTAATTGGGGAATGGGATGTGATTTCATTGATATAGCCAACAAAACTCCTTCAGCCAGTGCAGCATCTACAGCTTAAAAAACTTGCCCAGATCACTGAAAGGTCAAGTTATGTGCCCAGAGGCCCACTGCTAGTATGGCTCGGAGTCAGACCTTGAATTTGCATCTCCCTGGCTTGGCTTGACATTCACTATACCCATCTCTGTTTCTCTGATAAGTCATTATTCCATTCTGGCTTTCAGTTTAATTTTTGGTAAAATGAGGGAGGGATCAGAGAAAACTCAGGGAGATAGGATATGGACTGTCAGGTGGAAATGGCATGATAGTAGACTTGCCCAGGGGACAGAACAAGGATCACTGGGTAGAAATTTTAGATAGGGAAGCTCCCTAACATTTAAGGCCATCTGGAGGAGGACTGGGCTGCTCAGAATGTCAGCAGTAGAGAGACTGGAGGGCCACTTACTGGGGATTCACTAGAAGGGACCATGGGGTTAGATGGTGTTTGAGATTCCCTTCCAACTTTGACATTCTGTGTCTAAACCAACCCCAGGGCTCCACCTTCACTGCTTTTAGTTCTAGTTTACTGAGTTGCACCCTCTGCAGGTGTTTTACCAAGTCATTACCCTAGGGTCCACAAATCCCCAAGGGTCTCATGCACCTGACTCCCCAAGGAGTCTGTGGGTATATTTCACAGGTACTGTGAAAAAAACAAAAAAACTTCATTTTTTTAAAAAACATGATTCTAAGAAGGGACCCTCAGAGTGCCCCAGGGGTCTGTGACACATGAAAAAGCTTAAATTATATTTAAATATTGAGGTCATGCTTTTGAAGCAAACTCAGTAAAGAAAGACAGCCTATGTTTCTTTTTTATGAGTACAAGTTGCAGTAATTACTGGCACCACAAGCAGTGAGAGGCCTTTCTATAAGGCAGTGCTTCATTCTGATGGACAGAATGATGCCTCCGAAGACTTCAAACGCAGCCCTAGGATCTTAAATAAACACGAAACCAAGTCTTGCTTATTTCTTTCTGGCACTGACTTCTGGTGTTCACGGAAGAAACAGAATTTTCCATGAAAGAGCACTATGTAATGTCAAGTGGCAGAAGTTTCCAGTCCTGAACTCCCTCGCACCCTTTAGCCTCCCACCCCCAGACCCCGCAGCTTCAGGCTTCACAATGTGTGTGCAGCTGCTCTGATGACTCCTCCTTCACAGCAACCCAAGGTCGGACATGAAACATTCCGGAACCCGTGATTCCTATCACACTTTGTCACCCCAGCTTTCTTTCTGACTATGCTGTTTGTTCTCTTGGAGGACTCCAAGGAAACACCCAAGCGCACGGCTGCCTCTTGGGCCATTTTATGAACATTAAAGGAATTGCTGAACTACTCACGTCTGATGGAATTTATAAAGGACTTCACAAACTTCACCCCATATCCATGGTCTGGTTTGTGAATTCGGCCAAGTTGGACCAAGTGTTGATCGAGGGGCTGGCTGGCTAATTCTTCCAGCTCCTCATCGTTGTGTGAGAGGCCAAAAGAGAACACAAATACAGCGTAACCTTGACATTTGGCACGCAGAGATTCTTTCTTCAAGACTTTCCTGTCCAAATAACTTGTTTCTCCAGCAGACACCACAAAAATGACTTTGTTTTTTCTCAGGTTGGGTGTGCCTGAGAAGATATTATCCACTGTCCACTGCAGGGCATGACCCAAGAAAGCTTCACCATTCAGCTGGTGAACTGATTCTTCAATATGTCTTTTCATCAGGCGCTTACTGTTGAATGTGGTGAAATTGAACTCCATCCTCACTGGGCTTGACCGAGTATTGGGTACAAAGCCTGGAGGAGCATGGCTCAGTAATGCAACCCGATCCCCAACAGCAGAGGTCTTGGGTTCAAAGGCAACATCAAAGTTGTCTAGCACCACTTTCAGAAAAGCTTTCACATCCTCAAACTCAGCACTTCCCACATCTCGGGAGCCTTGGAAAAGAAAGGCTGCATCGATATAAGATGGGACTGCTGGAGGCCTAGCCTCTTCACAAGAAACTTCTGGCTTGCATCTGTCTGCAAAAAAAAAAAAAAGATTATTATTGTTACTAAAATGGAAAATGGATGGAAAAGAGGAAATCAGAGTCTCTGGCCTTTGACTTTTGGAAACTGCATAGACCTGCCCACAAACACCCAATTGCATAAGTGATGGACTTCTAAATATATAACCTAAGCAGTTACGAGATGCTGGTGAATCTGTCTGAGCACTCTACCATACTGAACACTAAGTATTCACAGAAGGTCTAAAGGGATGAAAGGCATGCTTGGGGTTTGTTTTTTTTTGTTTTGTTTTGTTTTTTGTTTTGTTTTCTGTTTTACTATATTATTCCTGCCTGGATCTTTGGTGGTCCACTTGACTTCTTCTGAATTTCAAATCTCATCTGTGCCCTGAGGCCCTATGACTAGTGGAGAAACAGAAAGTCTCCCACAGTGAGGCCAGACTTGAACTCAAATCTTCCTGACTCTGGGACTAGAAATCTGGCCTCAGATACTTACTAGCCATGTGATCCGGGGCAAGTCACTTAACCCTGTTTGCCTCAGTTTCCTCATCTGTCAAGTGAAAGTAGAAAAGGAAACAGCAAAACCGTTGCAGTATTTTTTGCCAAGAAAACCCCAGATGGGGTCATGAAGAGTCAGATACAATTGAAAAAAACAATTGAACAACAAAATCCTTTAAATCATGGTACCAACGATCAAATAAGAAAATATTTGTAAAACACTTAACACAGCATCTAGTACATAACAGGTGTTTAATGCTTGTTCCCTTCCCTTTCCTGCCCTCCCGCCCTTCACACACACACACACACACACACACACACACACACACACACACACACACAGAATTTTTTTCTCACTTTACTTTTTAAGTAGAATAATCTTTGAATGATCAAACTTTTATTTAATTTATACAAAATTAGTGTATGTTGTAAAATTGAAGCACGAGAATACAATAAATGCTTATGGACTTTCATAAGGTATGCAGTCATTCTTAACTCAGACATCTCTAATTGTGAATAAATGTGTCAGAAAAAGGACAAAGGGCTGATTTGCTTTTCTCTAATTTGACTGACCATTATGGGCATTCAAACTTTCATTATATTTGAAGTTGGAGCTCCAAAAGGTGACCGATGATAGAGACACAGCCCAGAACAAATATTCTGTGAGCTCATCAGGGTGAGGCAAACCCACTGTGGTTCTCCTTCCAATTAATCAATCAGTCAACAGCTATTTCTTAAGCCCTAGCTATGTGCTCAGCACTGTGTGAGGTGCTGGGGATATAAGTAAAAAGAATGAAACTCTCCCTATTAAGCATCGAGCTGACATTCTAATCAGGGAGCTGGTCTGCATAAAAAGATATACAGCATCAACTGCTGTTGTTGTTCATCCTTCATTCTCAAAGAGGACCAATGACATGAGGAGGATTTAAGTGAGGCAGAGCTGTGCAAAGTCATCAGCCTCACTCTCTCCTCCAGAGTTATCAGAGTCCAGTGAAAAGCACAGGTCAAGACAACTGGAGACAGCCCTCAGATGCAGTGGGAGACCTCAGCCTTTTTAAGATGAGGTCTTACTCTCAGTTTTGTCTAAGGCAACACCCATTAGTGATTAAGGGTAGGTAAGAATTGAGGCAAAAGAAGGCCTAGTTTGCCTTTATAAAAAAAAATCAACCTGGGAGGAGAAGACCCTCAGAGTTTCTGACCAGAAGGGAAACAATTGCTATTTACACTCACTCTGAGCCGTCAAAACCCAGTAAAGTAAATTAAAAAAACACACCAACATTTGAAGGGCTTTTGAGGGGTAGGGTACCAGCTGCTGGGGAGAGGCAGGATCAAGAAAGGCTTAAGCTTCAGTTTAAAGGAAAGGAGCCCTCCAGGAAGGGAGGGCTTCTGAAGACAGAGGATTTGGGAATTAAATAATCCCCCTGCCTCTTAACCCTTTGCCCCTTCATATGTCACTGACTAAGTATTAATCCCAGGAAGTTCCCTGAGACACAGAGGAGGATCACACAGCTGATAAGTATCAGGGGAGGAAATCATAGTCCTGATCATGGGGGAGGTGCTGTGATTTTTTTTTTACAGCTGAGGAAACTGAGGCAAACGGGTGAAGTGACTTGCTCAGGGTCACACAGCTAGGAAGTGTCTGAGGCTGGATTTGAACCCAAGTCTAGGGCTGTGTGCATTGTGGTACCATCGAGCTGCCTGACACTGAGCCCGGCACCACGTCTGTCCACAATGTCCAGGCAGGTGGTGGTGCTGACAATGCCCACACTGGTCTCACACACTGCTTTACATGACAACTGGACATTATCTTCTATTGTATCCTCCCAAATGCTCAACCTGGGGTCTGTGCTGCCCTGACTAGTGGGCACGCTGTGGGAATGACTCTGGACTCTAATCAGTGCTGGAAAGGGCACGTCCATCAACTGCCTTCTGGATCTTGTTGACACAGCTAGAGACAGAGCAGGGAACCTGTGGCCTCAAGGCCACATGGAGAATGTTGGACTAGGAGTCAAGAAGGCCTGAGTTCAAATCCTGCCTCAGGACACTTACTAGCTGTGACCCCTGGGCAAGCCTCCATTTCCTAATGTGTAAACTAGGGCTAATAAGAGCATCGACAAGGTTATTGTGAGGATTGAATGAGATAGCACACACTGGGACTCTGTAACCTTTAAAGAGCTCTATTCATTTATTCATCTAGGGCTGTGTGCATTGTGGTATCAATTATTTCTTCTTCTTATGGCTTTATTCATCATTCCTGGAATTTCCCAACTGAAAATCATCTCCCCCCACAGCCCCCAGCTCCCCTCTACATTCTGACTTTGCCTTATTGTAGTGTTCAGTACCCAGCAAGCGTGTCATAAATGCTTCTGATTCATGCATTCATCAAGAGAAAAGCATGGGAAACAGTATGAAATTCATATCAATGGCTGTGACGCAGCTGCTGTGGCGGAAGGCCATGGAGAGTTATGCCATGAAAGCTGAATGAGTATGCAACAGGAAATGCCATGCATTAGTGCTGGTGCTAGACTAATTAGAGATGCGCTATGGACAACTAAGTTTCCTCTTGCTGAAATCTAGTGAGGTTTTAGGAACGTGTATAATGGTCTGATTAAAAAAAAAAAAAAGCCAAGTCCTCTCCCTGCACACAGTCAGGATGCTATTCCCAGACAGCAGGGTGTCCATCTGTTCAGTTATGCGGTTACTTTAATTGCTGAGAACTACCAAAATATCTTCCATCCTGTGCCTAAGAGACCAAGGGGGAAGAAGAGGGATCTGCACCAAGGCCACTGCAGCAGAAGGCCTCCCCAGACACAGGCAAAATGATTCCTCGTGGTGTCGCACAGCAACTCAGCGATGTAACCAAGCCAGCCCACGGTGGAAGCTACCTGTCCTGCCTTTTACCAGCAGTCACAACATAGAGTGACATAAAAGGGGGAAAGAGATTAAGAGATGGAGGGAGGGGCAAGAAGAAGAGAGAGAATCAAAGAGCCGGAAGTCCACCAACTTGCATTGTTTCTGTCACCTTAGGGAATCTTCCTATCTTATTTACCTGAGCTGATTCAATTCTACCAGTATTTCTGGCCCGGTTTGTTGAAATGGATTGAGACGAAGTTGGAGATGGGGGAGACATCAGACAATCTGTTTATTGTCAAACGCTAAATCCCCAGAAGCTGGGACGGGACCCTGTGCACCTCCTGGCCCTGCCTCATACACCAGCCCGAGCCACTGATGTGAGGCCTCCTTTCTTTACACAGGAACTAGAAGGTATAAGTTACATCGAAGAACTAGCTTGGCTTTAGTGGAAGATGCAGAAGTGGGTGGAAGATGCAGAGAAAGATCTAGACGGGTGAGAGGGAAAAAACAAGCCTCCCCATCAGTCACCAAAAGTGCAACGGGTCACCAGGGAAAGTGGGGGTTCCCTCCCGCCAGTGTAGAGGGCTTCAAAGTCTTGTTGGGAATTCCTGTTCTGAGTTGGGAATTCTGAGGTCCCTTCCAGTTGTGAGATTCTGATTTTCAATTTTTAAAAATCCATTATCTTTGGGGAACTGGGACATTTCACATTCCATCCAATAAAGGGTGTAGACTCTGCAAGTTGCTTCTGTCCGTACCAAGCCCATGCAAGGAAAAAAAAAATCCTGAGCAAAAATGTAGGTGATAAATATCTGAAAAGCAGATCTGGGGGACTCCAGAGGTTTGAAGTTATAAAAATGTATACAGCATACATTTATAGCTCCCTAGGGAAAAAACCTGGAAACCCGAAATGACAGATTTTCTAAAAACCATAAACATTTCCTAATAACATCCCATACTCCAACTGGCCTCTACTGTGAGTCTCCAGCCTGGCCCGAGGCAAGATGGGAGTCAAGCCAGCCAAAGCAGCAAGACCATGCCTGCAATGCGGTCAGGGCTCCAGGGAAACTCTCCTAAAGTTACACGTGTCCCGCTGCCAAGCTCCAGCTCTTCTCGCCAGAGAGTGACTCAGTGTACAAGGAAATCCAGCTGGAGCTCTGCTCCTGGCTCTTACCATAGCAGAAGGTACACTGCTGGAGTCTCTTCAGCATTGGCCTGTAGTCAGCCCTCGGGGGTATAGTCAGCACCTGAAAAGCGCCCGTGTCGTCAATCTACAGGGAACCAAACCAAGACAGATCCAGCTCAGTGTGGGTAATGAACCATGCCTGGACTTCCAGGGGCAAAGCCCCAGTCTGCTTTCTCCAAGGTCTATCTACATCTTGGGAGCAGTGGCTCTGAGATGCTGGTACCTAATCCAGTTGGCACCTGGACATGAGTTCAAATCTACCCTCAGACACTTACTAGTTGTGTGATCCTGGGCAAGTCACGTAATCTGTTGGCTGCTGTTTGTTTATATAATAACAGCACCTAATTCAGGGCAGTTATGAAAAAGAAGCAAAATAATATTTGTGAATTGCTTTGCAAACCTTAATTTGTTGCTGAGTTGTTTTTTCAGTCATGTCTGACACGTTGCAGCCACATTTGGAGTTTTCTTGGCAAAGATTCTGGGGTGGGTGGCCGTTTCCTTCTCTGGCTTGTTTTTTCAGATGAAAAAACCGAGGCAAGCAGGGTCAAGTGACTTGCCCAGGGTCACATAGCTACTAAGTGTCTGAGACCAGATTGAACTCATGAAGAGAAGTCTTCCTAACTCTAGGCTATGTACTATGGCACCACCTTGCGGCCCCACTCCCCCCAGAGGCTCAAAGATGAAAAATTTGCCTGTGAGCACACAGCCACTGAATGATGGAGATGATGTACGCTTCCTGCCTTCAAGCCCAGCATTCTATCCCCCAGACAGACTGTGCTCAGCCTCTGTGGTACCTCTCTCTGGGCCTGGGTCTCCTCCCCTATGAAGGAAGGGAACGTGACTCTCTGTCCAAGGTCCCTTCCAACTCTGAATTCTATGGATGGAGGACAGAAAAAAATCTCAATTATTTGATAGCTTTGGTTAGTTATGTTCCAGCTGATCCAAAGTTCTTTAAATCCCAAGAAGTTTCATAGGAAAAGAAGGCACGTTGGTTGAGTTATATCACATGCTAATTAAGATATTTAAAACGCCATTCCCAAAGTGCTGCAAATGATTCTTTTTATCATTTAGTCAAGGATTCTTAACCTACCTTTTGTGTCCTGGCCCCTTTTAGCAGTGTCTGGAGGAAGCTTATGGATCCTTCCTCACAATTATTTTAAACGCACAGAAAAAATTACTGATTATAAAACAAACCCATTATACTGAAATGCAGTTTTCAAAATACATCTTTAAAAAACCACATTCTTGGACCCCAGGTAATGAACCCCAGGCTTGGTGTTTCTGGGTGTGGTGAAAACGTCACAGGTATTGTCTGCTGTAACTGTCATTGCCGTTCAAGGAAGTTTTGAGACTCACAGATCTACACATACACATTCACCTAGTGCTCTCAAAGTGGGCCTGATTGCAGTTATTTCCCCCCTTGGGGACAGTAAGTGGACAGTCTGAGTCTGTTCACTTCAGGGAGCTCATTTTCTGTTACACTAGAGAACTTTCAATTTGCCATTTCTATATCTGGCACCAAGTTGGCGCTTTTCTGTTCCAATCTAGATTTTTAAAATCTATCTTTTGTAATTCCTTTGGATGGGCTGGTTTAGAGTCAGAAGTTCTGGGAGTTAGTCCCTGCTCTGACACTAAATATACCTGTTTAATTTTGAGAAAGTCAGCTCATTTCTCTAAGCCTCATATTTCTTTAATCTGTACAAAGAGGGCACTATCTATGCTGCCTTCCCAAGAGAGCTGTCATGAGAATCAAGAGTAGAGACCCCGTAATCCCAAGCAGGAGTTATTATTGTTAAATAATCAGACCTTGGTGCTTTATTTTAGAAGGGGCACCATTGTGGCAAACCAGCTGGTCAGCATCTCTTGTCTCAGCCCCAGTCTGAGAAGTACTGCCACTGTAAAGGACATTTCCTCTTTTCCTCCTCAGTGGGACTCAGAACAAACCAGTCACTGTGCTATACAGAGGGCTGGCAGATGAGATGAGCAGATTTCTGAGTGATTCCCCCAGCCCTTACCTGGGGGGTTACAGGCAAGGGGTGTATAGCCCCATCCAAATGCCAGCCAGTTCATTAAGTGAGCAAGACTGGATAAACAGTGTGCTGCTCTCACAAATTACTATTTTTAAATCTACATGATTGCTGTTGTGATTAATACAGTACAAGTTCATTAAAATTATTAATGAATTCACAGGATCCATGTCACCAAGCCTTTTCCCAATAATGGATACTAATAATGTAGTTGTAGTGGGAAGGAACACTGACTGGTGTCAGAGGAATTCTGGTCCTTTCTACCTGTGTGACTATGGGGAAATGACTTTACTTCCCTGGGCCTCAGTTTCCTCATCTGTAAACTAAAGGAATTGGAAAAATGGCTTCTGAGATCCCTCTAGGTCTGTGATCTTTGAGACTATGGAGGTCTATGAAATATTTTAATGCTAAAATGGGGTCCTTATCAGTCAACCAGCAAGCGAATATTAAGCCTGTGCTCCAGACATTGTATTAAGCCCTGACGATACAAAGAAATGCAAAACAAAAAACTGTCCTCCTCAAAGGAGGGAGACAACCTGTAACTAACTACGGATGCATATGGAAGTAGATGAAGGCAGTCTCAAAGGGAATATTGGGAAAGGTAGGTAGTGAAATGGATAGAGCACAGGACCTGGAATCAGGATGACCCGAGTTCAAATCTGGCCTCAGACACTTCCTAGCTATGTGACCCTCGGCAAGTCATTTGACTCTGCTTGCCTCAGTTTCTTTATCTGTCAGATGAGCTAGAATAGGAAATGGCAAACTACTCCAGTATCTCTGCCAAGAAAACCCCAAATGGGATCACAAAGAGTCCAACACAACTGAAAGGACTTAACAATACAACTCTTGTGGAAGGTGGGATTTAATCTGAGCTTTGAAGGAAGCCAGAGCAACTAAGAGGCGGGGAGGGGGGGATGAATGAGGGGAGTGAGGTTTGGTGAGGAGGCAGAAGGTTTCAGACATGGGGGGGATAGTCAGTGCAAAGGCAGAAAGCAGGGGGATGGGACGGTGTTTTTGAGGAAGCAGGCCAGTGAGCCAGGTATGCAAGGGGAAGAGCCACCATTACTCTCCCATCATTCACTTCACCTTCACCAAAAGCCACCAAAGCCACCACTGGGCCCAGCCTGGAAGGCCTAACTTACCCTCTCCACGTACTGTGGGGATCCGGTGATTGGTAAATTCCAGCAAAGTTAATAGGCACTGTGGAGAATTATTTTGCTACTGACAGCTCTGTAATAACAACAGAAGCCCAGGAAATCTCTATAAAACCTCAGCCTGAGCTTTGAAAGCCCTAAAAACCAGCGCCATCTTGGCTTTCGCTCCCATGATCAGAGTGAGCCTTTTAACTGGAAACGTTTTCTAAGCCCCGGATTAGCCAAACAGGAACAAAATAAAAATAACTATCAAGGTATGTGAAGCACAAACACATTCTGAGCCAGAACATTCACAAAAATAGAGGCCCGCCCTGTGTCAGAATTCTGAGCACGTAGCAAGCAAAATCCCCTAAAAATGAGCAGCTGCCACCAGACAGTTATGAAGAGAAGCATACAGGGCTCAGGCAAATCTGTGAATAAAGGTTCTCCCTTTCCCCAAATGCCTCCCCATTCCAGAAGTGACCAACAGCCCTGTCTGATAGCACAGTGGGCCATTTCACTGGTGACTGCAGAGGATGCCGTTTACCTGTCTGGGGAAGGGTAGTGTGGTATGACAGGAAGGATGTTACACTTGGGCAGGAGGAGAGACCCGGGTTTGAATCCTATGTTGGACACTTACTGTGCAACAGAGATCAACTCACTTGATCTTTCTGGGCCTCAGTTTCCTGATCTGTGAAATGGATTTTCAATAGTGCCTGCAGTACTTGCCTCACAGGATTATTAGGTTCAAATCAGGTACTACATGTAAAACATTTCATACTATTAATGCTTAAAACTGTCCTAAGACTTTTGGACTGCCCATTGTACCACAATGGCTTCTCTGTAGATGGGGAATTGGGTAACACTGTTCCACACTATTAGAAAACCACGGCTGAGCACCTTTCTGGGGACCAGAAATGATCTCATGGGGAGTTTTGTGCTGTATTCCTCAGCTCTGGTTGACCAAAGCCTTGGAAAAGCCATTTTCATTGTATGATATGCTGGACCTTTAGGAATGTGACCCAAAACAAAAGCTTCCCATGGATAAATGTTATGACATGCTTCTAATTTAGGGGGAAAAATCACAAGAGTTTTAAGTAGTACAGAAGCCCAGTAAAAGAGAGAATGGATTTAGGAAGAAGTGGAGAAGAAATGCAAGGTCCCACTGGATCTCAAACCCAGTCAGCTTCGAATGGAGCTTCTTATCCTGCCCCTCAAACTCATCCTACACCAATAGACTGTGAGCTCTTCAAGGACAAGATCCATTGGGGAGATAGTTACATCTTTGGAAAGCTCCATTAAGTAGTACTCTTTACACACCCAGTGCAGATTTTTTGGGCAGGTGCCAGACTGATGTATCCTTAGTGCTAAGTATGGAACTTCCAGTATGGAAACTCCCAATTCAGATCAATAACCATTCTGAAACTCACCATATTGGAGCAGAGGTTCAACCTGGGACCTAGAAACTTCTTTAAAAATTTTTTTTTGTATCAGTAATTGCTTTCCTTTCTAATCCCCTGAACTTTATGAATTTGAAGACACTATTTTTGAGAAGGGATCTACTGACTTTACCAGACTGCCAGTAGAGTCCATGGCACACAAAAGGTAAAGAATACTGTTTTACAGAATTGTCTGAGCCCAAGTACACAACAGGTGCCTAATGTTTGCTGAAATGAATTGTCAGTGGCACCACCATTCATCCATGGTCAAAACCTTGATGGAATCTGACTTTCCCCCTGTTGCTCTTCTACTTATGTCTTACATACATCTCTCTCCCTCTATTTTTACTGCTCTCATCCCAGAACAAGACTTAATGGTCACCCATTTGGACTATGAGAAGAGCTTCCTAACAGCTTTATTGGCCTCAGTTCCGCTGACCTCCCTACCCCAATCCACCCTCCTTCCTTCTGCCATTCTAATGGCTCTTGTGCACGGACATCGTCATGGTCACAACCTTCTGATGACTCTTTATTGCCTACCAAGCAGCACTCAGACTCCTGTGCTCACTGTCTCTGGCAGGTCACGATCTGGCACCCTTCCCCTGCATTTTTCCAGTCCAATGTCACACTGTTCCCCTCTGGGTCCTCTGTGCTCCAGCCAAGCTGAAGGAGTCGCCCAGTCCTGAGCCACCTCTAGTACACTTACTCATCACTCCACCGTTTCCTAGCAGCCTTCTCACCCTTGACACCTCCCCCTCCTCCTCCTGTTGACGTCCTCCCAGAACCTCCAAGGATAGCCCTGCTCATTCCTTTACTTCTCCCATTTCTGCTCCTGACCCTTCAGTCTTAATTCCTCCCTCCTCCTCATGTTTAAGCTTCCTTTTATGTGTTGTATCTCTACCCCCTATTAGATTGTAAGCTCCTTGAATTTTATTTTTGCTTGTATTTATTTTCTCAGAACTTAATACATGCTTGTGATGTGACTAAACATGCTTCTCACATAGCTGAGAGGCTCCCCATCTCTAAGTAATGAACACTATGGGTATAATTTGTATGGCTAGTTTGGATAGGTCATACCCCAGCTTTTGGCCTAATTCTGGCACATGCTGTGTATGGGGCTCTGGAGAAGCCGAAACCATAGTCCTAGACCATCAAACACACTTATGAGGCCTCAAAGACAACACTGGTGAGGGGGGAGAGGTAGACACTCAATAATGCAGCTGTGTGCTGCTTCTCCTTGTCTCCAAAGGCCTTTCCCTGTCTTACATACCCTCCTCAAATCTACCTGGGGGCTGGTCTGACCCAAGGTTCCGGGCTCCTTTCCTAAGCTCTGGATTTCTGAAATACTCCAGGGGAGTTAGCAATGCAATCAGCTGCCAATGGATTCTTTTTTCTCCCTAGCCCTGGTGCTAGAGGAGTATACAGGGCTGTCTTCTACTTCAAGACTCATTTTCATGCCTTCCCTCTGCTTTCCCACCTCCATGCCTTTGCTCACATAGTTCTCCAGAAGAGGGATGCCCTCCCCCTTCTTTCTGCCTGCTGAAACCCTCTCCTGACCATTCTTTAAGGACCACAGCACATGCTACTATCTCCAGAAGTTTCTCAGTGAAGTGTTTCCCAGACTGTTCAGTGAGGTGGGTACTGCTATTACCTCTATTCCACAGAAGTGGAAACTAAGGTTGTTTCCTTCAAAAGGGCAACTCCATTTCTTGTCTACACTGTGTATGACCTCTAGCTCCCAGAACCATATATCTGCTGGAGAAAGTGACAGGACTCACGCTTTGGTGGGAGCCTCTCCTCTAAAGAAATTTCCTTCCAAATGACTCCATGCTATAAGGAGAAAGCTTTTTTAAATAGTTTTTTTTTTCTTTTTGGAGGGCAGTTGGGATTAAGTAACATGCCCAAGGTCACACGGCTAGGTTTTTGTTTGTGTGTGTTAAGTGTCTGAGGCCGGATCCGAACTCAGGTTCTTCTGACTCCAGGGCCTGTGCTCTACTCACTGTGCCACCTAGCCGCCCCAAGAAAGCTTTTTTAGATGCACTTCTGATTTGATTCCTTCCTAGATACTACTTAGCTATTTTAGGGACCTAAGGACTAACTCCCATCCCCCTCCCCATGCCTCTTCTTAAGGAGGAGCAGATGGGAGTTGTATTGATGAAGATGTGGAATGGACCATACTGTCTAACTTGGAGCTCATTCAAAAATCATGCTCTGAAGAGTTCTAGGGAGTTCAAGGCTAATTCAGAAATAAGATTCATCTTAATATAATTACTTGCTATATTAAAAAAAAATTTTGAGACCCACATGTGATAGATACATATTTTTGGTGAAAAAAAAATACAGTAGTTTAAAATCAATACCAAATGTCTTTGCTACAAGAGCAAATTAAGTACTGGCTTTATATTTAGTTTTCTCTGGGTTTGGGACTAAAGATAGCCAAGAGAAGCTGAGAGTAGGTGTGACGTGGAGACATCCTAGATTCACACCTTATCACAGCTCATTGGCATATCTTTATAGTAGGCCCCAATGGGTTTTTTCCAGTTCTTGTGCCTATCCTGTCCTGATGTGAACATTTTAGGCAGTTCATTAAGATATAAGAGAGTCTGGCTGCTGAAGCTAAAAGGTATTTTTGACTTCCCTACAAATCTAAGGTCCAACATCATGGGATGCTTTCTGGTCATTATGTACTGGAATTCATTTCAAAACTATTCAGGTCATGGCCAATTTCCATTTCACCATCTTTAGAGAAGATTATGGAATTGGAAAAGCCTCTAAAAGACCATCTAATTGTTGTGAATATTAGGAAGACGCCTAAGAGATTCCCCGGCCTCTTATGCTAAATGAAATGCCTCTCAACTATTTTAGCCTTTCATAGTGTCACAGATTTAAACCTCCAAAGGACCTTAATTAGAAATGGTGTGGTCCACCTTGTCTCCTACCTGCTCATTTTACAGATGAGGAAACTGAGGCCCACATAGGCCTAGTGATCACTCAGGTGGAAAGTACCAAAGTCATAATCTGAACTCGGGTCCTCAGATTCAAAATCCAGAACTCTTTTCGCTGAATGACATGGAAGGAAGGGACCTTAAAATGAGTCTGGTTTCACCATAAGCTTACATTCCACAAGAAACTTAAAAAAAAAAAAGCAAAAAACTCTGTCTTTATTTTCCTAAGTCATTTCTCAAATTGCTTTCCCCTGATTAAAAATAAAATAACAAAACCAAAACCAAACAAAAAACAAGAGAGAAAAAGGGAGCAACAAACAAGTTTCTGAAGGCTTGGGTTGGAGTCTCCATTCTAAAATCACTTTATATTTGTGTGACCAAGAGTAAGTCGCTGCAAAATCAGCTGGTGAGATTGGACAACCTCTGAGGTCCTACTAGCTGTGACCCCATTATTCCTCTAGGCTCTGGCATTTACCAGCTTGGTAATTCCAAGCAAAGCACTTAACTAAAGCCTCAACTTCTTTATCTGTAAAAATAGGATAATACTATTGGTTCTATTGACAGCACTTCCCTCTACCCCCTTTTAGACTGTGATCCCCTCGAGGGCAGAGGCTGCCTTTTGCCTTTCTTTATATGCCCAGCACATGATATAGGGTCTGGCACACAAAAGGAACTTAATTAATGTTTAGTGACTAAGACATGGTTATAAGAAAAACAGTTGCTAAATTGTGAGGCACATTTAAAAATGTGGGTCATTAATGCTATAGTAAAATATCACAAATAATCAGTGCTATGATAAAAATAATAATAATTACTAAATTTTAAAAAAAGTACGATGTAGGGGGAAAAGACAGGATACAGAGTCTGAGGGGCTGAATTCTAGTTCTGGCAGTGCCTCTACATGTCACTTGGAAGCATGAATGAGTACATGAAAATGCATTTATTAAGCACCTACTATGTCAGTCCCAAGGGATACAAATACAGAAGTGAGAAAGCTCCTGCCCTCAGAAAGCTTACTCTCTAATGGGTAATCGTGATGAAAATCAGAATGTGAATCATCAAGTGGCTCAGGAAGATGCTCAGCGGCTTTATCAAAAATGTTCCCCCTCTTTCTGGTCTTCCAGTTCATCTGGGAAACTAGAGACTTAGGTTAGATGGTCTCTTCTGGTTCTAAATCCTATGACTCATTTCACAAATGGAGAAACCAAGGCCTTGAGAGGGGGGAATGATTTGCCCAAGCTGCCTGGGAACTAATGAAAGAATTTCCTTTGTACAGGCGGCTCACGACTTGCCTAAAACAGTCAGAGGTTAGAAAGCTAGCACCATCAACCCCAGAGCCAGAATGTGTCAGAGGCAGAATCTGAACCCAGGACTCCCTGACCCTGAGAACAGCTCTCTATCCCCTCTACCACATTACTTCTCAATGAAAACTTTTGAAAAAGTGTTTTGGGGTTGTTACATCTATTGTTTCCAAGGAAGCCTTTCGCCACCCCTTACCCATGGTACTAAAACATCGATTGTGGAGGCATATAAGAAAGCCCCATGGGAAGGAAGCTGCCCCTTACCGCGAAGGCCCGCTTGACAGCAGGCATGCTGTTAAAAGCGATCACGACCGGAATGATATCCAGAGCGTTGAATTCCATGGTGGCAGTAACGATGGCCGAGGCATCGATGGATTTGTCATTACTGAAAATTGTGGCGATCCTCCTGGTGTTGGCCCCCGGGAGCGTCCTCTTGAAGACGTTCCTGGCCACAAACCTCATTGTCTTGCCAATCTCTCGGTCCCCTGTGGAGGTCTCAAACCGGAGAGCTTTGATCTCCCGCAGCAGCTGGCTCTTGTTGTAGGAGTCAGACAGGCGAAGGAGATGCCGGGTTTTGGAGTTATAGGAAACCACGGCCACCCTCGCGCCCACTGGGCAGCTACCTTCCCTGATTCTGAGGTCATTCACGATTGCCATCGTCATCTCCTTCATTCGTTCAAACGCCTCCTCCGTGACTTCTCGGGACAGATCCAAAGCAAAAACTAACTCTGTGGGGTGAACAGGACATTCTGGCTTTCCTGAAAGATAAGGAAAAAATAAATGTGTCCAGAACTTAGCAGATTCTTCTTACTTTGTCAGTAGAATCATATATAGAATGTGGAGGTCTTAGAATTTGGCATTAAGAACAGACCTTGGAGACCATTTAGTTCAACCTTTCATTTTATAGTTGCTGAAAATTAATGTGGGGAAGAGGTGAATGACTTGCCCAAAGGAATACAGGAAGTAAGAAACTCTGGATCTGAGCCCATGTCCCATGGCTTAAAAGTCCAGTGAACTTTCCACTTCCCTATGCTGTCTTTTCTGCTTTAAGGTATATGCCATGTCCTTACAAGGACCCTGTGAGATGGTAGTGTGTCACAGGGGAGGAGACTAAGGATCAGTGAGGAAAAATGACTTTCCTTCTACTGCACAGCTGGAATTGCTAGATGCAGGACCCTCCTCACAGCTCTGATGCCCTGGGGTGGGGGTGGGCAGAGAGAGAGAGAGAGAGAGAGAAGCAAAGTGCAATAGATAAAGCTCTGGATGTGGAAGGAGGAGGGGACTGGTTCAAATGTCATCTCTCACACTTGAAATCTGCCTGCCATTGTCACTGACTGAGCCTGTTTCTTCATCTGCAGAATGGGGACAATGATCCCTAAAGTATCTTCACAAGAAGAGACACCAATGAGATAATAATGTATGTAACCTACAAACCTTTAGGGTTATGTAAAGACAGGTCTGGGAAGAGAAGGCAGGAAGCAGGTGGGGGATTCAGGAAGGGTCTTAGAGATCCTCAATTCTCAGGCCCAGAAAGGTGAAAGTTTAGTGTCAACTAACTTTGAGTTCACACTAACCAGTGTCAACACAATTCTGCTGTGTTAAAATGGAAGGGAAAACTAGATCCTCACAAAGACCTCCTCCTGATGGCTCTGGCTCTCGGATGGTGGGGGTGGCCACCACTAATGGAGAAAGATCACCTCTGGCAGCACCTACTGAGCTGGAGGGGTTTCAAATGTCCACTAGATCCGGGTGCCATTTGAGGATCTGCCTCGTGAAGAAAGGAGAGGTCATCACCAGACAGTTGTCCTCAAGCAGCTGAACTTGTTTTCATCCCAAAACTCATGATGGCATTAGAGAGGGCATGGAGGGGCTGTGATCTGCATCAGGGAAGGGTATGTCCACTGACTAAGTCATGGATCACTGGTACACTGATACATAAATTAAATTTAAAAAAATCCATAAACAGACAACCAAAAACTTAACAAAGAAAAATTAGGGGTATGATACAATGACATGAGGATGCATAAACACGATCTCCAAAACCTCAATTAATTAAATAAACTGCAGTTTCAGATCATTTAACTTTTTCCAGGAAGAATAACAAAAGAATTATATGACATGAAAGAAGAATAATGATGGAAAGCTTGGATCCTGCATGAATCCCCAGCAAAGGGCAAGCAGCCAGGAGAAGGCACCCAGCCCTTTGGATGGATCTCTCCTTTGAAGGGCTATGGCAGCCACAGACAAGAGTGTGTGGAGCAAGAAGGCAGGACTAGGTCATGGTCTTTATCTGAGCAAGTCCGATTTTGGATTCACCTATCAGCCGTCAGAGACCTGGCTCCCCTTTCATGTATCCACCCCCCTCACTGCACCATCTCTCTTCCCCACCCCACCCCCAATCACAGAGACCCGGTGGGGGATCCGAATTATTTCTTACTGCTATTGTTGCTTTCAGACTCTCCCTATACCTGCTTCACTCAGCTCTTTCCTCTTCTGAATTCCACTCAAATACAATTTTTCACTCAATCCAAATGGTGGCCCCTTAGTTAGCCAAATGACCCCTCCCCCATTTCATCCTCCTTTCTCCGAGTTCAGCACACGGCTCATCATCTTCTTCTCCCTATTCCTGTCTCTAAACCAGGGGACTTGATATTCTGAGGCTGATGCCTCACGATCCCTAGCCTCGAATTTCCTCAGTGTCCTAAATCCCACAACCTATACACAGCTTCAGCCACAGTGTGATTGCCCACCAGATCCTGCCATTACCCCCAAGTGTGACACTTCTCTAATTAGGGCCTCTGACCACCAGCTCCCGTCCTTCCCTCTCCCTCTGTCCTTCCCCTGTCCTTTACCTCTTCTTTGCCCGCACACAGACCTCCGTTTCTCACTATTTTCTCAGGTTAACTCTCCTTTTCAGACTTTAACCTCTTCCACCTCAACCCCAAATGGTGCTGTCCTCTGCTCACACTGAATGTCTTTTCCCCTATTCCATCGCTGCTTTTCCTGTGCCATACCTCTGCCCTAGATGGTTCCCATCATGTGCCTTTTACTCACAAACATCTGAATGAAATCCTGAGCTGATGAAGGCTGGATACCCTTTTATGTTATCCAAACTCAAATAAATCCTCAGTGTAGTAAGGCAGTTCCTTTATTCCTTCCTGACTGATTCCCCATCTCATCTGCCACAAAGCTGTTCAAAAACCACCTCTTCCCTACTCAAGTCTCCCCACCCACTGCCTCCCTTTATCGCCCTTTGCCTCTTTATTGGAAACATCTGAGGCCATTCAGTGGGAACTTCCTTTTCTCCCCTTCTCCTCTTCTTACTCCCTTCTCCTTTCTCCATCTCTGACCCTGAGGTGACCCTCCTTCTTGACAAGGCCCACCCTTCAACACCTGTTGTTCAGTCGTGTCCAGCTCTTTGTGATCCCATGGACCATATCATGTCAATGATGTCCATGGGGTTTTATTGGCAAGGATACTGGAGCAATTTTCCATTTCCTTCTCCAGAGGGTAAGTGCCTTGCCCAGGGTCCCACAGCTCATAATTGTCTGAGGCCAGATTTGAACTCAAGTCTTTCTGACTCCCATTCCAGCTCTCTATCCACCAAGCTATCTAGCTGCCTCTCCAACACGTGTACTCAAAACCTATCTTATCCAGCAGATTGCACTCTCAATCATCCCACCTCTCGCCTTTATAGTCTTTAATCTACTCCTATGAACTGACTTCTGTTCAGCTGGCTCCAAATCTTTACTAGATGCTATCATCCACTCAAGTTATTACCCCTCTCTCTCCCCTCATTTCTCAACTAGAGTGAGGAGCTCAGAGTTTGTCCTTGTGCTATCACATGCACCTTTTCCAGAGCTGAGCACCTGGCTGGCCTTTGGCTTTGTCCTCACTCAATCATCTCTACAGTTACAACTATGGCTGCTGTCGATATGGAGTTGAGAAGGACTGTGGGCAGTGGGGATTGTGTTGAATGACCCAGCTTTGGTGAAATGACCCCCTGATGCCCCTCTGTTATGACAAGGGCATAGGAAGGACCAGAGAACTACAAATCTAGCTAAGTGCTCAACTCTAAAAATGGCACCAAAAGATTGAACTCTACACTCCAGAGCCGGCTTACTTCTTCTCCAATCCTGTTCAGCCAGAAGTCTTCAGAGAACCATCCCAGAAACCCGAGGCCCACAGCCACAGTGCTCGTGTTCACTGGGTAAGTGCATCTTGTCTCTGCAAGCAATGCTGGCTTAAGCAGGGTTACACACCGATGCTCTTAGAAACCAGTGCAACGTCAGCCAGTCACGTTAAATCATCTTCCAGGTGTTTGACATTTAAATATCTACTGCTAATTACAATGAATAGTAATGGAGTACTCACCCTTCCAGCCAGCTGGAGAAGAAAAACAATGAGTGTCACATTATTATTTGGGAAAAGAACAGAAGATTAAATCATGTAACAAAGTTATGACAGCTGAGACTTGAGCCTGTGAGCTTTTCCAGGTGAATCTGCACATTTTGGCAGATGGATCGTTTTTTGGCACCCAGATTTGCAAAATTAGTAGCTTGAACCTGGCATCCTGCTAACTGCAGTATTCCAAGGGAGATGCCAAAGGAAGTCAAGGGCTTCTAAGGAGGAGTTGGGTCACAGGCAAGCTAGCCTGAAACCTCAAAGGATCCCCCTATGGTGAGGGGCAAGGAAGCGCATCAGAGTGGGCACTTATCTGGAGAGCACGATGGACTCATGAATGCTACCAGATGCCCCACCTACTTGCAGTTAATCATAACAATAGCAATACTCAATAGGTAGCAAGCATTTATGCCGTACCTTAAGGTTTCCAAAAATCTTTACAAACATTATCTAATAAGATAATGTATCCTTAAAACAACCCTTGGGGGTAAGGCTATTATTATCCCCATTTGGCAAGTGAGAAAATTAAGGCAGACAGAGGTTAAGTGACTTGCTTAGGGTCACACAGCTAATTTCTGAGTCCAGATTTGAACTCAGGTCTTCCTGACTCCAGGCCCAGCATTCTATCCACTGTACCATCTAACTGCCTCTTAATTCAATTAAATTGGCCCTCCCAGGTGCTACTTCCTAAAAGAGTCCTTCTCAACCACTAATGTTGCCTCTCTCCCCTCTTCCTACCATCTTGAAATTAGTTTGTATTTACTCAATATCTAATTTTACATAAATAAAAATCACATATGCATGCACATATCATATATACATATATTTACATACTTATTTGTCTATGTACACATTGTTTTCCCCCAGGAGAATGTAAGCTTCTTGAGGGCAGGAATAGTCTCATTTAATTCTTGTCTTTTTATCCCTAGCACCCATCATCTGGCCTGGCACCAAAGGGCACTCAGGAAATGCTTATACAATGGAGTGAGAGGGCAAAAGTGTCTTCCACCTCTTCATTTCGCCGAGTGTCTTCCCTTCCTTTCCTAATATGTAAAGATTGTTACCTTTAAGCCCACTCTTTCTTGTTTCCTAGATTTTCGCTAGTCTTCCCCCAGTTTAGGGACCCTGGTATCCTCCTAACTGCAGTATTCCACAGCCATCACATACTCTTTATAGAGACAAACAACACAGCCAGTCAGCTACACTGTCCTGCAGGAATGAGAATTCAAGATCCATTTTGCACTCAGAACTTTAAATGTCTGTCTTGAGACCAATTCTATCTGCTGCAATGAGCCTTACTTTGTTTATTTCTCTTTCCCTAAGGGAACTTCTGAGGAAGTCCATCTTTTTCTTTAGGTTGTATTGGTTTTTTCAGAATGACATTCTGTGCTGTCAGATAAAGTGTATATGAATTCAACTCTTGAGGGTGTATTTCTATCAAAGCCCCTTGACATTACATAGGTGCATATTTTGAAGGCAGGAGGGGGAAAGAGGATGCCATGCAAAATGACATTTTCCTTTAATCTTCCAGTTAAAATGCTGTTACTGTTTTCAGACCTTGGGAAAAGGAGAGGAAAACAGCTGGCATAAACATGCTGACTGGAAGAAGTCCGAAATTTCTGCAAACCAATTTCCAACTAAATATAAACAGATCACTTTGCAAAAGCAGCCTCATCTCAGAACAATAAATCAAGAGCCAAGGTAGCCATTCAGCTGCATTTTCAGTTCATCCATCTTCTAGCCTGAACCATCATCAATCACAGCCAGTTCTTTTATTTTTTAATTGTGAATATTATTCGCTATTGATTGCCTTAATTGTAGTTTTGAGAATTGCTGGGAAGATTCTAAGCCCATGCCTTAAGGTTCTTTGGATAGAAGGTGCCATGATACTTAGCACTTGGGGGCATCACAGTCAAGCTGGCTGTCCATAAATAATTGTTCCCTAGCTCCAGGCTAGCCCAATGACACCTTTTCAACTTGAATTTTAACTAGATGGTGAGGTGGATGCAGATTCTGCTCCAGGCTAGCCCAATGACTCCTTCTCGACTTGAATTAAACTAGCTGGTGAGGTGGATGCAGAATCTGCTGGCAATCTGGCGGATCATTTAAAATGGGGTACTCACGGCTATGGTCCCGGACAAACTGAATGACATCACAGGTCTGCATTTCAAAAACAGAAGAGGAAGAATTTACAAACAGATCACAAGTTACAGAAGTTTGTGATTCTCAAAGGACTTCACTGGATTCTGGAAGTACATACTGAAAATGGGGTCCATCCCTTTGCTCCTTTTGGGCCCTGGGAAAATAAAAATTTCAGTAAATAAAATGTGTACCATTATCAACAAGCAAGTCCAAACAGTTTTTAAAAATCACAGAATCATAAGACTCTAGATGGGTTCATCAGACCCAAGGGCTCCATTCTTCTTAGTTTTGTGGATTGTAAACCTCTTACCAAGTCTAACATATGTACTCTCCCTATAATAGGACAGGATGAGCATTACTGTACCACACCATGGTAAGGCTCTGCATTAAAAATATCGCCAGGGCTACCCCAGCTTGATCTTAGAGCTCTGGACAATACCCAAAGCCCAAAATGAGGGCTGGAAATGGAGAACTCCTATGAAGAGTAGCTAAAAGAATGAGGACAGTTGAACCTATAGGGAAGTGCTTTGGGAAGAGAGGAACATGATTCATGCATTTAGGAAAATCGCTGCATGGCCCCAGGACGAGGAGCAAAGAGGGGAAGTCACAGGGAAGCATATTTCAGTTAGACCACCCTACAACAGATTGGGCTGCCTCAAGAGGAGGCGGGTTCCCCATCACAGATCTTCCAAAAGAAGCTGGATGGTCACTTCTCAGGGACCTCATTGGTGGGACATCAAGCACAAGTTAGGCTAAATGATCCTCAAGGTCCTATACAACTCTAGAGACTGTAACTGTACATGCCCCTGATCCTGGGAGAAGAAGCAATGATTTACCTGGATTTCAGGAGTTCCTAATATCTAAGACTTTGGGTGGATTTCCTCCTAGTTTCTGACTTTAATTTTGGAGTCAGAGGACCTGAATTCAAATCTTGCTTCTGCTGCTTACCACCTGTTTGGTTTAATGTGAATCTCTTAACCATCCTGGGCCTCAGTTTTACTCATCTGTAAAATGGAGGGGTTGGTCTAGATGGCCCTGGAGGATCCTTTTTATCTCCAAATCCATGATTTTAGGATCTTTTAAATAAAGTGAAATATAAACATCTTGACAAACAAAGCTCTCCTTTCTTTAGATAACATGAGAAAACCATTCTCACACACCAACTCTAGCACCAGGTGCCCAGTGGATGGCATGGCCCATGCATGCCTTAGACCCTAGCCTCACTCTTTGGCATGCAGAAGGGTCAGAACCTGGATTCCATGCCTGGTGCCTCCGCTGTCTAATTCAGCCCCGGGACAAGAGGAGAAGCAAGATTGCCAACAAGTCCCGAGCCAGAGCCACAGCCAAGTCCCAGGCCCTGACCCAGGGCTCCCAAGCTAACCCCTCAGAAGCAGCTGCAGCTCCAACCCGCTTTTATCTTTTGCCACCGCCAGACTGATAATGATGATGAGACCATGACGACAGTGATTAGCTTAACCAAACCAAGAAATTCCATTCCAAACTTGGACATCTGGAAAGGTAATGAAAAGCGGCTGGCAAAAAGGAACGCACATCTGTCAGGCTAAGGCGGGGGGGGGGGGGTTGGGGAGGAAAAAGGGGAAAGTCATTCCACCTTGCTTTGCTAGAGCCTGAGATCACTGAACTCAGTTTGGCCAAGTCACATGAATAAAAACAGCCATGGACAAAATGCAATGGATACCACCCACATTCCTGCAGGAAAAACACAATGTGATTCCTCATATAGTCAAGTCTCATTTGTCATTCGGCCACTCAGTAATTAAACAGATAGCAGCTGAGTGCCTGTGATTCTGGTGGAAGACTGGACAAGAAGAGAAGAGGTATTTATGAAATGTAAATATAATCCCCAAACTCCCAGTCACTTAGCTTTGGGCCGCTCCCCCAAAGCGATCACAGTCAGCTTCCAAAAGGCAGTAAAAATGGAAAAGCGTGAGCTTTTCCTCCTCCCTTTGCCAACACACAGGGGTGGAGGACTTTGGGAGCACTATCATGGCCAGCCAGCGGGAGACAGAACAGAAGCATACACTCAGCTCATTTACAAAAGGAACAAAGAGGAGTTTGTAAGATCAGCTTTTCATCAGTAAAAACAATTACACCTGGCAATGCGACCTTACCTTCTGTCCTGGAGGTCCTTGGGATCCAGGAGAGCCCTGCTCCCCAGGGGGTCCTGAAGGGCCCTAGAAACATCAAACAAAATAAACAACAGGATCAACTCATCCCTTCCTCCCTTGGCATTCAGGTACAACACACTTTTGGGCTATGCAATGTGGTGGAAGGTACATGGGACGAAGAGACAGGGACTTGCATTGCCGACTCTTCTACTAATGTGTTTTATCTTCTCGAGGATTTGAGAGTGAAAATAGCTGCCCAGCTCACCCTGCAAGAATTTTCTAAGGATCACGACGCCTGATAAGAGCTGTGAGAAGGGGGAGGGGCATCTTTGGGACCAGATACATAAGCTCATTGGTGTAAGGAAATACCTTCTACCAGTGCGGATCAGTAACTTCTCTACTTCTTCTAGTCTTTGAGAATTGGCCAGGGCTCTGAGGGTCAGTGGCTCATCCAGAGCTGCCCAGTCAATACACACCAGAGGCAAGGCTTAAAGCCAGGTCTTCCTGATTCCAAGGTTGGCCCTCTCTCTACCCACTGGGCTATGCTCCTCATCTATGAATGATTTAACCTATGGATGAAGAAATCTGCAAGTTTTTGTTTTTTTTTTTTTACAATTTAGTTCAAATTCTGCCAATAAAACATGCTCACATTTATATCTTGAGGGTCTTCTCTTACCACTAATAAGCTGTTAAAAAATCTGCCTACAGGAAAAGGTGAGAGACAGGTTAAAAATAAGAAAATCTATACTCCAGCCTGCTCCAGAAACAAAAGATCTCTCTCATTCAGCATGAATAATGTTACAGAAGAATCCAGGGCTGCAGGATATCACTACACAAACCGGAGATATGGCCAAAACAAATAACAATCATAACAGTCAGCCCTTCCATAGCACTTGGAGGTTTACAAAGCACTTTATGCACGATATTTCACTGGGCTTGCCCCACCCTGTGAGGTAGATGATAATTATAATAAATGCAACAATAATAATATTACCGTGCATTTAAGGTTTCTGAAACACTTTTACACATATTATCTAATTTGATCCTCCTGACAACTCTGGGAGGTAGATGCTACTAATATTCCCACTTTTTAGCTAGAGAAACTGAGGCCAAGAGAGGGTAGGGTGACTTGTCCAGGGTCATACAGCTAAGGATGTGTGTCACACATCCACCGCACCATCGAAGCAATAGAAGCAGTACATTCCACATGCTCCCTCCATTTTAATTTCAAGAATTAAAAGATTTAAAATAAGACTTTGAGATGAATGTCAGTAAGATTCTAATCTGATAACTGAGGTAAAAATGCTTGGAAACATTCACTGACAAAGGATGAAGACAAACACTGGATTCTTTTTGAAACTGGCAGACTTGAAATCTCCCTCCCAGCTCAAGGAGCTTAACAGAGATCAAAAGTTATGTTCCTAGTGTCAAATACAGTCGTGATCTTTAAATGTTTAAACTTTTATTTTTTAGAAAAGCATGGGACATTATTATGACTAATGTTCTACATGCTGTGTGGATAGCTATTCAGACTTGTGGAGCACTGAAGGAAAGGAAAGAGCCATATTGATTACATTCTGAAAGAAAGGAAGGAAGGAGTCTGAGGAAAATGATGTAAGAACTTAGTTTGGTAGAAACAAGAGGCTGAAAGGATTTCTCAAACATGAAGTGGCTTCACCAGAATCTTCCAGTGGGAACTGATGCTCTCCCCATTGGAGATCTTGTATTCCCAGTGCCTGAAGTACAATGTCTAAATCCTGAAAATTCTTCCCGGGAAGTAGGAGTAGGGTCTGGCAGGAGGAATGAGATTACAAGGAAAGATAAATGCTTCCCAAGTGAAAACTAAAAACCCATAACTTATAACTTCCACTACTCTCCAAAGTCAGAAGGAGAAGAACTTGCTCACTTTCCCTAACTTATTCTGGGCAAAAGAAAAAACTAATTACCATCCAAAAACAACTACTGAGGCATTTAGCAAAAGCATCTGGTTTTTATCACACATTTCAATTTTCAAGGCAAAACTCCTTCATTAACAAGTCCAGCCAGGGCAGTGATCCTGTGGTGGATCACTGTGAGTGACATCTGGGCAGATTTGAAAATTTTGCTTAATTGGTTCTCCAATCCCAGAACTTTTCCTGTTTTCCTGTGAACACTTTATCAATGGAGAACTGTCCAAAAAGTTGTTTAAAAAAAGAAAGAAAAGAATTATTGCAGGTAAACAATTCTCACTGAAGGAGACTCATGAACATGGGTCCAATTCAGAACAAAAAAACTCCCCCCAAACCTGATCTCCATTTTGTAGAAAATACTGAAGAATTTGGCCAAACCTATAAGAGCCGTCTCTGCTCACTCAGTAGTAAATTTGAAGTAATGTTCTAACTGCAAATTTCTGTCAATTGACCCAGTTTGACTAATACTTTCCCATTAAGTTTCACTGCCAGGAGAAGAAAGGACAAAAAATTCTGAACAAAAGTTAACACCAGAAGGTTCTTTCAACCCCCTTCATTAATTGTTGTCAATCCAGAGTGGTCATTTAAATACAGCTTTAATCCAGAAATCCACCAGCATGTAGGAGGTCTCCACCAAAGGTGGTCTTAGGAGAGCCAAGGTTGCCCATGCGATGTCTGACATGAAGACAACCTACTTTCCATTTCAGCAGACAGAGCACTGAGCTCTGTCAAGGCACAATGGGGATTTATTTGAGACACATAACTCAGAGGAGCTTTCTGTGGCAATGGCCATAAAACTACCCCCTTCAGCTATTTAGCAGAAATGACCTTTCAGAGTTGCTATTATGGAAGGTATTTTTGGAAGATCCTCAGCAGTGAATTCAAGGGGCTAAAAGGTGAAGGACTGTACTTTATAAGAAGTGTGGGTGCCTGCCAACGAGAAGAAAGAAAATGAATCCCATCATGGTGTCAAGTATCTACTGCGTTGTCACATCCTCCAGGGACAGGAAGACCTGTCCCTGAAGACAGGAAGACCTGGATTCAAATTCTACCTTGGACAAGTCATTTAACCTCTACGTGTAACTAGAGCTACATGCTCTAGTGTAACTCTCAGGACAATAAATTGCAGAGAAGGTGCCAATATGAGTTGCTGGAGGAAGCATCTCACCTAACCCTACACCAATAAAGTCACAGGTCCAGGTGCCATCCCTCTCCAATTCCAGGACCTTAAATAGAACCCTAGTAAACAGGAAAAATTATTTTTGTAATATTATTTATACAATATTAAGTAATATTGAATAATAACATTATGCATTCTTCAGCCCTGATCAATTTATCCTCTTCTCACTCATACTAAGCAGGTTAACATATGCGAGAGATATATTTGCTTCCTGGAAGCTACTACATTGACTCACATATAAATTCCATAAATTCTTAAGAAAAAAGAGAGTCGGAGGAATCTTTAAAACCTGCTAGCAACCATTTTCCAAACTGGCTGAGACTAGAACTAGAGGATCTGGAGTTTGTAAAGGAGAGCTTACCGTTCTTCCTCTGTATCCCTTTGGCCCAACTTCTCCCGGGTTGCCAGGATCACCAACTTCCCCCTACAATGGCACAAGCAAATGATTAAAATGGTCCCTATGTCCAAACAGAAGGCTGAAAAACCTAAGAAATCAACCATACCACCTTGATGTGAGGGAATATGGGTAGGACCCTGAATCTTAGCATCACCCCACCTGTTACCAGAGTACCCAAAAGTCCATCCTTAGAGATAGTATCTTAGAGTATCTGAGAGTATAGTACCCAAAGATAGCATTTAAGAACCCCCTATAAAATACAGAAATATTTGGGAGTGGGCATATTCTGAGCTGATAAGGCTGGTCTTGGTAATCATCCATTTCACTTAAATGGACAGCACAAAGCATTTATTTTGGCTGATTGCAGTATTCCAGGAATATTTTGCATGTTTCTAGCTACAAAAAGCCCATTTCAATAAACACCAAAAGCTTAATGTGAAGAATATAAAGTTGATCTCTGAAAAGATCCAGCTGCTATCAAACTCTAAAGGGTTGACACATAAGGGGCAAAAGGTTTTCAAAGCATCTGAATTCTTCAATTCTCTCAAAATAATAGATTTTTAAACCAAGAAAAAAAGCATACGTAATAAGACAGAATTTCTATGTCTGGGTATGAGCGTATTAAGAATTCTCTTTCTTTACAGGGATGGGTTTGTATAATAACCTTTCTAATTAATGATGTAATTTTTTTGACCAACAAATTCTCACACTGATAGCAAAAATAAATAAAGACTCATCCTTTTACTTTACTGGCATAATTTTTCCACCAGTTGAAGGCTAGCTGGCCACTGCATATTCCCTCGGTGGGCTCAAGTCATTATAAATTGCACATACCTTTGGTCCACTATCTCCTGGGAATCCTTCTTGCCCCTATAATCAGCAATACAGAAGATTAATACACTTACCTACAACACAACTAGGGTTGTCTTGACTTAATTCATCATCTTATTGCACCATTAATATTTTTGACTTTGGTCTCTCAGATCACATCATGGAAACAACTGTACATAAGACACTCAGAAACAGCACTCTACAAGCTTGTTTCATAAAAAAGCAGCAATTTCTAAATTAAAAAAATCCACTGGCTTCAAGAATGAAGAAGAATCAATAACTAAGGTGACATTTAATCCTTTATAGTCATTTGCCTGTAATGTATGTATTCCTACATACCCTTGTTATAACATCAAATAGGTGGCACCTGCTGTTTCTGCAATATTAAGGTGGCAACATTTTATTCATGCTTCTGAAATAAAATCTTGAAGGTAAAAGTGAATTCACCATTGTTCTCCTATAATAGGGATCAGAAAGTAGTTACTAGCTAACTGAATGTGGTCAAGAATACCACTGAAAGACTTTCCCTTTGGGGTAGAGTTTCTCACTCTGTTATAACCACATGGCAATAGGAGGAGGTAAATTTTTTTTACTATATTTTCAAACATTTGCCAATTCCTGTCTGGAGAGATCTGAGAATGCTGTTCACTCATTTTAAGCATTTTCAGTCCCAGGTCCCTTCTTTTGCTTACTCTTCTCAAGTATCATACATCCCATCACCCATGTGACACATCATGTCACGTCAATAGCACATGTCAATATCTGTCACAAATATGATGGTGGGTATAATATAATATCACATCACATCACATCATCCAGCTAGAGCTCGAAGAGACATCAGGGACCATCTAGTCCTTCATTTTATAGATGAGGTAACCAAGGCTGTTTAGGTAGTGAATTTGGCAGCATCTGAATCCAGGTCCTCTGACTCCAGGGGTCTGTTGTACACAGAAGCCTAGGAGAACTTATACTCAATGAGGGCATCCTTTCAGTGCACAGTTATAAATAAATAAAATTTAAAAACTCATCTCTGCCCACTATCCTGGAAGCTGCTATTTAATATGATGTCCTTAGAAGGACCCGCTGAACCTCTCACTAATGGCCAAAGCAAACAAAATAAGATAAAGCCAGATAGCTCTGGAAGAAACCCAAGGTTATACTCAGAACACAAAACTCCTAAAAACCAGTTCTGTTTTTAGTTTGGGGTAAGTCATGCCATAGCAACAAACCTCACCAAAGAAGATGGACCTCAGTGTTAAATTTCAAATCCTGATGCTTATGGTTTTTCTCCTACCTCAACCATGAAATTCTTCCCCATCCCCTCCCTACATTATTCTCCACTCCATATCAACCTGCAAACCCCTGAGTTTCTAATTGTCCAGAACCAACTTTTTTCTTAAGCCTTCTCCTGCTTTAAGTGATGCCAAAAGGAATAAGAAAGAAAGTGAACACTCCCAGCTGCAGATGAACATTGGCTTTACCTTTTCTCCTTTTCTTCCATTTCTGCCATATCCTGCACTTCCGTCCTCTCCCTAAAAGCAGAGGATTAAAGAATCACAGTATCCCTCACTGTGACTGAAGTCAATCTTATACAAGAGCAAAATATGTAGATGCCCTACACTGTGTCATCTGAGGGACACTGGGAAAGATCTTGACTAAAGAATCTCTCTTCCCATTGCCTCTCCTTGGTAGTCACCAGTCAGTCAGTCAACAATCATGTTTAAAGCACCTACTACTCGCCAGGTACTGTGCTAAGCACTGGGGACTCAAAAAAAGAGGGGAAAACATTAGTCTCTGCTCTCAAGGATCTCAGGGTCTTACTGAGCAAACATCAGGAAAACAATGTGCAAACCAGATACATGCAGGCCAAATCGGCCACAATGTCAGAGAGCGGGCACTATGATGAAGGAGGGCACTATGGGTCTTCTACCTTAGTCCTCTGTGCTATATCATTGAAGGAAGTTGTTCATTCTAATGGGATTGAAGGTCCTTGAAATCAGGGACTGTTAGACTTTTGTCTTTCAATCTCCAGCACTTAGCAAACCGTTAATAAATGCCTGGTGATTAATAGTTGACATAAGTTTGATATTGCTAGTGGTTATATAAGGACACTGGATGCCTAGAAAAAAGGGAGGAGGGGAGTGGGGGCAGAGAGGCAATATTTCCTTCTTCACAATTTTTCCCAAACCCAGCCCTGATTATTCTTGTGGCAGAGCTGGCCCTGGCAAGATGATTATAATCATCCAGGCACAAACCCCACCCGATTCCTAGAAACCCAAAAAGCCTGGATTCTCTCAGTCTTTCCTCTATTCTTCCAATGTGGAAATCCTGATAAGTCTGTTTTCACTGGTTAATAACAAAAGGGTTCCCTAGAGTAAAAAGCAAGGTGGTAAGGGAACTCTGACCGGCATTCCACGGTAACCAGACAGCCCAGCTGCTCCTTTCTCCCCAGAAGGCCCCGGCTCTCCCTGTTAAACATAATAATAAATACATAAATCTATTGCCTTGATTTTATGGCACGTCCATATTTCAAAGCTTCAAGGAAACAATTTCTTAGTGAGGGTTTTCTTTTCCCTGATATAGCTCTTGACTCTTCCATGTCTTAGCAAATGGTTCCATGAGTTATAATGGCTTCCTCCCCCATCTCTCTCTGCCGTCCCCCCCAATATCATCACCTTTTAATGAAGAGCATCTCTAAACTTAGTAAAGTAAGTCTTTAGACAATATTCTGTCACCTCACCTAGATTGTATCTGAAGACTCTCCAGCTTGGCAGACCCATTAGACCTTGCATTCTGCCTTTGAAAATCCAAGGTCCCCTCCAGACCTCCATAAGGTTCAGGGTAGGAGATTAGCCAAGACTTGTTTGATGCAAACTGGAAGTAACATCGATACAGACACCACCATCGAACTACGTTACGATGGTGAGTTGGAAGGGAGGATACGTGTGGTGGAATGTCATTGCCAAGCAGATTTTCCTTTCATTATCCATGGAGCCTCCAGAAAAAATTCATGCTACTTAGAGAGAATTGTCCTTTGAGCTGCCAAGTGCTAGGAGGTACCCTCGGAAGGAGGTTCAATCTAAGAGGACCTCTGCGTCGTTTTTCTTTTTAAGAAAGAAAAGAGTTTAAAAATGGTGTTCAGTCTAGGCTTTAGCTACAAACCAACAGCCTCTTGCACAAAGTCAAGCTAATAGCCTAGATGTTAGAAGTTTAATTCATTTCGTGGTTCTCCATCAGAGGCAGTAGCTCTGGGCTGCAGATGACTGCACAATCTCCCGAGTGCCATAACACAACTTTATGAGATGCGTCAGGTTTGTTCATGAAGCTTAACCCTTTCTGAGCTCTGGAAATGAAACAGCAGAGAACTATAGATATGAGAGCTGGAATGGGCCTCAGGACATCATCTCACCCATGCCCTCATTTTGCAGGTAAGAAAAGCGAGGCTTTGAAGTTACTAAGTGATCTACCACCTATCAATAACTACTTAGTGGTGTTTTGTCATTGGGTCATTTTCAGCCATGCCTGACTCTTGAGGTTTTCTTAGCTGAGCTCAGCAGGGTCAAGTGACTTATCCAGGGTCACACAGCTAGTAAGCATCTGAAGTTAGATTTGAACTCATGAAGATGAGTCTTCTTGATTCTAAGCCCAGCACTCTTTCCATTGCACCACACCTAGCTGCCTCATTGTTGGTGGAGTTAAGCTAAAAGCCAGCCAGGTTCAATGGCCTGTTTCCAGATAAGGCCTGAACACATGTGTAAAGGCTGAGGCTGATCCACAAAGATCTAGTTCTAGGCCCATCACAATCAAAGAAGCTGGAAGGCCAGCTCTACTTGGGGCTCCCTACAAGGTTTATATCTTCTCTGGGGGTAAATTCAGAAAACTTATGAAGAAGATAGTTTCCTGAGCCAGTCTCATAATAGATGATCTCCTGAAAGCACTTCAAACACAAACATGACATGCCTAAGTCTGAATCTTTTGGGATCATTCTCGGAGGGAAATTTTCATCTCAGCAGTCCTCACACCCAGAAGGTTGCCAACTGTCCTATTGAAGTTCTTTTTCCTTCAGTGTTACTGACTGTAACAGATATCATGCCATTGAGTAGGACCCTTCCATAGTCATTTTTAAGAGTCTAAGTAACCAAAAAAATCTGAAGCTCCTAAGTATATCAAGAAATGTGACCTACTTTGTTTCCTCTGCTCCCCAAGTTGCCAGGACTCCCTTTAACACCACCTGGGCCTGGAGGACCCTGCAAGAAGCCAAAAATGAAAATATTAAATCAGGATCCAAGGAAACTTCCTCCAAGTGGTTGGTTTTGTATGAACTCCTAGATGAAAATGAATTACAAATGGGTAAAAGCATTGTGGCTGTATCCATCCTGATTCTGAAAAAGATACTGCAGCGGCCACATAAAGGCTAGTAAGTTAAAGCAAGTTAATAAGGCAACTTGAGTCCTGTCTTGAAAATTATTCAACGTCTTTGTGATTTTCCTCTTCCAAAGAAACTCACAGGTGCCATAGCCATATCCTAAGTACACAATGCAAACAGAAGTAGATAAAATAAAACCCAAATTTTAAAGGAAATACTCCAGATGACATTTGTCTTCAATTTTTTCTTGTCTGTCCTCTACTTCTATTGGAGAACATAGTTTATCTTAACAGACTAAAATTTTGTTCATTAACACACACACACACACACACACACACACACACACACTTCAAAGGCAGGACAGTTACATTCTTTGTTCTTAGGAACTGAAATAATGTGTTTTTTTCCTTTGAGATTTTAGGCTCATGAAGGAAGAATTCTCTTTTGATTAAAACGTTTATAGATAATCTTTAAAAGTAATTCTAACACTAGTGTATTGGATTCTGCTTCATGATAGGTTTTCTTTGCACTACAGATGATGCATCCTAGAAGTAGATAAACCATCCTTTCTGGGACAAACATGACCCCAAATTGTACTGGTTTGACTCAGGAAAAAAATGCATTTTTTGTATTTTAACTACCCCCCTTTTAAAAAGAAGAACTAAAGAGGAAAGTTAGCTAAAAAGAAGTATTTTTTTTAAGTGAAAGGATTGGCAAACACTGGAACCAGTTCTTTAGGGAGATAATGGAATTTCCTGGTTTCAAGGTCTCTAAAACAGTAACTTGGACTGACTTGGGTGTGGTCCTGCATGAGGGTGAAGAGATCCATTAAATGATCTCACAGAGCTTCCTATAGCCTAAATATTCTATGAAGAGTGCAGGAGACTTTCAAATTTATCTCAGAAACAGATTCTAGGTGCTGGGGGGGCAGATTGGAGAGCTGCCATGACATTCAGCTCCTACAAGGGACTGAATATCATAAAATAGGGGGGAGGGTAGATGAGACTGCAGCATCATCTAATCCAACACATGTCAGCTCAAGAGTCTCCAAAAAGAATATCCCAACAAGTGGCCATCCAGCTTTTCCTCGAAGACCACTAATAAGCGGGCACCCACTCTTTTGAAGTGGTCCATGCCACTTTCATATGGCTCGACTTCTACCCAAGCTCCTAATTCAACCCTTTGGGACTAGGCAGTACAAGACTGGTCCCTCTTGCCCTTGACAACCCCCAAACACCTGAAGTATTTTTCCCCACATAAGAGTTCTCCAGGGTGAACATTCCCAGTTCTTTGGGAATTGATGGCATCAACTCCTTAACCACCCTGATGGGCCCTCCTGGATATGCTCCAGCTTATCTATATCTTTTCTAAAATGTGGTGTCTCATCCCTGTAATATGGAGGGCAGAGGCTGATGGATTGCTAGAGCTCTGGAGTTCTGAGTTGCCATAGAGCAGAAATCAATCAGTTGTTTGTACTAAGTCTGGTACCAATATGGTGAGCCTCCTGGAGTTGGGGACCACCAGGCTACTTAAGGAGGGATGAATTGGCTAAGACTGTAAATGCCTCAGGTCAAAACTCCCATTCCAATCAGTAGAAGGATAAGGTCTGTGAGTGGCTGCTGGAATTTCCAGCCTAGACAAGATAGGAGATCCAGCCTTAAAAACAAATATGGTGCCCATAAATACAATCCAGATATGACCTGGGCCAGGGTCAGCTATAGCCCAACTATTGTCTCTCTCATTTTGGACAGTATGCCACTCTGAATGCAGGTAGAGACTGAATTCACTTTTTTGGCTACCATATCACATGGCTGACTGAAACCTGAAGGCCACAAATATTCCACACCTTTTTCAGGGGAATATTGTCCAGTCATGTCTTCTCTTTCTTGTAGCTGTAAATATGAAGGTTTTTTAAAACCCAAGTGTAGGACTTTCCATCTTTGAGATCTGTAATCTCCATGCGTGGGGACTCCGATAATGCAGACTTAAGCTCATCCATGTCTGCCCATTATGTGTAACTCTGAACTATGTCCTCCCAAATTCTTCCATGGGAGTCTTCCCAAAGAGCCAGGGACCTTCCTATAATTCTCTTGATACTAGGGAGATATCACCAGAGGACACACATTGGTCATCAGCTACTTTCTGCTCTTGCCATATGACAGCCCACAACTAGCATTTCTATTGCATTGCGATTTGTGTAGGATCTCATCTGGTCCTCCAAACAACTCTTTGAGGTGGGTGCTATCATTATCCCCACTTTACAGATGAGGAAGCTGAAGCCAATTGAGATTAAGTGATTTAACAGTCATGTAGTGAGTGAGCATCTATGGAAGGATTTGAATTCATGTCTTCCTGACCTCAAGTCCAGATCTCAAACTACTGTGTAATGTGTCTGCAGTTTATTGACTTACAATCAATCAGTCTGAGTGGAAGAATTTTTTTTGGTACCAAAATGGTGATTTCTCTGATGTACACAATTTCCAGGGGGTAGAATTCTCTCTACAAATGTAGAGTGGTGCCTGCCCTGCATCTTAGTGATTTGCCACAGATCATACAGCCAGTATGTGTCAGAAGCAGGATTTGAATCTTGGTTTTCTTGATTTCCTGACAACAGCTAGATGGTGCAGTGGATAGACTACCAGGCCTGGAGTCAGAAAGATTCATCTTCCTGAATTCAAATATGGCCTTAGACACTTACTAGCTGGGTGACCCTGGGCAAGTCACTTAACACTCTTTGCCTCAGTTTCCATACCTGTCAAATGAGCCAGGGGCAGATAGATGGTGCAGTTAACGGAGCACTAGGCCTGGAGTCAGGAAGACTCATCTTTCCAAGTAAAAATCTAGGCTCAGACACTTATGGCTGTGTGACAATGGACAAGTCTTTTAAGCTCTCATGACCAGACATCTCCCTATGACTAACATTTTCAGAACAGGGACTGATCATCATTGGTAGAAAGAGTTTCCTCATTGGAAGTTCCTTCTACTGTATGGGAGATGGGTGGAGAGGGTAGAGATTGGATTCTAGGGGACTCTTTAGGAAGCTATCACAGTAGTCTGGGCAAGAAATGATTAGGTCCTGGGTAGCCACAGCATAAGTGGAGAGAAGGGGACAGAAGCAAGAGATGCCAAAGAAGCAGAATCCATGAGACTTGGCATTGAGGGGTAGGAGTGAAGATGGTGCCTATGTGAAATGGGATCAATGGAAGAATAGTGGTATCTTGAGCAGAAATAGGGCAGTTAGAATGATGGTGTTTTCAGAGGGAAATATATTAGGCTGTTTTGGACATGTTGGGTCAGATACCTATGGAATGTCCAACTGCAGAAGTCAAAGAGAAAATCAGAGACACAAAACTGGAGCATTGGAATGCTTCTTCCTGGAGGGCAGGGACTGTCTTATTCTCCTATTTGCATCCATAGCACTTAAGCTCTGCATCTAGTAAATGCTTAATAAAAGCTGGTTCATTCATGTTGATTAGTTCTTCAAAGATTTTCTAACTTCCTTATCCTTTGCAACAGATGTCAGAGGAGCTCATACAGCTGCCATCACTTTTATAATGGCATTTCATAACATTCTCAACTATGAGCAGTGCAAATCAAATCATGTCCTATGAAATAATGTTTCTTGTTACCTTTGGATGCACAATAAAACCAAGTCGGTTATTTGGTTCTCCACAGAAAGCCTAATTCTAAGCCCAATGCCCTATCTACTTCACCATCTGGGTGCCCTGTGTTGTAGTGATGTCCTTTATCACTATAATATATTTCTATACCATACCAGGTTTGTTATCTGTCTTCTGAACAGAATCTATCTTCTGTCTAGGTTGTCTATATAGTACACATTTAGAAAAATACCGCTTCTATGTCTGCTTCTGTCATTACTCACCTAAATGCTCTCCACTATGTTTCTCTTTTCAAATTCCTCTCTCTCTCTCTCTCTCTCTCTCTCTCTCTCTCTCTCTCTCTCTCTGTCTGTCTCTCTCTCAGCAGACATTTAAAAAGTTTCCTGGTTCTCCCAAGGATGCTAGTCAGAAGCTCATCATTAGGGTATAAACCCTAGCAAACTGGGTATTTTTAAAAGCAACATAGCTTTGCAAATAATGGTAAAAAATGTTCAGGCCTATGTAAATTCCACTTGGGTCCTCAGACTAGCACTGGGCATCCCAACTCCTTCCAACTGTCCCTACCTTCCAGTGTTTTACACTAGGCTGTCAAGAAAAAAATAATCCTCTCTATACAGCAAATGGACTCTTCCCACAAAAACAAAGGAAAGGGAAAAGAAATAAAAGGCAGAGCTGGGGTGCCCCACTTTATTTCTCTTTAGGATCCAGGCTTATGTTGTGTTTGGCAGCAGCAGCAGCAGCAGCTATATAGTGCTTTAAGGTTTGAAAAATACTTTACAGATGTTAAACTCATTGAATCATCACTTTGAATCCTTTGTAGGTGGGTTACCTAGCTTTAGCTGAATGCTGTATTGAATGCTTCTCAGAACACTACCCAGGATAATTTTTTTAAAGCCTTCTAACACCAAATTTGAGAACTCTCGTGTCAAACCATTTCAGTGAACAAACAGACCTGGTTGTTCAAGAATAATTATGATAGCTGACAGTTCTATATTGCTTTAAGGTTTGTGAACCCCATGTATTATTTATTATATAAGGAGCCTCACAAAAAGCCCAGGAGGCAGGTAACACTGGTATCAATAGTCCTACTTTGCAGATTTGGAGAGTAAGGCTCAGAGAGTTGGTAACTTGCCCCTGGACAGATGGTAAGCGCCCATCAGAGGCAGGGTTTAAATTTACTGACTTCAAAGTGATAGATCCATCCACTACACCACTGTTCCCAAATCCACAGCAAGCAGCTAACATGACTGGAAAACCTCTTATTGGGGTACTTAACTTTACCAGTTTCCTTTAGTTTCTCTTGTTAAATTGAAAACAACATTGTGAAAACAAGCTTTCATCATTCTCTTGACTATGGCAAATTCCCCCAAGTTTGGAATTGCATTTTCTAAGTGTTGACAAGGGCATTTCAAGAAAGAAAGAAAAAAAGAAAAAAACCAGCAAAGAACTCCTCTATTTTCCATCCAGATAAACAAAAGGTCTAGACTGAAGAGGAGGAAAGACGCTTTTCACTGACTCTAAGGATGCCAAGAGACTGAATGATTTATAGCTATGACCAATAACCAGAGAGACATAAACGAGGACTCATTCTTCAAGATGCCCTGGAGGGCAAATGGAATCACTTACTCTCATAACATAGCATCTTGGACTATAGTTCTGGAGAGTAGAGCAAGGGAAAGAGCAAGAATGCTGGGTTTTACCCCGTCTACACCTGAACTTTGTGAACAAGTAGATGAAATACACAAGAGACTTTTTTCTAAGCCCTCAACATTTCCCCCCCAAAATCTCAGCATATGATCTGTGCTGCTTTTACATGATCCAGGTATACAAAATGCAAAACAGACTCCTTCCACTTTGTTTTTTGTTCCTGCCTTGAATAGAGCTGAATAATAATAGTAATAATAATAAACAATAGAGCTGGAAAGCTTTGGGGAGCAATGTGTTCATCAGAACAGATAAATAATGTCAACTGAGAAGAACAGAGATAAGAGACAAAAACATACACAAGAAGATTCTTTATAAATATTTGGAGGCTGGAAATGTTAGTTAAGTATTGGGCCATTGCTCATTTCTACAAAGGAAAGTATGGCGATGTGGTGCCAGTTCAGAACACGGTTTCTAGCTATGTCTATCCAGTGAAGCACTCATTCCTCATGTTATAATGAGTAATTAACTTGAGACTCCTTTGAGGTTGGGAGGATGTTATATAACTATAGAATAGGGCCCTCCAAATCTCTCCAGATGAGAACATAAGGTTGTACAGAATAGTCTGATGAAACGTCTCCCCAACCTGTCCACTGGCGGAGGGGTTCTCTATATCCCCCAGGATCACACACCCAACTGTGGGGACAAAAGAATAAAGGAGTGTGAAATTATCAAGTGTGTTCCTACATTGATCCAGGAACAGACATCTCTGGCTCCAATATAGTCTCCTAGTCAATAAAAAATTTGGATGTAAATAAGATTTTTTTCTTAGCTGCCACAAAGTCTTGGTGGCAGTCGAGTGATTCTCCTGAGGAGGTATCTTCAACAATCCAGGAAAGAATATTTCTTTCCTCTTAGAAGCCCAGGGGATGCAGTATTACAGCCTTGGGAGAGTGCACATCTGGAAGGAAGAATTTATCCCATAATATACTATGATGAATTGAGATAAAAGGATGATAAATCAGAACCCATTGCTTTGTTATCCTAACAGAGTGCTAGGTAAAGAGAACAGGTGAATGACCCAAAAAGGAGTATGTGTGAGGAGAAGAAGACAGCTGTGAAAGAATGACGCCCAAGGTCACAGGGAGTCATGGGAGCTTACTGAGCATGAAAGTAGCATGGTTAGGCCCATGGTTTAGGAATTTACAAGGCTCTGCCAAGGTTGTTGCTGTTGTGGGACTAAGAAAGAGAGAGAGATCTCTGCTACTGCTTAAAGTTTTAAGGGATCTCTGACCTTACTAAGCCCTTTAGGACAGCTTGACTGGGTAGGACTGGGACCAGGGACATGCACACCAACCAAAACCATAAACCAGAGAGGACCCCCTAAGAACTTCTGCTCAAATTTAGCCAATACCATCTTCTTATGGAGATGATAGCCCAAGGGCACTCACGGTTCATGGTTCTCAGCCTTTTTGAGACAAGGACCCCTTCTTAAAATAAAACAGTCCACAGACCACACCTTCATTATATAGTACTACTTTTAGCATGTGTCACTGAGAAAATAAATAATGGCCAAAAAGCTCCTATGAATTCTATGGCATTTCAACTTGAACTGTACTATATTAACCATGACAATAAGTACACACATTTGAAAAAAGAGAGTAACAGATATACAGGTGAGACCTATTATTTATTCAGTTTGTAGAAAACACATTTGCTAAGCAAAGATGAAAATGGCAGTACTTGGGGCATGTATGGATTCATGTATTCTTTGGGGTAACTCCACACATTCCTTCCCTCCATCTCCTAGAGGGCCACACCCCACAGGCTAAAAATCACAGTTCTATATCCAAAAAGAATGTAGTTGCTTTGTTCACTGACACTTACCGGGGGACCTTTACTTCCTAGACTTCCTCGTGTTCCTTTCAAGCCGGGATCCCCTCTTGGGCCCTAGATAAACAGAATTGGAGAATTACTGCCCTCTGAAAGGAAAACTCCATTAACTTGACCTTCAAAATAGAAAGGCTTTGTCTAAAACACGGACAGAATGAAGATAAGCCCAATTAAGTTCTTTTTTCCCCTGTTTTCCTCAGCATGTGAGAGATAACTCATCCATACTCTGACACACTGAACAATATGGAAACCAATCTGTAGGCTAGAGTGTTGGTGATCTGCAGAGAAAAATAATGAGTTCAAGCAGAACAAAAATTTTCTTGGCCTATGCCAACCTATCCCCCATTATATCAAACATCTTTATATTCCAAACATGGTAGAGTTGTTTGTTTCTTTGTTTTTAAAAGAGTTACATGTATTTTTAAAAAAACTGATGGAAAACAAAAAAATAATTAAAATGTAAAAGTAGTCCATTATTAAAAAAATCCTCAATGTGATATTACAAAGTGATACTACCTGTAATAAAATAAGGCCGAAATTCTTACTATTAACTTCAGTACTTGTTATTTTAAATAACAATTACTGAGTCATGAATAATACCATGCACGGCTGTCCCTTAAGCTTGGGATGAACTCCTCCCTTATTTCTGTGTCTTAGAATCCTTGTAAGTCCCTTTGAGACACAGTTCAAGTACCACCTTCAACATGACACCTTCTCTCATCTCCCCAGATGCTGGTGGCCTCTCCCTGCCCCATAAGTCTGCACATATTTCACGTGTACTTCCATACTGGCATGCCCCTCCAAGAGATGTCAACTCTTTAAAGGCACTTTGGTCTTTGTATCACAAATGCCCAGCATCTGCCTTTCACCTAATAAGTACTTGAAAATGCTTATTGATCAACACTGTCCTGTTATTGGTTTTGTGTTATTAGAGAGATGCTTTAATTTAAAAGTGCATTAAAATTGAGATAGAGAAGATTTTATATAGTAATAGGATTTGTCAAGAGCAGAACAGAGCCAGGAACTCCACTGAGATGTTTCATCATCTACCATTATCATTTGAATTCAACTCAACCTGGTTCAGCAAACCTTAAGTAAGTGCCTACTATGTGTTAAGCACTGTTCTAGAAAGAAAAATAGACTTAATAACAAATAGTCCTTGCCCAAAGGGACCTTAAGAAGCCCTTCCTTTATTGAGGGAATCATCTTGAAGAAAAATTTTCAGAAAAAAAGTCAATTGATTTGAAATACTTGGGTCCAAGAAAGAAAGGCTTTTTTTTTTTTTTACTGTTGTGGAATCCTTTGAGAAAACAATAAATCAGAGATACTTTCTCTAACTCAAAAGAGTAAATTTGCTAGCAGAAAATAATTGTATGGGTTAAATCTTTGGCGGAAAAAACAACTTCCCCCAATGGGACAAGTTTTCCTCACACTTTCAAAGCTAACAGTGATTTTTATGGAAAAAAATATGTCCTGGCTTCTTGCATTCTGGCCCCATTTTTTTGGCGTGTTCTCATTAAATCCGAATGTTTGCTGTTGTTTTTTAACTTGCCCCATATTCTAATGTTTCAGGCAAATCTTGCCCTTCAGCACATTCTTGGCTCCCCCTCATCTGGGGTGTCAACCTATGCACACCCGCTTCCCTTGCAAGGAAAAACTGCTCAGCTTCCAAGAGGATCAGACCCTTGAGAACAGAACCAAACTGCTGCAGGCATCATTTTTTTTCTAAGAACATAGCTTGTTCTCACACTGTACATGAAGCAATTCTTTCCTACACCAACGGCCAGTTCTGCTTTGCTGCCTTCTGGATTTCTGATACTGAATTCCTACTATGCAAAACTGAATTTGTTTTTTGGGGGCTCAGACTCGAGAATTTTCTTGGCCTCCCTGAAATACCTTCTCAGATACAGTAAAATATTGGTCCTCTATTCCCCATCATGTCCTGGGTATACCAGGAAAAATCTGGGCAGCTAGTTGGTGCAGTAGAGTGTGCTAGATCTGGAGTCAGGAAGAGCAGAGTTCAAATTCTGCCACAGACTGTGTGACTGGGTAATAAGTCACTCAACCTCAGTTTTCCCATCTGTAAAGCAGGGATAACAATAGCACCTACCTCAAGGACTATGGTGATCACCAAATGAAATAATATCCAAAAAGGGCTTTACAAATCTTAAAGTGCTACATAAATGTTGAAAAAGAATATGAAAACTTAAGCAATTTGAGGTGACTAACATAGGATCAGAAACTGAGAGCTGGAAGGGGCCGTAGGGATGATCTAGAGCCAGCCCCCTCGTTCTGCCAGAGGATGAAATTGAGACCTAAAGCAAGTGACTTAACCAAAGTCACTTAACCCAAGCCAGTCAAGGGCAGGGGTAGGGTTTGATCCCAGGTCCTCCCACTCCTCAAGTTTCTCCTGCCTCTATATTTGGTCTCCCATTGGAACTTAGCCCAGGCTGAGACTCAGACTAAGGATTCCAAGGACCCCATAAATCCATAAAAGGAAAGAGCAGGCACAGCAGTCCTTCTGCAATGGGACATGCATCCATCCCAAGTCCACTTTGCCAGCTCTCATGTGAAATATTAACAGAAATTCTACCTTGGCCATGAATTTTCATGTCTAAACTGGAATATAGCTACTTAAGGTACTAATCAGGGTCCACATTCACCTGGGGTCCCTTTAATCCCAATGCTCCTTCATGACCATCCAGACCAGAAATTCCATTTATTCCCTAGAAAAGAAAAGAAAGACCTGGTGAGATTCTTGGTGAGACTCAAATTCTGACACATAAATGAGAACAGTGCGGTGTGTGGTTTTGTTTCTAAGACGTGTGTAGTGAATCATTCATAACAGGGCAATGCAAATAAATGAATTTCCTAAGCATGCTCAAACTGCAATCTTTTAAAGGCACCATTCTTCTGAGCCAAATATTTTCAGCAGAGACACAAAAAATGTACTGGGAGCAACCAAGTTGAAGCCCTGCCCACTCTGACAGCACTGAGAGCCCCCCAAAAAAGAACTGCAAGTTGGACAGTAAGAGGGAGAAGAGAATGTTCTGTACCATCTACCAACTGGAGTTATGATCTCTTAATGAGGTATTAGGAAAGGCCGAAAAGCAAAGGTTATGGTCCAAGGGCACTGTCAAGTGGTTCAGTACCAGAAACGGACATGGTTTGATTAATGGAAGTGTTGATACAGAAGATGCACTAACATCTGTTTTGCTGCTAACTCCTAATGACCATTAGGTCTCTCCATCTGCCTTGCAGCTGAAAGATACTATTAGAATGGGAGCTCCTCAGGGGTAGGGACATCCTGCTTTTCTCTGTGCACTCAGCAAGGCATTTTTCACATCCTCTCTCCCTCCCTTTCAGGCTGAAGACCATCAAGCTTAACATAGCTTATCTGATTCTTAAATACATACTTATTGATCCTTATGGAAATACCTGAAAGTCCATGGAATTAAACTAATCGGGAGGACAGAGGAATTATCTAACACCAACAAAAAGATCTTGGCACAAAAGACATCAGATTTTTTGCATGGCCCATCACTAGCACCCTGGCAGTGGTGAGGCCTTGGTGAGAGGGGCCGAGTGTAAGGGTGTGGGTCTCTGGGGATGCCCCTTCCGCCTCCAACATTAGGTGAGCCTGCATCTCGAATCTATGCCGTCCTGTATCTGCCTCAATTGTCCATTATGCCATCAGGAACAACTGATTCCTTTATATTTGACTCCTTTGATTCTGTCTCCATTTCTCCTTTCAATCTCTCTCCCTGATTGATTTCAACCTCCTGGGCTGTCTCCCCGGACCCAACCCCCCTTCATTTCCATTGCAAGTATCTCCCCCATCTCTATAGGAACTTCATCTTAAACATGCTCCCTTAAAGGATGTTTGGGCCAATTCCCATCCTGAATAGATTTTCAGGTACAATGTCGTAGGAAGACTACTCCCTCCTTATCTGGCCAACTCTGAGCTGTCCCGTGGCAATGTAAACACAGCTCTAGGTGCAACACACGTGCCTTTATTTGGACCAAGATAACCCCACCCTGAAAGCCTTACAGAGAGATACACTGCAAATCACTGCCATGTACAGAGGTCATATGATTTGGCCCATAGTTTAAATGAATGCGGAAACATTTACATTACATGACATTTACAACAGGATTTTATTCCACTAAAATCCTGTTTTGTTTTATACTTGCCCTGAGGAATCTTATTTAGGGCTTCAACAGCATCAGGAAAAACAAAAACAAACCTTAATAAGCTGAGCTCAGGCTTCCAGCTGCAATCAAATCAGACTCAAGTTTAACTAAAGATGATTAACTGGTTTTCCTAGTTCAAAAAACTTTGTTTTATGGGGTTTTTTTTCGTGAAAGTTGGCCTGATTTTCTGAAATCTGAAGTCAGATAAATTTCTCCAAATTCTATTTTCAAAATTTCTGTTTTGTTGCCAAGATATTTTAGTATCTCAATCATATCTGGAAATAAGAGCCAGATCTTTCTTAATTTCTATTATGCTGTCAAGAGTTTTACATTACCCTAGAAATGGGTGTTTCTACACTGGGTCCAATAAGGTGGTACACCATATTGCTAAATGGCAATGATGAAATGATTCTTCCAAGTTGTCCTCCTGTTCTGCCGAAGACTCCTCATGTGGGTTCCCACCATAACTTCTCTGGAGTAATTTCCCACTGCTGCCTTTGACAGCATCAGAAGGCACTTTTAGAGAATAGGAAAAGGTGGCAGAAATATCAAGTATCTTTCTCTGCTCTCTGAGTCAGGGAATTTGGCCTTTTTTCCCCTCTCCTGTCTTGTCCTTGGGTCTCCACCTTCAAATACAGACTGAAAACAATCTCCCTGAACCCTGTGATTTGACTCACAAAACTATTTGACTTAGTCTTCCTTCAGCTCTGCACCTACACTCACCCTCTGGGCTGCATCCTTCTGATCTCCAGTCCTCATGCAGGCTCTATCCTAGCTCATCATGGGTTATAGGCATTTTTCTAGGGTATTGATTTTGTAGGTTTCTCAAAACACTGGACTTGGGAGCTACAAAGACCTGGGTGCAATCCCGCTTTATAAATTCACTAGCCATGTGGCCCTAGGCAAGTCTCAGCCTCTCTGGGCCTCAATTTCCTCCTCTACAAAATGAAAAGGGAACAAGCATCTATCTACTGTGTGCCAGGCCCATGGTGCTAAGCACTTTACAGATATTATTTCATTTATTATTATTTATCATTTCATTTGATCCTCACAACAGTACTGGAAAGGTACTACTATTCTTCTCATTTTACAGTTGAGGAAACTGAGGCAGGCAGAGGTTAAGCGTCTTGCCCAGGGTTGCACAATCATGAGCATCTGGGATCCTTCCCAGCTGCAATCTGAGGGCTCTACTCTAGGGGCTCTTCCAGCCCCAAAATCAATGACTCTATGATCTCTCTGTGCATCCCTGTTTCTAAAAACAGTCATTCAGCCCAGCGTCACCCCAAAGAAGGGCTGAAAACATGCACCTTCCTGCCCTGTTTGCAGCAGTGCAGCCTGTCAGACACAATTTAAAAGCTAACTGGGTCCAAGGAGCTATTCTTGTTGCTCTTCACTTAAAACCTTTGCTCCAGAAGATGGCCCAGAGGGTTTTCAGAGATGAGGGTGACAGAAGACTTTGTCTGCCTGGTGTAGGTAACTGAACTAGGCGCTTCAGGGGAGTCTAAAAAAATGACTCTTCCACTACCCCAACCCTCCTGTATGGCACAGGGCGCCCGTCAAACACTGGGACTTGTGCAAAGACTCTCCGTTCAATTCTCACATCCTGCTTTTGTTTGTTTTTTTCCCCCTTTGTATTGTTAGTATTTTTAAGCCAACAAGTTTTCTCTTTTGGCCTTGCTGGCCTGAGGTCACCCCTCAATCCATGGAGGGGAAAGGGAAATGTCCTTCACATTCACATTGTCTTTCATCGTGATGTTGACTGTGTGAACAAAGGTCCTTTTGGAAGAGTCTTCCATGGGAAGGTAAGGAAGAAATGACAGTACCTGTGGCCCTGCTGGTCCTCTTCGGCCATGCCTTGCCTAAAATGGGAAAAAAACAAAGCACAAAAAACCCCCCAAACAGATACCATCAATAAATATACACATAGAATAAATATGTACACACTTATATCATAGAGATGTATGTGTAAACAACCATAAATACGTGTACACACACACCCATAAACACATGTATACACCCCAGACATTGAGTATACATCCATCAACACGTGTATGTGCCCATATACAATGCAGAGGTGTACGTGTCATACATACACACACAGAGTTCTAACCTATGTTTCTGATCTGGACCAACTGGACCACTTTACTCGTCACAAAGTAACCTACCCTTTCCAGGGACATCCTATTGATGGCACTTAATGTGGATGCCTGAATGTCTCAGCCCACTGAAGTTCAGAACTCTCAGGCTCCAGAGAGCCACCAGCCTCAGGCTTCCCTATAGCTGAGATCACAAGGGTGCCCAGCCCTATTCAGCTTCTACACTTCTTACAGTACATTTAAAATAGCAACAGGTGCTCTGGGGAACCATTCAGGTGTGTCCTGTGACAAAACAGGTCCATCGTACACAATCCAAGCTCAGGGAACTTTAAAGAACTGCTTAATTTTACAGCTGAAATAAATGAGACATGAGAAATTAAGTGACAGACCCAAAGTCATAGTGGCATGAATGGTAGAGCTGGGATCCAAACCCAGGTTCTCTTATCTCCAAAACCCCTATTTTCCCATCCTAAAATTAGCAATATCACTGACCAACTTTTTCCAAATTAATTAGGCCTAGGAGGGTTTTTATGCTTAAATCATATTGGGAAAACTTGGAAATGATGATTTCAGGCGTGTATAGGTATGGAATGCCCCTTGGATGAAGAAGTTTGGGGACAATTTTTAAAAAATGAAATAAAGGAAATTGAACTCCTTTTCACATTTAAAAATGCCATACAAAATGAATATCTGTTGATATGTATACAATTTCTTTTTGTTGTTTTAGAGAGGAAAATTCTCAGAGAACGCCCATTCCCAATTATGAGGGACACCATCTACTATTCTTTTAAAAATCCATTTTAGTCAATAGTCCCTCCCCACTCTGCTTTTACTAGAGCTGTTCACGACTTGCAAAATTGACTGAGACAGATTTCATCTCTTTTTATTTCACCAGGCCAACCACCAAATAAACTCAATTGTTGGTGCCGTGTCCAAAAGGCAGCATGTCAGGGAGAAATGGACGATCAGCCAAGGGCTTGGAGAATCAGGCACTGCAGACAATCAGTCCCTGAAGCCCTGAGCTCTGGCTACATTTGCTCACTGTGGATTGGCAGGTGGGAGGTGGTGGTGACTGGGGTGGGAGGAAGGCGGCCAAACCTACTCCACTTTATCCAAAGCAATATAACCTGCTTCACTGGAAAAACAAAACAAACCAAACAAAGACGTGAACCAATGAAGGCAACCAGAGGGCTTTTAAGAAATAATGCCCAGTCATATGGATCATTTTTCCCCCTCTGAGGGGCTACAAATGCCAACATCCTCATTCTGGCTTTGGGTTAAGCTCAGGTTCTTAGTAGTGTTAACTAATGGCTAATGTTTCTAGAGCACTTTATACCAGCATCATCTCATCTGAATCTCACTGCCACACAGTGAAGTAGGTACTGCAGGCATTAGCCTAGAGGCCCACAAAGGTGTCTCAGACACTGGCATTACTGGTCTTAACTCAACCAACCAGATTCTAAAGAAATATATGAACAGTAAAAAAGGTCTATGAATGAAATAGTGTGTCACATTTGCATAGCACCAAGGCTGGCCTTGAGAATGGGCAGTCACCTAAGCAGTGAGAGCAAAGGGTTTCTGGGAAGGACTCTAAAGCCCCAAATATCTTCCCTTTCTGAATTACAGTATTTGAAATTCCATCATTAGAAATTTGTACCCTGAAAAGTCTTTTACTATTCAAGAGTCTCTTATTAAAATACAAGTATCTCTGAGACATGGGAGGCCTTCAGCTTAAATTACAATTGACAGGAGAGCTCAGAAGGAATGGGTCATGGTATAGGCAATTCAAGAGATGTATAGAAAGGGAGCATGTGTCAGGAAGAGGAAGATGGACTTCTGAGAAAGAAAACAGAATGCCAGAGATTACAGGCACACAGATATGGCTCTAAAACTTACTACTCTATGACCCTGGACCAGTCTCTCTGGACTTCAGCCTGCTCACTCTATGAGGTCCTTTCCAGCTCCAAATCCCACCACCCTAAACATTCCATTCACAATTTTACTCAAGTCTAGATCCTTATATAGTCCCTTTAATCATTTTTAATAAAAAGTTCTCAATAAACTCCAATGGCTCCCTCTCACCTCCAGGAGCAAATGCAAAATCCTTTCTTTGGCATTCAAAGCCTTTTCTAATCTAGTTCCCTCCTACCTTTCCAGTCTTCTCACACCTTACTCTCCGTCACATCCTCTTTGATCCAATGCCACTGGCCTCCAGGCTGTGCCACAAATAAGGCTGTCCACCTCTGGCTCAGGGCATCGTCTTGGTTTGCCCTCATGCCTGTGGAATGCTCTCCTTTCTCATTTCTCCCCACTGCCTTCCCTGGTTTCCTTCAAGTCCGAACTAAAATCCTCTCTTCTACAGAAAGCCTTTTCCAACCCCTCTTCATTCTAGTGCTTTCTTTTTAAATTATTTCCTATTTATCCCATGTGACTGTACATATTTATTTGCGCATTCTCTTCTCCCCTTAGACTGGGAGCTCCTTGAGGGCAGGGGCTGTTTTCAACTTTTTTGTATCCCCACCCCTTAGCACAGTGCCTAGCACTGGTGCTTAATAAATGTTTATTGACTATTCTGGATAGAACAGAGACTCCTCGACTCCCAGTCCTATGCTTTTTCCAAGACCAGACCAGAAAGGGAACCAAACAGGTAGTCCTAGCTTCCTACCAAGAAGAAAAGTACAAGAGATTTAAGTGCCAGAGAACACAGATGGGAGCCTGAAAGGGACACTGCAGCTTTTTGGGGCCAAGTGGCTCAGATGCTCCACCAGCATCCAAGTGTGACTGCATTGAGTCCTGGAACATCTGCAGAGATTTGGGACTCCAGATCATGAGAAAAAGCAATCATTTCTTTAGATAGAAAACGTCAGCTCTAATCACACTCCATCTAAGGAGCAAATCCATTCCTAGTCCTGCCTTGTTCTTCTCAGTCTCGCTAGATGAAAAGGTCAATGCATGATGAACGGTCCTTTCTACCCTAATCAGAAGTGAAAGCTGCCCTTTGACTACAGACCACAGATGCCCTTCACTATCTGTCATGAGATTCAGTGTTGCCTGTTAGCTGCACAATCTCCACGATGTGCCTCCCCATCCATTCTGGGCACTGCTTCACGTAACCAGGACTGCCCCCTTTCCTGGGTGGTTTCCCAGCCCACCATGGCAATGCCTTCCTGCTGGATGCCTCTGTTTCAGCAAATCAGTAAAAACACCTCTTCTATTGGTTCTTGCCAACTATGGCTCATTGGTACCTTGGGGGACAGTGGACACCAGCTTTCTCCACAAATAGCCAACACAATGGAGTCCCATTTTGGAACCCTGACTCAAGTCTTGCTCTTGAATATCAAACATAACATCCAAATGACACAGACCATGCCCATCAGCTGTGATGCCCAAAGAGGACGTAAGACAAGTAGGCAGCAGTGATGCCCCTCAGCCTTTCAAGGAGGCTGGCACTTCTGTATGATCAGCTTTTCCTCTTTCCATAAACCATGGGATCCTGCCTTATGCACAAAATTCTTTAAGATGAAAATATTTTCCAGGGGTATGTAAGAGAGTCACACCCTTTAGGATGTGAGAAGATTAGCTAACACACTATTTTATCCACAGATGCATTAAAGCAGCATTAATGAAATGTATTTTTCCAGAGGCCAATAAATCCTGAACATTTCAGACTTTCTCCCTCCCTCTTCAAATCCATTTTCTTTGCCATGCAAAGAGAACTGAATCCTCAGAGTATACGAGGATGTTTTTCTCTTGAGGTCACAAGTCCCACTCTTATCTTCTGACTGAGGAAGGAATCAAAAGCTAAGCCCAACAGACTGAAACTAATCAAAACTCAGGCCCAATTTTCCAATATCATTGTTAGGCTTTGAGGGGAAAAACTATAATTACCTAGGAAAGGGACTCCAGAAACATACTAAAAAGTTCTAGAAAATATATTAACCTGAGAAAGAATGAATCTAATTTAGAATCTAGTATGAAATTAAGAATTTATATGCACTTCATTAATCATGTTTTCTCCTATCACAAAATATCTTTCCTTGGCTCTTTTATAGTCTGTGCTTTACCAGGCAGTCAAGAGCAGGCCTTATTTCAGTTTTTTCCATGAACAAAGGCCTGAGTGTTAATGCAGAACAAAAAAATCTGGATTTCACACAGATACCGACACCTGGGGATGTATTTTGAGGGATACAGAGTGGCACAGGATAGAGAATGCTGATTTGGGGTCAGATTCCTGCTCTGTTACATATTACCTATGTGACCTTGAGCAAATTATTTATCTTTTCTGAGGACTCAGTTTCCTCATCTGTAAAACGAATGGATGGGATGAAATAACTTCTTGAACCCTTTTTCTGATTCTAAGCCTATTCTTCTTTCATTCTGAGTGAGTCCAGAGTCACCAGAGTATATCTAAAAGTCTAATTAGAGCCTAGAATTGGTATGACTTCTGTGATGACCTAATCTAGTTCATGGAAGAGATAATGCCTCCCAGGATAGTTTCCCCTTATTGGCATTCTTGTTGTCCCAAGGCCAGGAGGATGCCCTTGAAGAGCTAATGCCAATATTGCTCTCAGAGCTTCCATCATCATCAGAGTGGGCTGATAACAAGTCCCTCCCTCCCCCCCCCCCCCCGCAGGGAAACCAACCACTGCAGTCACCAAGCCAGAAGGTCTAGTTGGGTTCTTACTGTGTCTCCTCGGGAGCCCGGAGACCCTGGTATGCCTGGTTGTCCTCTTCGACCCTGTCAAGGAAACAGCAGCAGTTTCATGTTAAGACAAGTGCAAACACTGTTACCCCCTCCCCTCTCCATCTTTTAATGAATTTGCAGGAAACCAGAGAAGCCAATGGGGTTGAATGTGAGAGGTTCTCTCCTTCTGCATCACATTTCAATGGCCATTAATCACATCTTTCTTTGGGGAAATGAGGAAGAGAGGCAGAAAAACATTGACTAGCTGCCTTCATCTGTTCACATCTCTCCAGTTCACTTTCTGGCATATGTGATATCATATATAAATCAAATTTATCTATCAAGTCCTTACATGCATTCTATTGCCATTTATTGTTAATGAAAGATGTTGTATATCAGTCATTAATGTGATCATTTTTTTTGGCTTCTTACATGTGGGTTATCCATCGGTCATCCAGGACTCATTCCTTTGGCTAAGCCACTGTGGTGACTAACACACCGCTGATTAACATCTCAAAACACTGGCCTTCCAAAATCCAAATGGAGGGAGGCTAAGTGGCTTATCAGTCTGTTTTACCACTCATGACTCAAAAGAATTCTTCAGCAAAGAGGAGTGAGGGGCAGAAACTAATCCAAGAAGTCTTTTTTTTTTTCAAAAAACATTTTTTTAAGCAAGGATAAAATTCGTAAATTCAAAAACCTGGTGTGAATCTGTCACTGTTGAGTCTGTCAGAGATTTCTCTTGAGCATCTGAGGAGTCAGAATCACCCACTTCACACCAACAACAAGAATATTTTGTTCTTTTAGAATGTGCTTCCCCGATGTGTCTGGGAGCAAGAGAACTCTCCTGCTGGCACGAGTTCTATCAAATATCCCTGTATTTTCAATTGGGGAAGAGACATTCCCACTTAACAGACAAATACCCCAAAGTGAACGTTTATCAAGACACTCCCAGTTCAAAGGAAGAACCAGAAATCGACCTCTGAACTCCTGGATGCCAGTAGGCTCACTATTATAGACTTAGGTTTTTGTATTCTAAACCAGTCTCCCAGCACGGTTTCTCTAGCTTTATGTCTCATCCCCTTAGACTTAGACTTCACAGTTGTCTTGGGCTCATTTACAAACACACTGTCACATTCCCGCATAGTTACTTGTCTTCCCCTTTCTCCTTTTCGGCCCATGGGTCCGTCTCTGTTATTGTCCAATCCAGGGTTGCCCTAGGAAAAAAATAATAATAAAAGACAAAACCGTCAGCAGCTTTTGCTAAGAGAAAAGGCAATTTTTACATCACGTCTCCATGGGTATTTCACAAGATGTCAGGCCAAAAAAAGAAAGAAGTTGGCAACAGAAATCCCACTCATTTAAGAACAGTACAACAAACAAGTTGTTTGAATGTTCTCTCCTGCATATGGGCAGCTAACCTTCTGGCCTTCTATGGTACCTTGGTACCATCATGGAGGGAATAAAGCTCAAGAACCAGGCTACTGATATTGGCAAAAAAGAATAGTATTGTTTTTTCAAAATTTTATTTTACTTTGCTTTTGGAGGCGGGGGGGAAGGCAGGGCAACTGGGGTTAAGTGACTTGCCCAAGGTCACATGGCTAGTGTTTAGTGTCTGAGGTTAGATTTGAACTCAGGGTCCTGACTCTAGGGTCAGTGCTCTATTCACTGCACCACCTAGCCACCCCAATAGTATTACTCTTAAGGGGCTGACCAGCCACAGATGAAGCTATGTGTGGTCCTGACTCACTCTGCCTCTGCTATTACTTACTGCCTTCTCCTAAGTCACCCCATGTCTACCCTGTCTGATATCTGGAGAAGGAACAGAAGGTGTTGTTGCTAGCCTAAGTGGGAGAAGAAGGAAGGTCCCTGTTGGCCCTTGGAGGTGCCCTGTTAGGAAAACATTCTCCCAGGTGCAGGAATACTGCGTCCCAGACATGCTCACACACTGTTGTTCCCTTTTCCTTCCACATCTCTTGCTGCCAAATCCCCCTTTTGTTTCAAGGACAGCTGAAGAGGGAACCAAAAGAAGTATAAGACTTTAAGGGAAAAAAAAAGAAACCAACCCTTCAGCATTGATATATTTTTTTCCTCTAGAAAATAACCAAAATCTCTCTGTCTTTCCATGTCTGCTAATGACAGCTAATTCTCATTCAACAGAGCTAAGAGTGGCTAAGGGCAGAACCCAGGAGGAAACCATGTCTGCGTGATGTCAAAAATAGCCAACTGGTTTGGTCAGTTCCATCAAAGTAGCCATCATTGCCCTGGAAGAATGAAATCAAACCAGTTGTTTGGCTCAGTCCAGTTGTCTGAGGGAATCTGGTGGCCAGTCTGGTCCATCTGGTAAACACCACATTAGTCAGTCAACAAATATTTGCTGAGCACACACTGGGACATAATTACCCTTTAAATAACAGATGTGGCTTCAAAATGCTGGGTGAAAAAAATCAGCCAGTCTTTATATATATACTTCAAGTGTCCTAGAGGAGTATATTATTGAAAGAAATTCTGAAGGGAACAGCTTAATAAATGCAATAATTACCTTCAAATTTGTCTTTATTTTCCCTGGGTTTGAATTTTGGTATATCAAGTTTTCTTAAAATAAGTTAATCTTTATTTGGAGAGAAAATAATGAGAAGGGACAACTCTGGGGACTTCATTTCATCTCCCAGTGAGGAAACTCCTTCTACCAAAGCAGACTGGTATCCTCTCTGCCTTTCAAAAGTCTACGAGAGATTCCTGGCAGGCACTAAGAGGTTATGGAACATGAACAAGGTCACACTGCCAACATTTGTCAGGGAATTGAACCTGGGTCTCCCTGGCTCTGCAGCCAGCTTTCTATGCACTATAACCAGTGGTTCTCAAAGTGTGATCCGAGGATACCTAGGGGGTCTCTGATCTCAGGCAGCTTAGGAGGTCAAAATTATTTTCATGATGATATAAAGATGCTTTCATTACTAATAGGACAAATTTTGATAGATAATGGCTCACCTAAACAAAAAATTGAGTGTGTGTGTGGGAGGTGTCCTAAATAATTTTTAAGAATCTTAAAGGGACCCCAGCCTAAAGCCAGTACTCTATACCATGATGCTTCTAATTATTCTAATTACAGAGAGAGAGAGAGAGAGAGAGAGAGAGAGAGAGAGAGAGAGAGAGAGAGAGAGAGAGTGTGTGTGTAGGTTATTAGTAAAGGAGATAGAAAATACTTGGAAAAATTTGGACAGATAAACCACATGTGACTCAGCCCTAAGCCATGTGCTTATAGAAAGAACAACCCCAAGGGGACAGGTATTTTACTCCTTATTACAGAGGCAGCACATTTCTGTCTACATAGGGAACAGAAGCTACTAATTTCTCTTTCCTCCCCCATTTGGGTCAATGAAGAAACCATTAAGTTATACATGAACATGGACAGCACTGGTCACTTCAGTAATGAAGGTGCTAAGTCTCCTTCCTTATTCCCCTCCCCCCAAAAGGAAGTCCCAATTCTGGGCATGCTCTGTCTTTGTGTGGGGTACTCAGAGGTTGCTCTTTCAAAGGAGGAATGGATTAGAATGGATGAATTTCATGGTGGAGCCTTGGGGGGGGGGGCAGAGCATGGGCTCAGAGATACTGGGACTGGAAGACATCTTAGATGTCCTCATTTTTCGGAGGAAGAATCTGAGGCCCAGAAAGGTTAAGTGATTTGCCTCAGGTCACACAGGCAATAATTCCAACCCAGCTCCTCTGACTCCCCGCTCTTCCAATAATACCATACTGCCTCCAATGAAGAACAGGAAAAAGAGGGGGGTGGAAAGCCCTACCACATGTAACTGCTGCCTTGGCAAATCTGAGTAGAGAGCTTGGAATTAACTTTCTACTCTGTATCTGGAGAACCATTTAAAAACCAATTAAGCTGGGTCCCTACTTAGAAAGATAGTCATAGCAGTAACTAGGACATGGTCACTGACGTTTTACCACTTGAAATCCTATAGCAGCATGGAAGGAGAAGGTCTAGCACTTAGCTAACAGGAATATTAGTTAACATGACAAGCCAGCAGAGAGTGATTAAGGATGTAAGCCCTTCCCAGCCTTGCTTGGCTCTCCACCAACCCAAGCATCTCCCCAGTAGCAGCTTAGCATTGGTCAGTCAATGAGTATTTAGTAAATGCTTCCAATGTACCAAGCATTGTGCTTGCTGCTAGGAATACAAAGAAAGACAAACATGGTCCCTGACCCCAAGGAACTTACACTCACATGGGGAGACAACATATGGATAACTAGATGCATTAGATGGAAGGTCAAAAGTATGAAGACTCAAACAATTAAATGAGCTCTGAGAGGGGAAGGACTAGCTGCTGGGGGGGCCAGTAATGGCCTCCAACAGGAAGAGGGATTTGATCTAAGTCTTGAAGGAAGCCAAGAGGAAGGAAAGGAAGAGGCCGAGATGGAGAGAGGCCATTCCAGGTGTGGGAGACAATGAGCATAAGGCATGGAGAGAGGAGATCATTATCATGTTTACATAATGCTCTAAGGTTTGCAAAGTGTTTTACACATATCTCATTTCACGATAGACATGGAGTGTTATATGCGAATGGCCAATAGGCCAACTACAGCCAGACTGTAAAGGAAAGAGAGTAAAAGCTAAGAACCTAGAGAAGGAGGAAGGGCCAGGTCATGGAGAGCTTTGAACACCAAACGGAGAGCTTGCTATTTGATCCTGGAGGTGACCAGTCACCATTGGAGCTCATTAAGCAGGGGAATGATAATATAGTCAGTTCTAAACTTTAGAAAAATGATCCTGGCAGCTGAGCAGAAGGTGGGCTAGAATAGGGAGAGACTTGAAATTGTGTCTTGGGGTGAGGGGAAAAAGAGAAGGGATTATGATTCATCTGAGCAATCTCTCTGTCTCTCCCAGGGCCCTAGGGAACACCAGGAGGAGGGCTGTTTGTGATACTTGCCCAAGGCACAAAAATCACAGCTATAGCTCTGAGAATTTTTAAGAAAGACATGCTTCACTGGGCCATGCAGACCAAATAACTGGTATCCCTTTGTTTTCTTTGACACAACAGCCAATGAGGAGCATTATGTGAGATCAGCCGGGCTGCAGACAGGAGAGGGTGACATTCCAAGTGGTTACATTTTCCAGAAATTAGGCTAATGGCACACATGTTATGAATCACCCATCCACATATATGCTCTCTGCAGACACACGCCAGCATTAGTTTCATCAACTCTGCTCTCCCATCCCTTCCTTGAAATAAAAACCTACCAATACCACACACAAGGACAGGCATCATACCCAGGATAGGGATAGATTTCTGGGTGGGCTGCCAGGGATACAAGAATGAGGCTTGACACACACACATAGTAAAGTGAGGACTGGGATAAACACGGCACTCCAGAGAGCTGACTTTTCTGACTCTCATCTGTCAGCTTGGACACTCAAGAAATCCAAGTGACATTCAGGAAGTACAATTTTCAAAGGAATTTAAAATTCCACAACTGTTAAACTGGGAATAATTACCACTAAGCTACACTGATGGAGTCTAGAAATGATCAGAATGAACGTTTGGTTTCTCTAGGTGGGTAAGTAAAGCCTCTTACACTGATCTATCTTAATGTAAGAGCCAGATTCTTCTAGGGCATGAACTATTTCCTGTTTCTAACCCAAGGCACTTTAGGAAGCTTCTTGAAAAAGAAGCAATGTAAGAATGATAGGATTAAAAGGAAATGAATTATACTGAAATTCAGTTTTTCAAATATTAAAAACAAGTTCATGGATCCCAGGTTAAGAATCCACAATATAGGGAAGGTGCTTAATAAATGCTTTTAAAATTAATTTAATCAATAGGCATTTATTACACACCTCCTAGATGTCAGGCACCATGCTGGCACAGGAGACACAAAGATAGAAAGCACACCTGGCACCCATGCTGGAGCCTTGAGCCCTTCTCTTTATGAAGTCAGTGCCCAGGGCTTCAAGTTCTCCACAATCTGGTCCCCACCTGACTTTCTGCTCTTCTCTCATCTATCCCTCTCCCCCGCCACCACACACACACCATCTTGCTTACATTTCCATGTCTAGAAAGCACTCTCTTGTCACATCTGTCCCACAGAATCCTTCAATCCTTTCAAAGCTGGCAAGCCACCCCCTCCATGAACCTACTCTCAGCGCCGCCATTTACTGATTCTCTCTCCTTCCTGAAATTATCTTGTCTTAATTCTGGCCCACCCTGTGCTTCTCCCAGAATTCCTACCAGAATGCAAGTTCTTTGAAGGGGTTTGGGTCCCTAGGGTTTATTATGGCACCTAGCACTTAACAGGCAGGCAGGCAGGCACCTCCTGTGTGCCAGACATGGTGCTACACTGCGGGGGGTGGGGTTTACAAAGAAGGGCAAAGAATAACCCCTGCCCTCAAAGAGCTTCTATCTAATGAGGAAGACATCAAGAATGTACAGACAAGTCACACAAGGGATAAATCTGAAATGACCAACAGAGACAAGGCCCTGGAATGACATGGGCCTTTAATAAGAGCTCACTGGATTGAAATATTTGCTGTTGTTCAGTCATTTTCAGTTTACCTGTCTCTGTTACCCAGTCTACGGGTTTCTTGGTAGAGATACTAAAGTGGTTTACCATTTTCTTCTCCAGCTCATTTTACAAATAAGGAAACTGAGGCAAACAAAGTGGAATGACTTGTCCAGGGTCACACAGCTAGTGTCTGAGTCCAGATTTGAACTCAGGCAGAGAAGTCTTCCTTGACTCCAGGCCCTGCGCTCCATCCACTGAACCACCTAGCTGCCTGAATTGAAATATATGTTTTTATTAATGCTCATCATGCCCAGTTCTTTCTCCCACCAATGCAGAATTCTAACTCAAGACATGATATTAGGACTTAAAATACTACTTCATGGTTCACTAGTTTTAACCACTTTACAGAATATTCTCCATGATCCCAAGGTGTTTGTGCTGATGAAATTCCTGCAGCTCCCATTTGGCATTGGGCATGCTATCTTGTACTGGCATTTTCTTTTAGGCCATGTTTCCCCAGGGTGTCCATGAGCGCCCTAATGGTGTCTTCCAGCCTTGCGTCACCAGTGCTCAGCACAATGTCTGTATCTAGGCGGCACTTAAAAAAAATCACCATGATAACTTATAAGCCTGGAGGCTTGATGAAGCTGGGCTCAGTGCTATTTAGTGGAGAGAGGCTCATAGAAACCAGAGAAAGATGACTTTGGATCCCATGGAATCAGGAATTTGGGTTCTTCCTTAAAAAGTCACAATATTAATTGCAGTGATAACTTTTCCAAATGCATAAATAAATACATAAAAGATATAGACAATGGGAATGACAAATATTATCTGTATCTTTCTAAGAAAGGTAATCAGACAACCATTTCTTGGTTAATATTTTATTAAAAAAAAACCCAAACACTCCCTATTATAAATAAAGTTTCTGTATGTATAAGTGTATAATTCACTCCTTGTAAGGTTCACTCCCATAATACACTCACTATATAGGTCTCCTTCCCCCTTCCTCCCCCCACTCATGTCATACATCTTTTCAGACTGGCAGTAACTTGGCCCAGGCTTTCAGGTGGGCAGGACCGGTTTCTTTCCAGGGCCCCATCCTCCATGTGGCCTTGCTTACACCAGGGAATTGCTGCACACTCTCTCGTGCGAGATGTTGGGACATTGATCTTTTACCAGTTCTAGCACATGCAAAACAAAGTGATTTCTGCTACAATATTCCCTGGAAGGGATGTGAATGACAGATTCTAGGACACACAAAGGTTTGCCCACATTGATAGAAGACCCTCTAGGTAAGCTGGCACATCACCCTGTGAGAGCTTCTCAATTCATACGACTCAGCCACCCTGTGCAGAAAAGTTCAGCTTAGAGAGGACTGGCATTTCTGAGCAGTGAGAGCTCGGCCTGGAGGCTGCCAGCCTCATGCTCAGCCTTCTGATGGAGTCACACAGTCATCGGGGTCCTGGCCCTTATCACCTGAGCTACTGCCACAGCTTCCTAACTTCAAACCAGCTTCAGACCAATTCCCATCGATCCACCTCCCACAAAGCCTCTGAAGGGACTTTCCTAATGCCCACTTCTTGTCACATTGCTCAATAAGTCCTAATGCCTCCTCTTATCTCCAGGGACAAACAGGAACTCCTCGGTTTGATGCTTAAACCTCTTCACAGCCTGACTCCTCCTATGTTTCTCCTCTTCTACCTCTTGCCTACCTTCTTTGTACTCTGTGGCCCAGCTATCCCATGCGTGATCACCATCTTTGTATTGGGGTCTCCAGGTCTTCCTCCCAGCTCAGCTTCCTTCAAGAGGCTGCTCACATTCGACCTTCTGCGTCAGGCTTTTTCTGATGTCCCCCAGCCCCCAGTGTCTTCCTCCAGCCTCCAAGGACTTTGTATTAGTTTTGCACATATCATGCACATACATATTATGTAGATGTATGTATGTGCATATATGTGAGTATATGTATATATACACCTTATGAATATATGTTTATATGTGTATACACACATAACCATAATGTCCCCCTTTGAAGGCAAGGTCTATTTCATTTTTGTATTTTTATCTTTAGCACTTAGTGAAATGCCTGGTATACAGTGGGTGCTTAATGAATGCCTGTTTTATGCCTGTGGTCTGAGTTAACACAGTCAAAGAAACTTACAGGATCTCCTCGCAATCCCCTTTGGCCGCTGTCACCTGGTGGTCCTTTCTTCCCAGGGTTGCCCTAAAAAGAATAGGGTTCTGTTTTATAATATGGAAAAAAAATTTCCTCTAAGATATTAAAAAGTTGAAAAAAAAACCTTTCACAATCATTATTTTATTCTATTTAGGTAAATTGGTTTTGAAAGGGTTAAAGTTTTAAAAAATCTTCTGCCATTACATGAACTGAGTCCTAGTGATTAGGACTATGAAAGTAGCAGCCTTCTAGGCATTTGGTGAGAACCTACTCAGGGACTCTGTCTTCTGGCCCTTCAATTTACTCCTCTAGGCCTTGGTCCTACCTGGTGGCCCCTTTCCCCCACTCTTTTGCCCATGACTACAGCCCCACGCGTACCCTGGATGCTTCTGCTCTCTCTCTGCCTTTCTTCTTCCCAAATTTGTTCTCAGGAAGGGGTCTCAAACTCATTTGCACTAAGGTGCAAAGGTCAGCTAAAACAGGAATTTGGTGTACTCCTCTTCCCAGAGGCCGTTTGACTCTAGTCCAACTCTTGAAATTTACACATGAGGGAAGCGAGCCCCAGAGAGGTGGAATGACTTGCCCAAGGTCTCACGGGGTAATCAGTGTCAGAGGCAGAATCTGAACCCAGAATCTTTGACTCCAAATGCTACACTTGTCCTATGCCATATTATGCCTTCTGAAGGAATGTCTCTCTAATTATAGAATTTCCATTATCTGAGTGGGCACTACAGATTGGGTTCTATAAGATGGAGGAATTTTTCCTTGAGAAAGTTACAGCCAAAATGTGGATTTTCTTTACTGGCCAGGTTATACCTGATTCCAAATATAGATTTTTAGAAAAATCTCCTTATTTTCTGCTTTTAAATTTAAATCCTGAAAGAACAAGTATCCTAAAATCTCACCTGGGAACCTTCATCTCCCTTTTCTCCTTTTGTACCAGGAAGGCCACCATCACCCTAGTAAGAAAAAATAAAAGGTAAAAAGTCTCTTTCCTCAGCAAGAGGCATCTGAAAGCATAAGATGTGAGATGATGGCTTTACCTGTTCTCCATTGATTCCATCAATCCCGAGTTCCCCAACTTCTCCCTGAAAATGCAGAGACATCCATGTTACAAAGCCCCTTACACCCAAGTGACATAAAGCCAGACAATAGCCAGAAGCATCAGCAACAGCAGAAGCAGCAGTAGTAATAGAAACAGCAGCAGAAGAAAAGGAAGCATTAGAAACAGAAGTAGCAGAAGCAACAGCAGCAGCAGCAGAAGCAACAGTAGCAGCAGCAGAAGCAACAGCAGTAGAAGCAACAGTAGTAGCAGCAGCAGAAGCAACAGCAGCAGCAGCAGAAGCAACAGCAGCAGCAGTATGTACACACACACACACACACACACACACACACACAGACACTCTCTCTCTCTCTCTCTCTCTCTCTCTCTCTCTCTCTCTCTCTCCATAAATATTTCCATAGGCTATCATTAAGCTAAAACATATTAAAAAGGACCAAACAATTGAAATGTTTGATGGCCAAAATAAAATGGCATGTTATCAGAGAAAGGACCAAATATAATATCATGCCAGTGGAAAAGAGGACAGTCAGTAGACATTCCATTTCTAACTTGGATGTATGGCCCTGCTGGCCAGTATGGTGCAGGTAATTTTAAGATCATCTCTACTTCCCTCTATATTTCAATGAGCCTTGATACTTTACCTCCTCTCCACTGAGTCCCCTGTTTCCCTGAAAAGAATGAAAAAATAAAAAGAGAGATTAAGTTTAGGGAACTGTTATAATATAATTGTTATAAAATATTTATCAATGATTTAAAGATCTAGTTACCTTGGGACCTTTGCTTCCATAGCATCCTTTAGTGCCTCCTTCTCCCATTGGCCCAGGGGATCCTCTTTCTCCCTGAGTGAAGAACATACTCTAAGTAAATATTCAATGCTCTAATAAGGAATTTGGAGACACCTAGATGGCGCAGGGGATTGAGCCGGGCCTGGAGTCAGGAAGATGCCTCTTTTTGAGTTCAAATTTGGCCTCAGACACTTACTAGCTAGGTGACTGGGCAAGTCACTGAACCCTGTTTGCCTCAGTTTTCTCATCTGTAAAATAAGCTGGAGAAGGAAGTGACAAACCACTCTAGTATCTTTGCCAGGAAAACACCAAATGGGAGCACAAAGAGTTGTACACATGACTGAAAAATGAGTGAATAACAAATAAAGAATTCTCCTTGGGAAAGTCGACAAATTACTTGCTATAATAGTGTTCTGCAAACAATGGTCTTAGGACTCCTGGGATTTCTCAAGGAACTCATGAGGTCAAAATTAATTAACATTTTAAATCTAATATTTCTAACAATTCAATTGATATAGGCCATATAAACAAAGCTCCTCGTGTGTGTGGGGAATCCCTGATAATTTTTAAGACTATGAAAGGATCCCAAGGACCACAATGCTAGAAGAACTACAACTGTCTTTGAAGGTTTATAATCTGGGCTTCACAGTTAAGAATAGGGGAGTGGGAAATTAGAGCCACTATCATAAAAATCCTTATTTTATAGTCATCTGTCTGTCACTTGGGCATGAGATGCTAAAGAATCTTAAATGAAACCTGATCTAAGCTAAATGCATCTGATGAGGACTGGGATATAAATGCATCCAAATCATGAAAGGCACATATGTTAAATGAAGTAGCCTTTTCATTATGTGGAAGCCAACAGGCTGAGGTCTACACTGTGGGATGCTAAATTGAAAGGGGAATCATTGGGACCAGATGCTGAGGTGGGATGAGGTAGAATTAATTAGGTAAGAGATCTGGAGGTAGGAAGGATCGTAGGTAATCTAACTTTTATCTTACCAACAAGGCCGAGGCCTAGAGAGGTAAAATAGTTTGTCTAAGGTCATGCAGAGGGGGGATCTGAATTCAAGTCTTGTTATTCCACGTTCAGTTCCCTTTCTATCTCATTCCAGTGCTAACACACAGGAGGCACTGAATGAATGCTTACCAACTGAATGACTGACATTGTATCTATCACATGGAGGTATATGGAGTTAAAGGAGTATCTTCCATGGGATCATTAGATAAAAGAACATGGTTGAGTGGACTCATCTGGGAAGGATGGGATGGTAAGGAGAAAAGGGAAATGAGATTTGGGGGCCTTTCTGGTCAAGGGGATGGATGGACATTGATAGTGCAATGAAAAGGTTTTCTAGAGTCCAGAGGCCACGAAGGTCTTGGGGTCATTTCCCATCTCTGGTCCAACATCATCTGCTGCCATTAAACATGAGCTCACCTTCAATTCTAAGCCCCCCATTCTCCACATCTAGCCTCTTCCCAGCAAATCACAAAGTAGAATAAAGGGAGATTGAGAATAAGCATGAAGATAACAAAAAATCCTTTCTTGTTGGACTATTTTCCTTGCATCAAAAGAGGAGACTTCTGAGGGTACACAACAGCCCTGGTACAATCACAGTGGGCATCGGGGCTTTTCTTTGGGTAGCCAGGAGCAAAGGGGCTTTGTGTATTTCTTTGTTCAGAAGCCCTCTTTTGAACCAGTCCAAGCAGCACTACCTTTGTCCAGTAGGAATATTTCTAATTTAAAAGAAAGTTAAAAAGTTTTAACTTACGGGGGCACCTTCTTCTCCCAGGTAGCCTTCACTGCCTTTAATACCTGGAGGTCCCTGAAAAGAAAAAAGACAAAGGAATGTGAGCACTTCTCAAGTCAGCATGGCACTGGGCATTTATTAACCACCTACTATGTGCCAGGTGCACTGTTAAGAGTTTTGCAAACGAAAATATAAAATTTCCTAAGGAAACTTCCTCAGTCTTACAGGCTTTGACTTCACACAGACTTGCAAAGGTTTGGAAGAAATATCAGTTTGTTTCATGGCTCCTCCAGATTCCCTTTTCCACACTTAGGCTACATCAATGCAAGTAAATGGGGCACATTGGTCAAGGACCCAGGGAATCTATTCTTTTTTTCCATATAACTCTGGACTTCTTTTGTAAACAAACATGGCAACACAATTGGGGAACATTCCTCTTTCCTAGGGAGGAAAACAACACTCTTTCCTCGTTCTCCAAATTTTTTTGCACCATGTTATACTTGGTGTAAGCAGATTATATAAACTTTTGCTTTCTTTTAAAAATTGTTTCTACTTTTTGAGCCCTGGGAAAAAAATTCTGCTGGATGAAAACGTGCTGCACAGACACACCCATATTGATTTGGGAATTACAGAGCAGAGACAGCTGTAAATCCTTGAAAATAGATATATCCATACCTAAACACAAAAAATCACTATGGAGTGTATGCATGAGCTCCACTGTCCTATGGTTATATATTAGGCTGGGCTATTTTACAGATAGGATGGCTAGGTGGCACAGTGGACGGAGCACAGGCCTGGAGTCAGAAAGACTCATCTTCCTGAGTTCAAATCTGGCCTCAGAAGCTTACTAGCTATGTGACCCTGGGCAAGTCACTTCACCCTGTTTGCCTCTGTTTCCTCAACTGTAAAATAATCTAGAGAAACAAACCACTCTAGTATCTTTGCCAAGAAAATCCAAATGGAGTCACAGAGAGTTGGAGACTGATCCGTCTATCTATCTGGATCTAGATAGCTATCAATTATTATCTATCTATATCTATGCATATAATGCACACAAATATGTTTCCTTCAAAATATCAAAGGCTATTTTGTCATAGAAAATGCATGAGTAGCCAATTTAAAATATGAAACTAGAAGCATAGTAAATAATGGCCAGGGCATATAAAGTAACCACCCTACTGCTAATAAGCCCATAGCTGCCACTTTCCCCCTGAAGGATAAATCCAATCTACATGAAGCAGAGGATACAGGTGAACTAGTCTACCTTCTTCCCTGGTATTCCAGGTTCTCCAATGGCACCATCTCCCCCAGCACACTTGCAAAGCCGACAGCAGCACGTCCTTTCCGCAACATTAGCCTGGAACAAAACAGAAAAATGTGTGTGTGTGTGTGTGTGTGTGTGTGTGTGTGTGTGTGTGTGTGTGTGTGTTGCTCTAAGTGACTCACATCTCTCCCACACAATCCCGGTCACAGTGTTCTGGAAGGAGAGAACATTCATAGGACATTCCATGAAATCAAGTGGTTCCAGGCTAACATGCTTCTCATTTTGTGTCTTTCATTTGGCAGATGATAAAGACTTAAAATGTGTTCTCTTGTTTCTTCCACCATTTTAAATATCACTGAACTGAAGCAAAGGTCAAAGGAGGGACCCGATAGGTCATCAATGCCTAGAAAGTTTCAATGGTTTGTCTAAGATCACACAGGTAGCAAATAGCAGGTGACCCATCAAAATTCATCCTACTTTATTCATGTATGTATATATATACATATATTTTTTTTTACCAGTGCAGACTGGTAATTTTTATTTAGCTGTTCAAAAAGACTCAACAAAATAATCTTCATCTAATAAATAAAGGCACGTTTTTCCTGCCAGTTGGTACACCTCTTCTGCAGTAACTTGGCCTTTATAGTTGAATTAGAAGACCTGACATTATTCAGCTTAACAGCAGAGTGAAGGCACAGCAGAGGTAAACATCACCAGAATATTATGTCATCTCAAGGACGGCAGAACCATCTATGAATTACACACCCAGGCTGGGGTTTTTCTTTTTTTTTGTGGGGGAAGAGTGACAATATGGAGACAGAGACAATTTACATACATACACCACACATATATACATATACATATATACACACACACTACACATATATACATACACATACACACACCAAACATATATACATATACATACACACACTACACATATATCATACACATACACACACTTTTTATATATACATACACATACACACACCATACATATATACATATACATACACACACTACACATATATACATACACACACCATACATATATACATATACATACACACACTACACATATATACATACACATACACACACCATACATATATACATATACATACACACACTACACATATATACATACACATACACACACCATACATATATACATATACATACACACACCACACATATATACATATACATACACACACCACACATATATACATATACATACACACCACACATATATACATATACATACACACACACCACACATATATACATATACATACACACACCACACATATATACATATACATACACACACCACACATATATACATATACATACACACACCACACATATATACATATACATACACACACCACACATATATACATATACATACACACACCACACATATATACATATACATATACATACACACACCACACATATATACATATACATACACACACCACACATATATACATATACATACACACACCACACATATATATATACACACACACTACACATATATACATATACATACACACACCACACATATATACATATACATACACACACACCACACATATATACATATACATACACACACCACACATATATACATATACATACACACACACCACAAATATATACATATACATACACACCACACATATATACATATACATACACACACACCACAAATATATACATATACATACACACCACACATATATACATATACATACACACCCCACACACATATATACATATACATACACACACCACACATATATACATATACATACACACACCACACATATATACATATACATACACACACCACACATATATACATATACATACACACACCACACATATATACATATACATACACACACCACACATATATACATATACATACACACACCACACATATATACATATACATACACACCACACATATATACATATACATATATACACACACTACACATATATACATATACATACACACACCACACATATATACATATACATACACACACCACACATATATACATACACACACCACACATATATACATATACATATATACACACATATACCACACATATATACATATACATACACACACACACCACACATATATACATACACACACACACAGAATCACATTCTGGTATCCAAAAATTAAGTTTTCAGGCAATTGAAATTGGGTCATCAACTACTAAGCATTTTTAAGTGCCTAGTGAACCAATATTCTTAAAATATTTTTTGCCTTCTCATATTGTGACATTCTTATTCATCTTTAGAAATGCTTAAAGAATAAGTTTTTTTTAAGTTAAAATTTAAACATTAAAATAAAGAATGTGACATATTTAATAAATAAACTAACTGGAGCCTTCACTTTGTACATCCCAATACCAATTTTTCATTGTCAATAAACTCATTTTTGCGCAATGTTTCCATGTGGGTAATGACCTGGAGGTAGCGGGAGGAAGGCCAGAGCTTGGGTTCAACTCCTAGCACTTTCTGTTGCTATCTTTGTGACCTGGGAACATCACCCTTTCTGGGCCTCATTTTCTTTATCTATCAAGTGAAAGGGTCATTGGATAATTACAAAGGTCCCTTCCAGCTGTAAACTTATACTCACATGTGCCTATGCTGATTATTGTAAATAAAGACCTTTCTTTTCATCTCTGCTACATTTAAAGCTCGGGGTGACTCACAAAGGCATAATTTATCACTCCAGGTCTTAATAATGAATATTTTTCAAAGGCAGAGCAAAAACAGAACCCATTAAAAATTGAATAGTATCAAAAATAGACACATCCTGAAAATTCTCCACTATGGGTCTCATTCTTTCAGCCTTCCTTTTCTTTATCTGCCTCTGCTTTGGAAGAGAGATATTAATGTAATTTCATTGATTCAGATTTGATTAACTTGAAATTTGGATCATTTTTTTAAATGAAAATGAGACTTGCTAACCAAATGTTCAGCATAAAAAATTATGAGAATATTCACCTATTTAAGACAACAATTCATTTTAAAACAATTTAGAAATGCCCACTTATATGCATATAAGGTAACTGTAATATAGCATTGCTACTGCATCAGAAAGTAATTGTTTTTATGTGCCAAATACCAAAACAAAACTACCTTATTGGTTCATTAAAATAGTGTCACTACCAGACAACATTTGTCTTTGCAAATTAAAATTATAACATGTATTTAAATGAAATCAAACTATGTTCTCCCATTGGGACTCTTCACTAATTCAAAGGGACTAATCTGTCCAAATGAGTAAAATTCTATTTCAGATAAATTTACTTCAATCAAGTAAATTACCATGAAGTTTGTTTTGTAAGTCTTATACATTGTATAAGTGCTAATAATCATTTTTAGTTACTATTACTACTACTACCACTTCAATCACCTATGAATTCAGTGATAAGTGTTCCCTCTACAATGCAGGTGATGAGTCCTCTTATACATTGCAGATGAGCTCCCAAAGCTGTTATGACTAAAAAAATCCACTATCCTGTGGCCACACTGGTTATGAAGTTCTCAGAATTTAGCAGAGGCCCGAGCTTGAAGCCCTTTCTCCTTGGAAGAACCTAGGTTCAGCTTCCCCGATATAACCTTCAAAAGTCTAGGGTTGACCACTCCAACTGCAATGAGTCATCAGGGTAGGATTTTTCAGATAATCATAAAAAATAAATATGAAGAACAGCAAGATATAACTTCAAGTCATCAGCCTTTCTCCAAAGCACTTACCAGATATTTTGATATCCGGCTTCCCAAATCTCTCATGCCAATTGTTAACTGAGTCCTATAATCAAATCCTTTCCCAAATTCAATGTACGGAAGGTCAGCTAGCTGATCAGCATCAGCATCTTCCAAAGCAACTGTTATCAGAGCGTTGAGCCCTATTCAAAAGAGTTTATACTTCTTTAAGAAACTGTTTCAGTTAACATGATGCTTTTGCATATATATTAAAATTATTATTCCAGGGAGAGTGCTATGAGTCACATTTATGCAATAAAGCTCTCAACTAATTCTCCATGTCAGAATTTTTCTTCCTCCAGCATAGGCTATAATTGACAAGTACTAATTCTGTAATAAGATGATACTTGAATTATGTTTCTACAGAATGATTAGGCAGCAGTGAAGAAACTCAAAGAGCTTTCAGCTTCCTAGAGGCTTGAAGGTCAAAGTTTTTCAGTCAACATGATTCATGGAGTGCCTACTATGCACATGGTACCAAAGGTAAATCTGCAAATTTAGAAGTCTTCTAATTAACTCCTCCCAGACTTCATAATTTCATTGCAAAGAGAATAAAGAATATTAAAAATAGTTGTCTTAGAACACATGAACAACAAGTTCCAATTAATGCATTACAAGCTGAGTTACATATGGAGTGCCACAGGGTGCAGAAGAGCCAGAAAATGTTAGTTATGGCACAATGGATGCTTGGGATAAGTGGATTTGAGATATAGTTTTAAGGACATAAAGATGTGAAAGGGAGGAAATTGAGGGTGAAATGCAAAGGGTTGTAGTGGTAGAGGGGGCAAGTCATGACAGACACACCACTGAGGCTGGAGCAGAGGGGCCATGTTGAGAGGTCATGGGCCATCAGGCATGCAAGGTAAGGCAGCCATAGACAAGTACTGGAAGTAGGGGTTTGGTGAGAGAATGAAGAGAATGTTTCTTAAACTTGAGTTTGCCAATTTGGAAAAGATATGTTCATCTGATTTATTTTATTTATGAAGGACTGTCTTTCTAGGTTTGTTTTTTCCTGAGGAATTCTAGAGATTGCAAAAAGTACAAAGACTAAGTAAACAGAGGAAGTGATGACAAGACACACAAAATGACTGTGGGCTTTATTAGGAACAGCTTCTCTAAGGGATGGACGTCAAAGCATCCGAGCATCTCAAACCGCAGGAGATGTAGAGATGCTTTTACCTCTTTAAAAAATGGCTGAAAAGGAAAATTTTGGTCCAAAATCCTAGGAGAACAAAAGAGGAACAGAGATTTTGAATGTAGGGCACAGAACAGAGACTCACATTGTAAATATAAAGCAACACGGATAAATGAATAAATGAATTCAATTAAGTGCTTATTATGTGCCAAGCTTGATGCTAAACACTGGGGACACAGAGACAAAGTCAAGACAGTCTTTGCTGTCTTGGACAGCAAGGTGATGCAGGGGACGAATGCCGGCTTGGAGTCAAGACCTGAGTTCAAAATTGACCTCGGGCATTTACTACAGCTGTGTGACCCTGGGCAATCCACTTAACCTCCATTTGCCTCAGTGTCCTCAAATGTGAAATGGAAGGATCAAGTGAGGTAATAATTGTAAAGAACTTTGTACAGTGCCTGGCATATAGTAAGTGCTATATAAATGTTAGCTATGCCCTCAAGGAGTTCACATGCTAAGAAGAAGAAAACCTATATAAAAGAATTCATCTGCTGGGTGGACAGAAAGACCTGGAAGTCCTAAGGGTAGAGCACTGGGGCAGATGGGTTCTTAGGGGGTGCAGTAGTTCAGATGGAAGTGCCCTGAGGTCTAGAGAGCATAGTGACCAGACAGGATGATAGACTATAAAAGCTACAGTCATGATGAGGGACTTTGTCCCCCAAGCTTCTTCTTGTTCCAAATGAGCCAGTCTTCATTAGATTCCTAGATAAAATCTGGAAGGGCCTTCACGGGATAAGAGAACTGTGATTTATTAGCTGTGCCATCTTTATTGGGGGTGTGTAAAGAAAAGTAGCTGAAGAACATAGGCTGAACTGGCATGGCAGGGAAAGAATGCCAGTCAATGTTTTAAGTTTGAATAATGGGAGGATGAAGTGAGAGTTAAGCAGTCCAAGTACCACTAAGGTCAAAGAAAACAATATATCTCTTAAGGTAAAGGAGAAAGTAACACTAAGACTACACTCTATCTTCTTGGTCACAAATGAACACCCCCATACACTCTCCATTCTTTCCTTCTAAAGAGTTCTTTTTATTTCTGGCAGGAACCAACATAATCAAAATCCAACTTTTGCAATTGATGGACATTTACTAATTTCCCCAAGTGAATGGGAAAGAATTAGATTAATGCTACAAATCTAATTACGTAAAGGCCTTTCTTGGAAGGAATCCACCTTCTACCATCTATCAAAAGTCTCCATCTGGAAGGAAACCAAGAGCCATCTGTTGCTATCTCAAAAGTACCATGGCTCCTTAAGACCAAACATTCTAACGTCCAGTCTCTTCAATCTGGATAAAGGAATGCTTCTAGAGGTCAGAAAGAAGGCCAAGGTCTAAAGAAAGAGAAAGAACTAAATAAAAAGCCAGCTTTACTCTAGAAAGAAGAGAGGCATCTAGGATTTCACTGATATGGGGAACTCTCAGGTGAAGAGACTGCCTCTAGCCATTTGGCTTAGCACCTTTCTGCACCAGATAGTCTTAGAGAACTGCCTAGAATACTGAAAAGATAATTGATTTGACCAAGGTCACAATGCTAGTATTTGTCAGAGAGAACTTAACCCAGGTGCTCCCAGCTCTGAGGTTCGTGTTTCTCTCTCTCCCTCCCTCTGCATCTTCCTTCCCCTCTCCCCTCACCTGCCCCGCCCCCTCCCCTCCTCCCCCCCAAAGAGACAAGGCTATCCTGTGTCTAGTAGCTAATATGGCGAAGATCGTTGCTATAATAACTAGAGCCAGAAGAAATGGTTATATTTTTATTCTCTTATATAATATTCAGTGACATCAGATCTGCCATTGATTGCCAAAGTCAATAGCTTGTTGCCAGTTCTTTAAAAACCATTGGTTCATTTATGATCTATGAGTGGAAGGAATAGAGAGGCAGCATTAAAATTCATCTGACAACGCTTGCAACAACCTTGGTAAATTTTAAGAATGCCAAAATAATGTATGAAAATTAACAGAACTGGTAGAGGGTTGGCTAGGAGAATCATTCTGTGTGATTCTGCTATCACTCAGGTTTCAATCCAGTAGTTTTATTCCTATCAAATTATGGCAAGAATAACGGGAATGAAGAATTCCAAGAAAAAAGACCTAGGAAAATCAGATAGGAAATATGAGATAAAGCACAAATCTCTAAACCAGCAGTTCTCATACATTGTGGTTTCAGGACCCTTTCACACACTTAGAAATTATTGAGGAACTCAAAGAGATCTTGTTTCTGCGGATTACCTCTATTGATAGTTACTATATTGAAAATAAAAAAAAAATCTTAGTATTATTATAAAAATCATTTTGCTCTCTGGATCTTCTGAATATGGATCTCATGGACCTGAAGGGGGCCCCAGACTACATTTTAAGGACCTGTTTACTATGGTTAGAAGTGTTCTTAGAGGGAAAAGGTATAAACCAAAGTCTTCCAAGTGACCCCTAGGTTGTTTCTGCATCAAACTATCAGCTACAATGGATACACCAATGAAATTAAGAGCTGTCTGCATGCCCTGAAAAGCCCTCTGTAGACAGAGGCAGCATCTCTGAATTTTCAAGATTAACTTCACTCTGTATTTTACCTTCTTTTCGGAGCTGATCAGATTTTTGTTCAAGTATTTCAATGTCATCATCCAATCCATCTGAAAATAGTAGTAGCACCTGGAGAAGGAATTAAAAGATAAAATGAATAAAAAAAGACTGGCTGGTAATTTCTATGATAGCAAACAGGTAGAAACAAAGCAGCTGCCCATTGCTTGGGGAACAGCTAAACAAACTGGTATGTATATGTAATGGAATATTACTGTGCTGTAAGGAATGATAACTGTCATGAATTCAAAGAAGCACGAGAAGATTTACATAAACTAAGGCAGAGGAAAGTAAGCAGGGGCCAAGAAAACAATATAAGCAGTGACTGGAAATATAAACAATGTAAAAAAAATAAAAGTGAATGTTGCAAAATTATAAAGAATAAATATATCTAGAACAAAGAGCTATGAGAAAACTCTACTTTTTCCCTTTGCAGAAGTGGACGATCTACAAGTGTTGTACACTGCATAGATTTTTGGACTTTTAATATCTTGATTAGTTATGCCAATTTCTCTCTTTTCTTGTCTTTGAAAATACTATTTTTTAAAAATGGAATGACTCTAATGAAGGATGAATGGTTGGGATGTTGGGGGAAATTACAGTGATATTTTTTAAAAGGCATTAATAAATAATTATATTTGTTTAAAAAGAGTATGATTATGATCAATAAGTGACAAATAAGGCAAGACCAACCTTTCCTCGGGTAGCAGATTTATTCTGAAAGGCATCCCAAAGCAAATTCAAGAAAGGGGCATTGAGGCGAGACGGCTCCTTAATGGATATATTCTTCAAGGTGTTCAGGATATTTTCGCTGTAAATCTCAAACTTGGGGGAAAATTTATTCATGGCATTTGTCACTTGAAAGGCCACGCTGACCTGAGTCTGGGAGCCCACCTCACAGCTCACCCCATTTAGGGAGCTGATGGCACGTAACACATCCTGAAGATAAGTCTCCATCCAAGCCTGACCTTGAAATAAAGGCTGTCCTTTCTGTTGAGATGAGATGTCAAAGCCCACAACAACATCCACGAAACAACCTAGACAGAGATGAAACAGGTCTCTTATTAAAAGATAAATAGAATGGGTTGGAATTTCATCTCCATACCTCACCACCGTTAAGGGGGCCTTTACTAACAATCATCTGTACAGAGAGGGGAAATTGGAAAAAGAAGAGAAAATACAGTAACACAAAAGGGAGACGTTAAAATTTTTAACCATGCATGATTTTCCATGGTTATAAAATTTGGTATAAAACAGACACACAGTGTAAGCTGACCTCAAAGTGAGGAGGACCTGCGATTATCATCGTCATCATAAAATACTTTATTAAAGGCTGACTAGGTTCCAGGCACTGTGTGTTAAGTACTTGAGTTAGAAAGACAAAAATATAGTCCCTGTCCTTAAAGAGCTCATACTCTAACAAGGGAGACAATGTACAAACAATTACGTGCAAGATAAAGTATAAACAGGAAATAAATAACTTCAATGGAACAATGGAACTAGCAGTTCTTATACTTCTTATACTTATAAGAAGACTGGTGAAGCAGGAAGAGGACAGGCTGTGAAGGGCTATGCTGGCTCACACTGGCTCCATGACCCTAGGTAAGTCATTTATCCTCTTATGATTTAGGCACCTCTCTAAGACTATAAGACACAGAAAAGGTTCAGACTCTAACACTGGTGAGGAAGTTCTTAATCAGCAGCTGCCAAAACTCATGAAATCATAGCTTCATTCCCTAGCCCTATGAAATCTGGACAGATTTTATTGATTGATGTCTATACCTTTACTGAACTTCTGGAGGACATTCTCTAGGTTGTTTTAAAAATTTTACATGTATTCTAGTTACAGGCTTTGCAGAAATACTCACAACTTAAAAAGATGTCACTTATAGCACTAAATCTAGCTAACTGAGTCAACTGATACCATACAACAACACTAATGAAGGAAATGGAAAGCCAAATGGAGAAAAATCTTTAGGGGAAAACAGAAAATCATTGGGAATATGCTTATTGTCTAAAGTCAGGAATTTTCAATGACTGAAGAAAATAACCGGGAGTGGTGAACTCCAACTGTCTCCTTTTCTTGCCCACTTTGAAAAGAAAAGATCATAATAAAATAAAAGGCAGGTGTTCTTTCTCTAAGAGGCAAAGGACCTCAGATGATATCAGATCTTATTCACTTTAGTCCTTGGAAGAAAAAAAGCATTGTAATTTTAATTAAAAGTACTATATTTTTTGAAACACCAGGATGAAATGATTATTCAAACAGCCTAACCATGTTTGTAGACAAAACTTCCCAGGGACCAATAACTAATAGTTGGAGTTATCCTGATTCTCTCCAGCTGGGTTTTAATAAGCAGAATTCAGGGTTACCGGTAAATGCCCACATCCCTCCCCTTCTCTCATTAATCTCTGACTAAATCTAAGAATAGCAACGGCTAGAAGGGGCCTAACGTCTTGGGCCAATCAGTTAGAATGCATTAGAGGAAAAAAGAAAAAGGAAAAGACACAGGGTCCATAAACACTTAAGAACGTATGACCCTACATGGAGAAGGCAGGGAACAGTGTGTTTGTTTAGATCAGTAACTGTGAATTGATGCATTTCTTGGGAAACTCTCCACTTCCCTGGCTTTGGGTAGTTGGTAACTTTTGCAAGTCTTATAAACCCAGAAAACTAGTTTTATTTCTTGAAGAATTTCTGTTAACTTGTTTCATGGCCACTTAATGGGAACCAGGTTGATCAAAGAGGAAAAAAAAACCTAAAGGTATTTTCTGAAACTGTATTTTTACAAACAGGTTTGAGGAAGAACAATGCATTATCAAGGGTGCAGGCCTGCAGTCAAGAATACCTGAGTTCAAATCTGACTTCAAACACTTATTAGCTGTGTGACCTTGGGCAAGTCACTTAACCCTGTTTGCCTCGGTTTCCTCATCTGTAAAATGAGCTAGAGAAGGAAATGGCAAACCACTCCAGTGTCTTTGTCAAGAAAACCCCAAATAGGATCACAGAGAGTCCGATGTGACAAAAGATTCAACAACAATGAAACACATTAAAGGAAGAGAAAAATTGATTTCCTTTTATTGCTTCCAATTTTTTTTACTAGTCAAGAAGTACCCTATTCAGATGATGAGGGCAAGAGAGAGCAGGCATGCCAGGAAGAAATGACATTAAGTGCCTATCATGTCCAGAGAAAGGCAACCAAGATGGCAGAGGGCCCTGAGTCCATCTCACATGATGATCTGTTGTTTAACCTGGAGAAGTAAATACCAAGGGAGAACCTGACAGAAGGAAACCTGCAATGAAGGGCAGTAGATTTCTTTTATTTAGTCTCATGGGGCAGAATCAGGACCACAGGTAGAAGTTAGGATAACTCTGATTTTTAGGTTTGATGTCAGGGAAGAAATCAGAAATAATAAATAAGCGAACATTTAGAGTTATCCCTGTGTGAAGTAGGTTATTTGGAAAATATTGATGAAGCAAAGTCTTTAAACAGGCCCTGTGTAACCACCTCAGGAATATGTCCAAGGGAGGATTCTTTTTCACGTAGGGATTGATTAGGTGGCTGATGACATCCCTTATTTCAAGTCTAGGGACCCTTGTATCCATGGTACTACATTTTATGACCTCTCCTCAGTCGGCTCTAAGTGTCCCTCTCTCATGTATTGTAGGATACTGCCAGGATTTGGAGGAGATTGTAATTTTACTATTTTATTTATAATCTATTAGATGTCCCCCTCTAACTCTGGACACCATTATTGCCTTCAAGTTAGGAAGCCATTGCGTCAGTCTGAGCCAATGGTAACAAGAGTCTGTCCCAGAGAGGTACCAGTGGGAATACAATGAAAGGGTCAAATGCAAAAATGATTGTGGAAATATCACCCGTAGCATATGGCCAATGACTCACCATGGAAGAGAAAGGAGGGAGGAGCAAAAGAGTCTTGGAAAGACTGCTTGAAGTGAAGTCGGAAAAATCTTAGTTCAGATTCCAGTTTCAACAAGTCTTAGAATCACAGATGTCCAGAGTTAGAACATAAACCCCTTGAGGGCAACCATCTATCTTGCTTGCATTTGTACCCCCAATGTTTAGCACAGTGCCTGACATTTAGTAAATGCTTAATAATGTTCCTATCTCTCCACCCATCATCCTTCCCTGCTTAGCAGAACCTACTAGAGTTTATGCTCCATTGACAGAGCCCTTGAGCGCAGGGTCACCTCCATGCCACAATAAGGCAGCAGGAGCATTTCAGCAGAGTGGGATTTAGAACAAATATCAATGTTTTAAAAGGTATCATTTTCCCTTTTTATAGGTTTGTTCCACTGAAACATAGGGTCATCCACTAAAACATAAACCCAGACATGGATTAATGTAGTTTATTTACTTTGCCTCTAGGTGGTACTCTTAGTAGTTTACGCCTAAGCTCCCTGCAGTGCCTTCAAGATGACTCATGAGAAATGGATGAAAAATGCAAACCTGTATTTCCATAAATCGCTCAAGCCATTAATTAGCAAAGCCTATAACTTTGTTACCAACTCAGTGATGTAAGCATCTGACAGTCTCTGGGGCAATCATACAAAGAAAATAAAGCGAAGGGGAACAGATAGCAGTCCTCCCATTTCCCTAAACTGCATGGTCTCCAAGTAGAAACGGTGTTCACAAGCTATAGACTGGGAGATGGAAGGAACCGTGGTGTGCTTTCTCCCTGTTAGCTTATGTTTTCCTTTGAAGTCATGTGGGAATTCCATCCACGTTGGTCTCCAGGCACCATCATCTCGGCTACAAATCTCTAGAAGTCTTCCTTCCTACAGTCTATCGTAATTAAGAATACTCTCATCATTCTAATGATAGTTTTCCATTAAAATAAGAACAGCAGTTACATTCATTACTGGGAGGCCAAACTTCACAAGCTTAGCTCTTTAACTGGCTTCTTCCCACTCTTTTAAATGGGGATAAAATGGCTTCTCCTCTGCTACTCTGTCCAGTAATTGTTTCCTACTCAGTTACTGGGAAAGGGTCATAGGTTAGAAATAGAGGATACCTCAGGGGCACCTAAGGCAAAGGTTAGTAAGCCGGAGGCTACAGATCCCTAAGTGTCCACAGAAAGATTTCAGAGGGTCTGGGAACTTGGATGGGGGAAACCCTCCCCCCACCAAAAAAAATCCCCAAACCCATTACATTCCTATTTTCCCTAACCTTTAATTGAAATTTAATCTACCCTTCAGTTATAAATTTTTAGAAAAGTATTCTGAGAAGAGGTCCCTAGGCTTCACCAGACTGCCAAAGTGACCTATGATAAGGGAAAGAGGAAGGAAGGAAAGAAAGGAGGGAGAAGCGAGGGGGAGGGAGGATTCATTAAGCACCTACAGTGTTCAAGGCATGGTGTTAAGCACTTCACAAAGATGATCTCAGTTAAGGCTCATAAACCCTTATCCCAACGTGTCCAAGACTCTGCTCAATTTGCCCTCCCATCTATTGCTTGGCTACAGTCAACAATAATTTTCACTGAGCACCAACTTAGTAAACCAGGGCTTTTGGCAACCAAAAGCTGTATCTATAGACCTTTCACTAAAACCAGTTCTTTCAGAAAATTTTGAACATTAGCCAACAGATGTGGAAAGGTCAATATAAACTTCTTAGGGGCAGGGACTGGGTTTCTCCCAGTGCCTGGCTCAAGGCCTTGTACACAGTAGATTACTAAGGTTTTCTGAATGAATAACAATCATGCTTTTTCACACCTTACACCTATATTTCACACACTTCCTTTTGCAAACCAAGTCTGACACGATGGAAAGGAAAGTGGCAAGAAAGATTGTCAAGAAAAACCTCCCAACCCAGTATTTCTCACATCTATGTAGACTTTTTGGGAAAAGATCTTTGCCAACTGAACAAAGCATCACTTCAAGTTCAAAAGGGCATAACCTATACCTGCCATTAGGGCTGGGGTGAACATAACCTGGTAAACTGAGGACCAAAGATACAAGAGAAGGCATTTTGGGAAATAAACTTACATAATGTAAGGGGAAAATAAGCAACCAGCCAAGTACCAGTTCAAAGGTCACTTACTGCTTTTACCGCCTGGTGTGCAGATGTTACGGACAATTCTTTTTTTGATCTTTTTCAACTCATCAAAGTTATCGACTGTTAGCTTTTTGTCCGATGTCCCAGTTATCTGAATGAGCTGCTGTTCATCCACATCCCCAATGCCCAAAGAGTAGATATCAATTCCTTTCCTTCTCAGGTCTTCAGCAGCCTTGGCCACCTCATCTTGGGACTGCCCATCAGTGAGGACCAATAAAACTTGCTGGGTGCCCATATTTATTCTGCTGCCCATCTCTGGCCGGAAATATTGCTCTATTTGCCTCAGTGCAGCTCCAATGTGGGTAAATCCAAAGATCTGCTGGGTCATTTCAATTTGAGCAGAAACTTCCTCTTCAGTTGTGAATGACCCCAGAGCAAACTCAGGGTTGTAGATATGGCTGAACTGAGCCAGCCCGACATGCACTTTGCTAGGTCTGATGTCAAAATCATCCACTACGGACACCAAAAAGTCCTTCATCTTCTTGAAGTCATTTGGATGTATGCTATTAGAACCATCAATGAGGAAAACAAGATCTGCCTTTTCAATTTCACAATCTGTGGGGGGAAAGTGGTAGAAAAATCAATTTGTAATGCTATTTTCATGGTTTTAAAAGCAGATTGGAGAACTTTGAAAAAAAAAAAAGCAACTTTTAGCCAAATTTAGGAAGGTTGTCCTGTTAAACTAATCAGCAATTACCAGTTTGAATACCATACAGCTGAGCCCCTTATGTGTTCATAGAGTGGGGATGAGCATCTCAATCCACACTTGATGTTGCTAATGCCATTTTCCATGGCTCCCATAACTGGAAAGGACAGTAAGGGCAATCTGCTTCCTTCTATATGGCTCATCTTGTGCTATCCCAATACAGCTGGTGGTAGTTGGGAAGAACAAGAGGTATAAGTATATATGTATGTGTGTGTATATATATATATATATGATAGCCCTGGCCTACCTAGCTTTTTAATTTGTATATCCTGCCATCTTGACAGGAGACTTTCAAGCCCACTAAACGATGACTGGTTTTCAATGGCCAGATTAATTAACACTACTTTTGGCCCACATGGAATAAAAAAATTCTTTTTCTGCTAAACATTCTAGTTCAGTTGAGAAACAAACTTCCTTTGTTTAAACGTGAACAAAAGTTGATGAGACAGATATTCATGAAAGTGAGGATTGAGCACAGGATATGCTTCACCTCTAATTAGCACCCTCCTCAATTCAAATTCACCAGCAATAAAAACCACTGACCTCAATTAGATCATTTCCATTTTGGAATGAGAACAGAGTAAAGATATTGATTTGATTGTCAATCCCCTAAGCATTCTAGTTATCCAGATGGAGGCTTAGCTGCTGAGGAGCTAGGAGATATAAAAGAAATGGTCTAGAGATGCTTCAGGAACTCATTAACCCATTCAAATCAGTTTGGAATTTAATTACAAAAAATCATGTGCCCAGCATGAACAGGGAATGGTCAGAGGGCTGGCCTTAAAGCTAAGACGACCTGAGTATAAATCCTGCTCCCGACACTAGTGTCTTACTCCACCCCTGCACAGTCCAAGGGCCACACTTGAGGACCTAGAGGGCCATATGTGGCCTCAATGTCACAGGTTTCCCTTCCCTGTGGCAAATCACGGAACATTTCAGTAACCCATGCAGAGAAGGTGCCAAGCTACATTGCCAGAATGAGTTTCCTCACCAGGGAATTTCACGTATTAATGAAATGACAGGTCCACTTCCCAACTTCGTACTATTCTTTTTCTGATAAAGGGGAACTTTCAAAATTAAAATGTAATGTCATCTTCAGTAGGCTGAAAAGCACATATTGGTGCATTTGGCGGGGGGCAGTTATTTATTATCCTTATGTGAAAATCTACAAAGGAATGAGCTTCCCTTATATATGTGAAGAACCTAGACTATGTATTACGATTTTTTTAAAAAGATGAGTGAAAGGTATTGATATCTAATCCTAGGTAAGAAAAACGTCTATCTATATAGGCACCGATGCTCGCTTGCTCTCTCTCTCTCTCTCTCTCTCTCTCTCTCTCTCTCTCTCACTCTCTCTCTCTCTTTCTCACACACACACACACACACACACACACACACACACACACACACACACACACACACTTTGATCCAAAGATTTGTGTCTCAAATCCAAGAGGGGAAAAAAGACAATCTTTAGAATCTTAGGTCATTAGGAACAAAAAGGTGGCATACACTCCCCCCCACCCACGATATTTGGGATGGGGAGCCATCTCAAATTGACTCCTGAGACGATTGTTAAATTTTCATTGTGAGCATTTGCATCTCAGAAATCTGCAAATAGTAAAAATCAGTGCCTGATTTGTGTTTTTATTAATGGTCTGGACTTCAAGCAATGAAGAAAATATTCATGCAGATTAAACTTAATTCACAAAACAGTGGTAGAATATGTAGAAATCAGAAAGGTTTTAAAAAAAAAAGCATCAGCTTCATAATACAGATAGGGAAATCCTGGTTTAACAGCGGTTTATTTGGAAAAGACCTATGGGTTTTGGCTGACCGAAAATTCAGTGTGGGCTGATGATGTGATGTGATTGCCAAAAACATCTACTAGGGGAGTTAAATGCCACACTTTGCTCTGCTCTGGTTACACCACATTTGCAGGGTTGTGTTTAGCTCTAAGCACCACACTATTAATAAGAACAACACTAAATGGGAGTAGGGCCAGAGGACGGTAACCAGGCAACCGAAATATTTGGAAATAATGTTGTACAAGGGATGACTTAAGAAAGAACTACTTAGTCTGGAAGAGAGAAAATGTCCAACCACCATCTTCAAAACAAGGACCAAGTGGTGGAAAAAATAGGAAGGTAACTCAGATTCAAGGCAAAAAGGACTTTTAAAGTCTTAGAGCTCTTCCAAAATGGAATGACTGACCTATGAGGCAATGATATTGCAGAAAGTGGCTGACGTATGGAGAATATGGTCTTTAGGTCTCCACAAAGAAATCCTCATCACAACCCTGACATTGTGGCAGAAGCTTGGACTAGATGACCTCTAATGTCACTTCCAAGCCCAGAATTCTAAGATTCTGTGTATCATGCTTCCCACCTCCTGATGGAGAGGCAATGGATACAGAATGAGATGGACGTCCAATACAGGAATTTGTTCAGCTCAACTGTATGGTTATTAAAAGGGTTCTGTTTTTCACGTTTCTTTTTCCAACAGGGAGAGTAAAGTGTGTGTGTACATGGTCGGGGGGGGGGGCGGGTATAAAATCACTTAAAGAAAGAAGCAGGCTAGGTAGGTAAGCAAGAGGAGCCAACATCTTCATGAATTTCTCCATTTTTCCCCAGATAAAAGGGAGAACCTATCATCCAGTGTGACCCTTTCCTGGGTATTGGGGCTTTCGTCTTTTTTTCCCTGACCGTTCCCATGTTTAACAACAGAAACTAGACTGTGCCATCTTACCTACTTTTGAAGGGCGACAGATACTGTCCGACACATTTGAGAATATGCCCTTGAGGCCCCCAAAGGTCTCCACAAAGAAATACTTGTCATCCGACCCTGCCATGGCCAAAAGCTCTTCAGTATTGGCTCCGGCGATTCCTACCGCCAGGATGAGAATGCCTTTATCCCTTAATGCCTTGGCTGTGGCATTGAGTTTACTTGCATCATGGGATTCCCCATCTGTGATCACAATGAGGACCTGGGGAACCTTTTTGTGTATACGGCTACCCCGGGCCTCCGTGAACATGTGGTCTGAGAAGGCCAGGGCTTTGGCCGTGTATGTGTTTCCTCCTTTGGGATAATCATTCTGGAGAACCGAAATGACCTTGGACTTTGTGTCAAGTTCATCCAGATAAAAGAGAATCTCAGGGTCATCCGAGTACTTCAGGGCTCCAAATTGAACACGATTCCTGCCGACATCAGCTTTCTTCACTAGCTTGATCATGAATTCCTTCATGATGTTGTATTCATCATGGTCTATGCTGCCAGAGCTGTCAATGATGAATACTACATCTAAAACTTCTATCTGTTTGCATTCTGAAAGATAGATATGAAGGAAAAATGATGTGAATCAGGTTGGCAGTCTCCCCCCCCATGGGCTCTCTATCTCCACCCCACTGGAAACTGGGTCTCTACTCCTTGTCCCCCAGTAGCTCTGCCAGGTGAGCCTTTGGCCTTCTCAGGTATAGGAGCCAGGCCAGCTGGCTACAGGAACAGCTGGAGGTAGTACAGACAGAGCACTGGGCCTAGAGGCAGGAAGACCCAAGTTCAAATCCAGCCTCAGACACTTACTAGCTGTGCAACCCTGGACAAATCACTTAAGCCCTGCCTCATCTATAAAATGGGGCTAATAACAGCACCTACCTCCCAGGGTGGTTATGAGAATCAAATGCCATAATTGCGAAGCACTTAGCACAAGGCATGGCCCATAGGAAGCACTATCTAAAGGTTAGTTATCATTATCATCCTTACTTCCTGAAGTCTCACCATGCCCTTCACCCTCCTCTTCCCAGCATCCCCGTATGTGTTGTCTTCCTCCTTTAAAACGTAAGCTTTGTGAGGACAGAGGATGTCTCGGCTGCTTTTAGATGTATGGCCAGTGCTTAGCACAAGAGCCTGGAACATAATAAGTTCATAACTAATTCTTTATCTAGATAAATGCTTTTACCTATTACATGCCACCTGATGATACTTTCCTTCATTGTATTTTTACTTTTTTCCTAGAACCTGGGATTCAAGCAGTGGGCCTAAGTGTGGACTTCTCTGGACAAGGGAGAGAGCCCATGCCATTAGCATGCAGAAATCCTCATTAGGCATGTTTTCAGAGCAGAGAGTCATTAAGTCCACTGGGAAAAGACCATAGAAATACCAGGAATAAAAACTGTTGGCAGGTTCTTGGCTTTACTAAGTCAAAATTCATTGGAATTTTCCATGTATAAACAGTTTTTTACATATGCTTTCATTTATTCAGCTTTGACTTGGTATGTCTTTCTTTTTTCTTTCCCAACCATGGTGAACCTGAGATTTTACTGTTATGGTAAACCTTAGGGAGAATGCCCAGATAAAAATGAACTTGGCAACTTTTTTTTCACATTTCTATTGTGTCTGGCTTAGCTAGCCTACATTTTCCCTGATTTTATGGAAAAATTCTCTCTTTTTTTCATCATCGAAATGGACCCATTTCTCACTTGGTCCCTAGCATGAAGCTCCCATCCACTCTCTATAACTGGATCATCTCCATGGAAAAGGAGAGTAGTAAATACATAACAACCCCTCAGCAAAACTCATTTGAAGGTCTTCGAGTATAACATCACGCTGGGCCCCGATGTTTTTGTTCCATGAATCCCTTTCAACAACAGCCAAAAATGTATTGTGGACCTCCAAGGTAATTTAATATTCTACTCATATATATTGAGTCAATATATTTACTGCTTAAGGTACCCCTGAAGAGCTGTTAACACAAACACTTTGGATAGTTGTCACAAACCCCTAAGGGGTTCATTGGTCACTATCCATTAACCACTGGAATATTCCAAAACTCAACCAATTCACCCAAAAGAACTTCAAGACAATTCAGTGCCCTCAGAAAGGGCCAGACTTCCTTGCTAGTGCTAGTCCCTGGCTCGATATGCTACAAACCTGATGAGTACCCCCCATTACCAAAGTGCTTGTACCAATGAGAACAGGCTGATGGCTGGGCGTACTTTGACTCAGGCCTCCTATACTAAGGATCTAGAATAATACAGGCTGGCCCAGAAGTTGATGGGTCAGTTTCCAAGCCTCCTAAGAGTTCATATTGTTTCTAGTTGGGAGCACAGATTGTTCCAACAAAAGCCTACATTGGTACTCCCTAAGAAAGGGATAACAATAGCAAAGATCTCCGGACATGAGGCAAGGTGGTATATTGGAAATAGCAGTGACCTTAGAGTCAGGATGACCTGGGTCCAAGCCTCAGTTCTGACACTTTCTAGCTTTAGGCCCCCAAAGAGGTCATTTGCCTTTGTCAGCCTCAGTCTTCTCATTTGCAATTGGGGATAACCACACACCTACTTCACAGGTTTAATTGTTAGGCTCAAATGACATACTATGAGTAAAGCTCTTTGCAGACCTTGAAAGCCAATGGAAATATTAGCTGCTGCTATTATGTTGTTCAACATTTGTATAATACTTCACAGTTTTCATAGCATTTTCATTTGGCAAAGACATTGTTAGAGCAAACTGTAAAAAAGAAAAACATTTAGAGTGTTACTCAGATTCTTTCAAATGTACAGGATTGTTTATCCTAATTAGTGATAATTATGGCAACAAAATGGAGGCAATAAGGTGGAGTGGACAGAGACCTGTTGACCTCGGAGTAAAAAAAACCTGGGCTCAGTCCTGGGTAAGTCCCTGCATCTCTCAGTGTCCCAGGTAACTGCACAATATTATCAAAGGGAACACAGGGGCTCATCTACATTGATCCAGGGGGTTCTCTCATGGAAGTTCATTATACCAATGAAATCATAGTTTGAGACTGATTCCCCTGCCCCCCCCCCCAAAAAAAAGCAATGAAAAAGGGCTTTAGGAAGCTTAGAAATTACTGGCCATTTAACAATGTGCTACATCTCCCATACACATAAACTATTATTCAGATAAAAATTTAAAAAATATTTTTGAGGCATAGAGAATGATTGAACGTCTTACTTCAAGCAGTATTTAATGTAACTAAATAATAAGAAGATTCAGCAGAAAGAATCCCGGACTCAGAGTTAGGAGAGAGCTGGGTTTAACTTTAATCTCTGACTTAGACCTCATTCTATTAGACACAGTGTAAGGTCCAGTCAGACTAGCTTATTATCCCAAACATATAACATTCCACATTTCATCTCCCATCACCATGTCTTTGCACAGGCTGTGCCCCCCTCCCTGCCCATGCCTGGAATATATTCCCTCCTAACCTCTGCTGTTTAGAAACTGCAGGTACCTTCAAAGCTCAGCTTAATTACTACTCCCTCCATAAGGCCTTTCCCTGATCCCCTCAAATTCCTAGTGTTTCTCTCCACAAAACTACTTAGCAGTTTTATTTACATATGTGCATGTTGTTCCCTCAAACAAATATAAGCTACTTGTCTTGGTATTGCTAGTATCTTATATGGTATTTGGTACACAGTAGTCACTTAATGAATGCTTTGCTTGTTGATTGTGTGATAACAGTTAAGACACAATTATTCTGTGCCTTGGTCTCCTTCATTTGTAAAATAATGATAATAATACTTGAAGTTCTCATAGGGTTGTCATGAGAATCCAATGAGATAAAGGAGTTCCTGGTAAAATTTGAAGTATTACATGGATATTAGCCACCATTACTGTCAGCATCCGGGCAGTATATAGGATATGACCTTGGAATATGCTACATGAGATTTGACCCATAGAAGATTAGCTCAAGGTCTATTGAAAATTGCTTACCTTCACGGGGGCTACATATGCCAAAAATGAGGTCATCTTCTATGTGCTTCAGAATGTCAAAATTCTCCACATAAAAAACCATATCAGGCCTCCCACTGATTTCCACTAGCTGGGTTTCATTTGAGCCATACACTCCCACGGAGTAGATAATCACGCCATCTTGCCGCAGAGCCACAGCTGGGTCCCTGACCAGGTCCTGTGCCTCCCCATCTGTGATGAGGATGAGAAACTTTCTGACATTGGGACGTGCCCCCTTGGAGGGATGGAAGTAGTCAGAGACAAAGCTCAGAGCGCTTCCGGTCAGGGTCCTCTCGCCGATGTGAGCCATTCCATCTATTGCATCAACAATTTCACGTTGGGTCCTATACTTATTGAGCTGAAACTCTTCCTTGTTCTCATCGCTGAACTGGACAACCCCAATTTGTACTTGGTCTGCTCCAATCTGAGATTTGCTCACCAGGTTCTTCATAAATGTTTTCATTTTAGCAAAGTTTTCAAGTCCTATGCTCCCAGAACTATCCACTAGAAACATGATATCAGCTTTCATATCTTTACAAGCTGCATGGAACAAAAATAAAGATCTTTATTCAAGGCAGCAAAAATTTTTAAATAAAAATATGTAAACCCAAGAACTTCAAGTTTTAATTCTGTATGTTTGATTATCAGTCAAATACTAAGCAAACAAAACAGCAGAAGTAATGGAGATAGAAACATTTTAAAAATAGTTTCCTTTAGCATATGATCATAAAGTATTGCTATTAGGAAATAGAATGGTCCAATAGGAAGTGTATTAACTTTGGAGTGAGAGGTCTTAGGTTCAAATTTCACCTCTGATGACTGCTATTGGTGTGCCTTTGGGCAAGTCACTTAAACCTCCCCTCTGAGCCCTTTATAAAATTCACCCTCATGAGGCCATTGGACTGCCATTGGATGAACAACTATAACAAAATAAGGGCTCCCATGGTCTGTTCTAATTCTAGATCTATGGCCCTGTGAAAATGTGTAGGAGAGTTAGCTACAACAAAGGCAAAGTATTCCTCCATATTTGGCATTCTTTCAAAATGCTGCTCCTGCCGAGTTCCATCTACCAAGACAGGAAGGGAATGTGTAGAATTAAGTCAACATGGGCTAGTTTTCCGACATATGCCAGATCAAAACATAATTCCTACTGTTAAGACATGAATCTGAACAATATTTCCTTTTGTAATTTAATTTGTTCCTGGGAATATACTTATCTACAGAGGTTGAAAATTCCTACACTGCCAATACAGAGATTAGAATACTGTTAGCACTTTAAAAATGCTTGTTGATAGTTTGATACATTAAGAATACATATAAACGGGGCGGCTAGGGGGTGCAGTGAATAGAACACCGGCCCTGGAGTCAGAAGGACCTGGGTTTGGATCCGGCCTCAGACACTTAACACAAAAAATAGCCGTGTGACCTTGGGCAAGTCACTTAATCCCAACTGCCCTCCAAAAAGAAAAAAAAAAAGAATACACACAAATACAAATCACTTCCAGGAAAAATAAAGTTTCTCTTACCTTCTTCAGAACAGATTCCTTGAACAACTTGATTTTTTATGTCTTTCAAAGAATCAAAGTTATACACATAGTAAACTCTTTTTTCTGACCCAGCAATTTCCAGCAACTGGGTTCTGTTTGCCTCCTTGATGCCAATGGCAAACACATTGATGTGCTCGTCCTGTAGTTTCTTGGAGGGCTCTTTGACGCTGTCATCTGACAACCCATCTGTCAGGACAATCAGGTGACATGGCACCTTGTTCCCACGCTGTCTCTTTGCTTTTTGGAGAAGGCCAATAGTAAAATTCAGAGCTGCACCTGTTTTAGTGTTGCCTCCCATCTGCCGAATGTTGTCAATAGCCTTCCCCAAATCATTTTTGTTTGTGTATTGGTTAATCTCAAATTCCCTTTCCCACCTGTCTGAATACTGAACAGCTCCAACTCTGACTTTATAGGGTGCTATGTTGAACATTCCTATCACTTCAGACAAAAACGTTTTCATTTCCTGGAAGTCTGCTGGCTGAATACTTCCTGAGCCATCAATGAGTAGATAGATGTCAGCTTCTTCAGTTTCCACACAACCTGAAATGGAATGCAAATTAACATTAATTTACATTAATGCAAATGCAAAAAAGGAAAAGGAAAAGGTAGAGATTGACAGGAAGGAGAGACAGAGGAGCCTAAGGTAGAAAAATGGAAACTAATATTTTGAAGAGTTTTAAGGAAATGACTTCCACTATCTAAGTTTAAAAATGACTTCTTGGTCCAATCAAAGCAAATTATCTTGTTACTAAAGATGTTAACTCTCATGGCTATGACTGATCAGCTAGGCAAACTTAGAAATGCATAAGAATTAGAAAAGATAAAAAAAGACAAAAAAGAAAAACTTTCAAAAGTTATGCAAGACTAAATCAATATATTTTTTCTAACTGCCTTTTAAAATACTCATTAGGGAGACACAGTTTTTCTTCCTAATAAATTTGACACATTATTTAAAGTCTAATTTTTTATAGCATAGGTTTGATCATGTTACCCTCTTCTTGTCTGATTCAGTCAACTACCTTTGATGGTTTTCCATTACCCAGGGAATGAAAGGTTTCCCATGACTTAGTGTCAACCTACTTTTCTGGTCTTACCTTTCACTACTTTCTTATCTCCAATTCTATACTTTAACCAAACTGGAATAACGTGGCAAAAGTTTCCTCCCATTTCCCACCTCTGTGTCTTTGCTTACTCTCTTCTCTCCATTAGAATAATTTTTTTCCCCTTCCCCTACCTCTGCTCTACCCAGATCCCATCTAATCCTTCAAGGGTCATTTCAAAATTCCACATGTTCTACGAAATCTTCCATGTTCTCCCCTAGTTTTCTCCCTTCTCTGAACTACCCTAACACTGTGCATCTCTCCTTATTGTACATTATACCTTGTATTAGAGAGGCAGCTTGGTGTAATAGGGGACTGGCCTTGGCATCACAAAGAAAGACCTACATTTGACTCCAACTTCAGATACTTACTAGTTATGAGACTTTGAAGAAATTATTTAACTTGACCCAGCCTCAATTTCTTTACCTGCAAAATGAGGATGATACCAATAGTGCCTACCTCACAGGGCTTGAAGGGAGGATCAAATGGGATAACATATTTAAAACCCTTTACAAGTGTTAAAGAGCTAGATAAATGTTGGCTATTATCCTTGTTTATTTACATGCCTCATCTCTCTTACTTTGACTAGATGCCCCATAAGGCTGGGGACCACATCTTTACAGCTCTCCACCAGGTTCCACAGCCTTCTTTACATAGAACATCCCATCTCCCACATCCATGACTTTGCATGGGCTATTCCCCATGGTTGTGACGCAATCCTTCCTCTCACCCACTTCTTAGAACTCCTAGCCTTCTTCAAAGCTCAGTTCAAGGGTCACCTTATCCATGTTGCCTTTCCCGATCCCTGAAATTGCCACAGTTAAAAGTCCTCCAATGCCTTGCATTGATTCTGCATATACTATTGAGATGGTATTTTCCCTTACAGAATATAAATTACTCGAACGGAAGGACGAAGCCATATTTGTTTTCATATCCCAGCACCTCGGACAGTGCCTTATAGCAGGAACTTAATACTGGCTTGTTCACTGATGGAATTCATAATAATTGGTTAAATGAATGTTGAAACATAACCTATATTGAATTATTTGCTTTCTCAATGAGAGGTGGGGAAGGAGAAAAGGAGAGAATTTGGAACTCGAAGTTTTAAAAACAAAGGTTAAAAATTGTTTTTTACATGTAACTGGAGAAAAATAAAAAATAAATACAAAAATAAATCAATGCTGAATAACTTGTTTGCACATTGAATTAAGTGGAAACAGTGGCTGTAACTGTGTTTCTATATGCATGCTGGAATCTATATACAGATATAGCGCTCTATAAACCCACAAGATGTTGGTGCAGTTATTCCTGGCTTCTCACCTATCCTCAAATATTCATGTCATACCTGCTATGTTCATGAGATACTTTTTAATCTCCTGAAATAACCATGTAAACATCTTTGACAAATAAACCAACAGGGTAAAAAGATAACTATATTGGTCCTTCCCACCAATCTGGTTTCACTCTTCCAAAATAAAACCAAATTCCCTGACTAGCCTATTAATTAGCAGTTGGGGATGGAGAAAGAAAGAAAAAAGGAAGGAGAAGAATAACAGAAGAGAAACATAGGGGGAACTGGAGAGGTAGAGGAGAAAGATGTAAAACAAAAGAGAAAAGGAGAGAATGGTCAGAAGGGATAATGGACGAAGGTATTCTGGAACAGTCTGCATCCTTTTGGAGATCAGAGTGCACATTTCTACTTTTATTTTTTTTTAAATGGAATTCTGCTGCAGCTAGGTGAAGTAATGATTAAGAAAATTAGACTTGGCATCAAGAAGACTCAAGTTCAAATCCACCCTCAGATACTTCCTATCTGAGTGACCTCAGGCAAGTCTTTTAATGTCTGCCTCAGTTTCCTCATCTGTAAAATGGGGATAATAATAGCACCTATCTCCCAGAGTCTTTGTGAAAAAGCAAATGAGATAATAATTGTAAAGACCTTATCACAGTGCCTGGCACACAGTAGGCACCTAATAAATGCTTCTTTCTTTTCTTCTGATGCTTCCCCCTTCATTTCTTCCACCTCAACTGTTGGTTATACTTTCCCTTCAAGTAGTTTTCACATTATCTCATGCAAGTGAAAATAAGCCCCACCATTTATAGGATGACTGAAATTGGGGTAAGGAAAATGTAATTACCAGCTTTGAGATGTTCAGTTCGTTCTGACAGGATGGATACCTTGTGCTGTATTTCACTCCTGAGTTTCTTCTGAAATGTCTGATTCTGGGCCGCCAGGTCTGAAAATGTTTTCAGCTTAGAAATATACTTTTCTGGAGGGTGAGATGATATCTGCCCTAACTGGATATAATCAGCTCCTTCCAGGCCCATAGTGAAAACAGTCACACCCTCTCGACGAAGGTCAAGGGCAGCTATAGAGACATTATCTTCTGATGGTCTGTGAGTGACCAGAATGGCTATCTGGGGGACCCCCTGCATCTTCCGGCTGCCTTTGTGGACACTGAAGACCTCTTTCCTGATCTTTGTGATGGCAGCTCCAGCGTAGGCTCTCCCAGCCCTGGGAGACAGGCTCTGTATCTCTTGCAGAATCTCCGTCTTGTTGATCCCAGTGCCCAGGGAATGTATCACCTTTGTCTCGTTGCTGTACGTCACCAGGCCAATCCTCATACAGTTCTCTTTCACATCAAAAGAGGACACACTCTCTTCTAGGAATCCTTTCAAATGCTCCAAGTTTTCCTGGGTGCCGTTGGCAGACTCGTCCAGGAGGAATACAACGTCAGCCACAGAAGTGCCATGACAAACTTGAGTGGAGGAAAAGAAAGAACAGATCATTCAGTTGAGATTATCCTGTTTCACACTAAAACCTTCCTGTTATCACTTAGTTTTATGTCTGTTTTACATAAAAGGTCTCAAACATGGTTGATGGAGGGAATGGAAGAGAGAGAGCAAACAGTATTAAGAACTAAACCCCCTAACATTAAAGTTTAGATTCCTTTCCTCTTCTCCTAAAATATATTAATGAATGCTGAATAGCTTTTTGGAGAAACTGTCACCATAAAAATACCCATTAGCATCACCAAGAAATGATTAATGGTGCTTTAATTCGAGTGAATTTACTCAGAAGTAATGAATGATGCCTGGAATTTTACCTCCTTTGGAAATATTCATTTTGAGCCATGAGTTCATCGCTTCCTTCTCTCCCCATGCCCTTATTTATAAAGTGCTTAGAAATATAATCAACTCTTAGATCCATACTAATGATGAGGGGGCATCAAGAGTAATCAGAGTAGTAGGTGGTCCACAAATAAATACTTCTGAAATGCATGGGTTTTCTTTGATGGCATTTGCTATCTTAATTACCCAGAAGGGGTGTCCCAAAAGAAAACTAAGATGAACCAGTTATATGGCAAGATTGAAGGATAATTGATAGGGAACCAATGGTTCACACTCTATTAGTATTCTCACTGTGTTGAAGTACTCAAGGAAAGCACCCAACACATTGGGTGGACTTTCCATGGGGAGAATTTAATGGAGGACATGGCCAAGAGTTATACTGGATAGGTAGATATGAGGGGGCTGAGATTTGTGTCACTGGAAGGAATAAGACTTTAGCAAGATCTGAGTACTTGAATGATTTTGTTTTACTTAAGATAATATTAAAATTAGATATCAACATATTAAATGCATCATGCTTCTGTATATTAGGGAGGTGATGTAGCAGAGCACTGATCAAGAGCTAGAAAGAGACCTCTGAGGCCATCAGGTCCAGCACTCTCATTGACTCATGTGGAAACTGAGGCCCAGAAAAGTTGAGTGACTTGCAAAAAAAATTAGTAAATGTCAGCAGGACTTGAATTCAGGTCTTCCAAAATCAAAGCCACTGCTCTCTTTTCACTATACTATGCTTACCTTATAGGTAGAGTCCATTGTAAAGAAAGTTCTATTTTCAGTCAAAATATCTGCATTTGAATAGCAGTTCCACCACTTACTACCCATAAAACCATAAGCAAGTCAATTTAACCAGTCTGGACCTCAGTTTCCTCCTCTGTAAAGGGAGGGGGTTGGGCTGGATGATCTTGAAGGTCCTTTCCCAACCTATGCCTATGAGGAACTCTCTTCTAAAAGTGCGAACAGCAGACCATCCAGACCACCTAGAAAAGTCAGGGGCTGATGTAAGACCTCCCTCACATCACAAGTTCTTAATGGGATATTATCATTCACTTGGGTTAACATCATCTTGGTCAGGTGATTGTGCTCTGAAAACCTACCCAACACCTTGTTTTCACAAAATCAGAGAGGATTATACATTTGGTTCCCCTCTTGAGCTTTCCTGGGCATTTAATTATAACTCTATCACTGCCCTCAAGGAGCTTACAGCTAGGAGGTACAGTGTAAATGAGTACTTGACACAGATGTAGAAAGACCTGAGTTCAAATCCCACTTCAGAAACTCACTAACTCCTTACTAGGCAAGTTACTTAACCTACCTTGGTCTCAGCTTCTTCATCTGTAACATAAGGGCAATAACATTATCTACTTCACAGAATTATTGCAAGGATCTGAGATAACACTACAATGCTTTGCAAACATGTTAAAACACTCTATAGATGTTATCTACAGTTTAGTAAGAGAGGTAGAAGGAGGGAAAGGGAAGGAGAAAGAGAGGGGAGAGGAGGAGGGGGAGTGAGGAAAGAAAGGTCTTACCTTCCACATCAGCATCATCTGCTTGTCCCTTGTACTTAACCACCTCCTTAATGATGCTGGTCATATTTGTGGAAAATGTGCCCACATCTCTCACTGTTCTAAGATTGTAATGAAACTGAGCTGTGGCCATGGCTTTTAGGTCTCCTTCCGAAGCATTCTGCATCCCCAATGAGATGATTTTTACCCCTTCTCTCTGTAGAGCCTTTGCTGGTTCTTCCACATCATCCTCAGAGTGCGCTGAAGCCAAGACTACCAGAATCTGGGGAAACTGGTTCTTGTCTCTTCCATTCACTGGCCCAGAGAAGTAAGTCTTTCGGACTTTCTCGAGAGCATTTCCTATTCGCAAAGACCCCCCAATGTAGGTGAAGTTCCTCTTGAGGTGGTTCAGCATGGCACTCTTAGCCACAAAGGGGCTCAGCAGGAACTCCTGATGTAGATCATCACTGTACTGGGCAAGGGCGATCCGGAACTTGTTGGCTTCAATGGGCAGACTATTGATCATCTTACTTATAAATGTTCTCACAAAGGGGAAGGACTTGCTCCCCAGGTGGTCAGAGCTATCCACCAGGAACACGACATCAGCAAACTCAGGACCTATAGAAAAAGAAATGAGAAAAAACATCTTTGCCTAGTCAACCCAACATTTCTCTGCCGTATTAATGCCATCAAAATGTATAAAGAGAAAAATTCCCTTTTCTCTTGATTTCCTTCTCAGACACAGACAAGGAAGTGAAACGAATGCCCTGATGTTAATCAACTTCTTCTTCAAAGGAAAAAAAAAGGCACCAAAGGCCAGGTTGTTGCAAAAGAAAGAAGGCTGGGCTTGGAGCCAGGAGTCCTAGGTTTGAATGCTGGCCTTTATGCCTCCTAGTTGCATGACCATATGCAAGTCACTTAACTTGTCCAAGACTGGAATGGGAATTACTATCTCTGCCTCACGGGGTTGTTGTGGAAAAAAACACCTTGTAACCCTGCTATGTAAGAATTTTTTATTGTATATTGAATCTTTCAATCATCTCATGTGTACTGAGCTAAATTCTTTTTGGCTATAAATAAATAAAAATGGATATACTTATGATACAAATGAGGTGAAGCTTTGGTGGGGAATCTTTCTTCCTTCCTTTCTTCCATCCTTACCTTCATTCTTTCTTATAGATTTCCTGATCATTTTTACCCTGGACAGGACAATCTGAATTTCATTAATAACACCTAGTCAGGGATGCTGATGGGGCTTCAAATTGGTTAGACCTTTTTTTTTAAATGAATTATAAAGCCTGGAATATGGCCTTTCATTCTATCTTCTTTTAAACAAATACTGCTGTTTTGCAGGACTACATATGTCTAATTGATTACCTTCTCAAAGTGGGGCAAGGGGAGGGAGGGAGGGAACCTGGAAGTCAAAATTTATTTTTAAATGAATGTTAAAAACTACTTTTTCCTGTTTAACTGGAAAAAAAATACAAAGATTTAAACAGATATTGCAGGATGATACAATAACATTTGAATGGCTAATGGAAAAAGTCTGTTGCTTAGCAACTCCAAGTTCTCAAAGTGGTGACTTGATAGTTCTCAGCAGATGGTACACCTTCAACAATTTTTTTTTTACATAACAAACTTTTAACTTGCTTACATTATATTAAGATCAATGTTTACATGTTGGTAATGCCTATGTGAGTAAACATTAACAGTCATTCATTTATTCTTCAGAAATAAATAGTTATAATTGGAATAGAAGTCATCCAGCCCTTGTCCCCTTATCTTACAACGAGGAAACAGGCTCATACACAATGTGATCTGATACAACTAAATGGTAGAGTCAGGATTTGAACTCAGCTCTCCCAATGCTTAGCCCATTTTTTCTTCTATTGCATTATTTTCCCTTTGATACATAAGCATGACCAGAAGAAAAAAAGAACAAATATGATTCATGTTTCAAAGAGAATGAAAATTTAAGGCAGCTAGCTTGCACCATGGTTAGAATACTGGACTGAGTCAGGAAGATCTGAGTTCAAATCTGCCTTCAGATACTTACTATCAAGCCTTGGCAAGTTCCTTACCTCCCCTTGCCTGTAAAGTGGGGATAATGACAGTGCCTCAGAGTTGTGAAGTTCAAATAAGATAATATTTGTAAAGTGCTTTGTGAACTTTGAAAAGCTAGTTCTCATCATTGTTAGTTTCAGACGACCTCTAGAGGCCTTTTGGCCACCAAATACATCCAAATCAACTGAAATCAAGTCTAAGGGCTTAGGACTCCTCTGACCTCGTCTTAGGGCTATGTTCTCTAGGGAAGCTTCAGGATCTAGATGAGACTACTAGGGACTTGGAGTAAGCAGAGACACCTGATCTGCTGGAGTAAGCAGAGACATTCAAGATCTGCCTTTGTCACTTACTAGCCATCTGAACACAGGCAAATTACTCAATCTGTCTGACACTATGAAGCGGGGGTGTTGAACTCTGTTAGAAATGGGAGCCATTAAATCATACAAAAGGGTCTCCATGGGCAATGTATTGCCTTAGAAAACAACATATTAGCA